>JAFEMH010002818.1:0-310265 GCA_022495995.1 Adenophora triphylla var. japonica | reverse complement strand
GGCGTCGCAAGTCAAGCCCCGCAGCATCTTCCGCTGCGCCGTCACCTCGGGAGCTCCCTCAGCTCATCACCCTCATACCGAGCCCATGGGAACAAGACGAAACCCTCACGGCTATCTCGCTCCAAACGCTCCCTGCACCTCCCCGTAGGCAATGGTGAGCTTACCCTGTTTGGTCCTCCTCCTCCTGGCCGTACGAGCCCGGTATAGCATAGCGGGATACGCAGCAACAGCCCGGGATCTCTATCCCATGGGAAGCAGCTGAAAGAACCTCATAAAACCACACTGCGACAAAGCGAGAGAAGAGCTCAAAAAAAAAAAAAAATGGAGAAACGACAAGTTGCTAAATCAAAACGACAATAAACTCATACCTCGAGCAAAATCAAAGCGAGGCCAACGAATTGGCCACCCCCTGCTAAACCGGTCCAAGGAGAAGTAGAGCTCGGCCAAGCCTGCCTCGCCCCAAGCAATGTTGCAGACCCTATCCAGATCGGTCAAGGCTCTCCAACAGAGCAAAGGGAGCTGCGGTCGCGTGGTTCGAGAACAAAGTCTCGGACGGTGCATACCACAAGAAGGAGCGCGCCAACCGCTGCTCCATTGTCACTGGCCGGTACCCCGGATGTAGGCCCAATGCGGCCGTGATCCTCATCTCTACGTCGGCCGTACAGCATCCCTGTGCCCCCTGCGAGGACGAGGCTCAAAGCCCAAGCAGCTCGGTCAGCACATCATCCGAGATCATGTCTCTCCACCTCACAGGCTCCCCTTTAAAGGAGAGCCCTGTAATAGCAAAGCAAAATCAAGTGGGGCGTCACCGCCACCTCGCCCACTCGGGTGGAAGGTGTGGGTGGTATCCCACCGCACTCGAAAGGCCCAGAAGACACTCTTGTTCTTCCTCGTGTCGACACTCCACTGTGTTCTCAACGAACACACCTAGGCCAAGCATAAACCAACCTCCGGGACTCGGCCTACCGCCCACGGAAATATCAGGCATCCGCGCCATAGCTCCACAACGGCCTCGAGCGATCCTCGAGTCTTCATCCTTCTTGGCCTTCCTTGGCCGTAAGCCCAGCATCTGCAGTGTAAACACAAAGAAAGGTACGTCAATCACAAAGATTTCTTAATATAAAGGCACATATAACCCGTCACAAAACACGGCACATATTGCACATATAATTTTTCCATATAACCCGTCACAAAACACGGCACACAATGCACATAATTTTCACATATATCATGCATATAATTTCTCCCATGCAGTCCGTCACAAAACACGGCACACACTGTATACATCTTTTCTCAAAAAAAAAAAAAAAGGGGGATTAAACCCTACACGACACATTTTCAAAAGAAAGTCCGTCCCAAATCGCACATATTTTCCCCTACAAAGTCCGTCACCCAAAAACACGGCACACACTACATAGCACATTCTCAAAAGAAAATCCGTCCCAACACGGCACACACTTTCACATATAACCCGTCACAAAACACGGCACATGTCACATTTTTGCACAAAAATTATCACTACACGATAATTTTTCTCATAATGTACATACATAAATAGCATACGGTACAAAACACCAAAGCATGCAAATTCACTAGATAGGCACTTTATTTTCACAAATAAGAGCTAATCTACACATTTCGCACAAAAATACACATACCCACAATTTTTACATGTCCATTTTCAACAATTCATCAAGAATTTCACAAAAAGGCATAAAATAATAACAAAAAATTCAAAATGCGAAAAACTAAAACCTAGTTCTAGCATTCAAAAATTCGAAAGTGGAATCAAAACGGATGCAGATTTCTTACCTCCCCAACGTTCATGGAGCGACGATTATGCACCTCCGGATTCGGATACAAAACATCCGGGTTCTTCGAAGACGGAACGAACGAGGTCCAATTCCTTTGAAGCTCCATTCGCCGCTCAACCACTTCGATCGCGTTGTCTACGGCTCCTTCGAGATCCCTCCGCCATTGCGAGCAAATCAAAGGAAAAATGGAAGATTTTGGTGCAAAAATGGAGGTTTTCTCCTTCTCTCTCTCGGCTGTTTCGTAAACTGAAGAAGAAGAAGTGAAGGAGCCTCGGTTTTAACGCCTGGTCAAAATCTGGGAACTGTAAAAATCAACTTGGTCCGTACGGACCTCTTTTGCAACCCAAAGGTTGGTCAAATTCCTCTTTGCAAGGGGTGCCCAAATGACTTTTCTCGCCCTTACAAACTTTGCCCCTGGCTGTCCTAAGGCCTTTTTCAGCAAATCCAAGTGCAGAATGGTCCCTAACCCTTCAAATCAACCACCGGCAGTCAGATGTAAGCCCGAACTTCGCCCACTTCAACGGCAAATCAACCATCGGCCATCAAACGTAAGACCGATCCTCGCCCACTCCAACGGCAATTCAAGAAGGAGCCAACACCTCCCAGCACGAATATCAAGGCACAAGACGCCCTAAACGCTCAACGACAACTCAACCATCAAGGTCCGAATTCATCTTCCCAATGTAAGAGGGCCCATACAGTGGTCATGCATCCTCGGCAATTCAAGCACCGGCAGTCAGATGTAAGCCCGAACTTCGCCCACTTCAACGGCAAATCAACCATCGGCCATCAAACGTAAGACCGATCCTCGCCCACTCCACCTAACGGCAATTCAAGAAGGAGCCAACACCTCCCAAAGACGTAATATCAAGGCACAAGACGCCCCCAAACGCTCAACGACAACTCAACCATCGAAGGTCCGACCATCTTCCCAATGTAAGAGGGCCCATACAGTGGTCATGCATCCTCACAATTCAAGCACCGGCAGCCGATGTAAGCCCGAATCTCGCCCACCTCAACGGCAACGCAAGCACCGGCCATCAAAGTAAGCCCGAGCTCCTCCCCAACAAGTCAAAGGGAAGTCATACAAGATCGCATATCCTCAAAGACCGACCATCATCTCGCCACTCAACGGCAAAACAAGCACGCGAAGGAGCCAACATCTCCGAGTACAAGTCCCAAGGCACGAAGCGCCTCCCAAAACGCCAAATGGTGAAGCAATCATCGGCCATCATCCTTGCCTACTTCAACGGCAACTCAAGCACCTAGTCATCGTAAGTCCAACTCTTTCTACATCAACATGCAAAACACAAATGGCATCTACGCCTCTCGAATCACAAGGCGCCCACGCTCCACACTCGCGGCTAGAAGACGATTCAAAGTCCTCTGGCGTGGCACCAACCGCAATCGAAGACGATTCAAGTCCTCACAACTATCTCGGCCCTAAGGCCTTAAACCACCCGATTAGGAAAATCGTAAATTTCCATCCCAGACGCCACCACGTCCTTATCACCGACCTATACGGTCTACCCAGACGCCACCACGTCCTTATCACCGACCTATACGGTCACACCAGACGCCACCACGTTCTCTATCACCGACCTATACGGCCACCCAGACGCCACCACGCTCCTTATCACCGACCTATACGGTCACCAGACGCCACCACGTCCTTATCACCGACCTATACGGCCACCCAGACGCCACCACGTCCTTATCACCGACCTATACGGTCACCCAGACGCCACCACGTCCTTATCACCGACTCTATACGGCCACCCAGACGCCACCACGCCCTACCATCCGACCTATACGGTCACCAGACGCCACCACGTCCTTATCACCGACCTATACGGCCACCAGACGCCACCACGCCCTTATCACCGACCTATACGGTCACCAGACGCCACCACGCCCTACCATCCGACCTATACGGCCACTCCAGACGCCACCACGCTCCTATCACCGACCTATACGGTCACCCCGACGCCACCACGTCCTTATCACCGACCTATACGGTCACCCAGACGCCACCACGCCCTTACCATCCGACCTATACGGTCACTCCTGACGCCACCACGTCCTTATCACCGACCTATACGGTCACCCAGACGCCACCACGTCCTTACCACCGACCTATACGGCCACCCAGACTCCACCACGTCCTTATCACCGACCTATGCGGTCACCTAGACGCCACCACGTCCTCACCACCGACCTCGGCGGTCACACGACACTTCGGGCACCACCACGCCCGTATTCACGTAACACTCACCCCACACCCGAACTACGACTGTGCTTGATTCCCGCCAGGGATACGTAGGAATCCTATCACAGGTGGTCCAGCTTATTGACCTAAACGGTCACCCAAAAGGACACCACCACGTCCTCACTTTGACCCTCACGGTCCACTTCCTCTCCCAAAGACGCGATCCAGATTAGGACCCTTATCTTATCGGCGACCCCACTTCTTTCATAAGTGACGTCGTCGAGGGGCTTCGTAAGTACCCCAATCTGGATCACTCCCTTTCAAACACCCGGAAACACCGCAGACTCATCCACGCAGCCTCGTAGACCTCTCCCACTCAAAACCCTCTCAAACCCCCAACCAAACCAAGGGAGGAGCCCTCCCCGGGATAAAAAGGGACAAAGGACCTTTCGGGAATTTTCAGTGAAACCGGAAAAGCAATATAGGTCCGTACGGACCTCTTTGTTTCCATAATTACCGAATCCCCTTAAAGTCCACAATATTCCCTCAAATCCCGGAGAAATGATTACCCTAAATGCGTACTTGGTCCGTACGGACCTCTTTGCATGTCAAGATGGTCCGTACGGACCTCTTTGCAAGGGGACATCATCATTTTAATATTCACCATCATTGCATATTCCCTCAAATCGAGGAAAACCAAAATCCTGGATAACCAAGGAGGTCCGTACGGACCTCTTTGCACCAAATTCGAGACTATAAATAGAGGGCTCCCCTCCTCATTTTTTCACACCTCCCACTTCTCTCTTCCTCCCTAAGCCTTCGGCTCCCCCTCTAAGACCTTTCGAGGCATTCCCGCCCTTCGGATCCTTCCGAGGCCTTCCGAGCCCTCGAGGTGCTCCGGCCTCTCCGAGCGCTCCCGAGACGCTCCCGCTGCCCCGAGGCACTCTCGAGGTACTCGAGGCCCTCGTGGTACTCCGAGGCCTTGCTCGGTCTTTCCACGGTGTCCCGCTCTTTCCAAGTCAAACCGACGATCCCAAACCACGCCGAAACTCGCCCGAGTGACTCGCCACCACAACGCACGCCGAACCTTCGCCCGAGTGATCCCGACGATCCCCACGCACGCCGAACCTCTGCCCGAACGCAGCCTTACAACCTCAACTCACGCCGAAACGCCGTCCGCGGACAACCGGCATCCCGAAGCAATCCGAACGCTACTCCGACCTCAAACACTATTCCCCGCGGAAGACAGACACGAACCAACATTGGTAAGGCTTCCTTCCTATTCTATTTCAATACATTTCAATACAATGTAGACATCCGATACAAAGATGCATTTTTAAAAGCACACACACACACACACAACTTTTTAAAGGATATTAGGGTATCCGAAAGACTCGTTTACGAGGCTACTCGGTGAGCTCTAATATTCTAATATTCTCTTCCCGAGGAGTCATCTCGACCTCCGAACTCAAAATCTCATCACACAAAAACAGCTTTAAAATTTATCTTTAAACCGATGCCCTTTTTCAATGTTTTGGGCTTAATAAAAACGGCGTGGCGACTCTACAAAATGCGAAAGCAAAACGGCGAGACACCTCCAACGCGAAAGAATGCCAGATGCCGGGGCCGCGAGGCCTTCTCGGATCCGGGTAATTTCAACCAGGTAAGTTCCCAAGAAAATAGGTGAGCCACAAGGACTGCTTAAGTACCAAATCTTCCTTCGACAGAACTCTCCTAGTCATGCACAATTATAATACCAATTTGAATGCAATCATAATCAATACTTTGTATGCTGAATTTTTTCTCACAAACAATCAGACTCATAAACTGACTTGTTTCTCATACACAATCAGATTCCTTCATTTTTTGCGTAAACTGACTTGTTTCTCATAAACAATCAGAAAACCAAAATTTAATGTTTCAACTAAACATTTACCAAATTATTATTCAATGTTTCAACTAAACATCTAATAAAATTCTTAACACTTAAGAACAAATAATTCATGCATCGCAACAATTAATAAAAACACATTCAAATTAATTAAGCATGCATAAACAATGAATTAATCTAGCATAGCCCTATAAACTCAATTTCCAGAAATTTATAGCATCCAGATTAAGACATTAAACATCTCGATTATAACATAATCACGTATTAGCGTAAAAAATTATCAAACCGATTGCCGCATTGGCTAGTTATGTCGCGCGGCGCAATTAGCCAGTTGGCCAGATCTGTCGCGTGACATACCAAGTCCAACTACCAGAATTTCTCCTCGTGGCCAACTCGTCGCACGACTTGAGTTGCCGGTGCCGCGAGAATTTCCGAATTTCAATCAATTCCAATCATAAAGCAATCAAATCAAATAAAATGACTTTTCAGATTTAATTCAATATGAACAGAAAATGATTTTCACATTGTTTCACATAAACAATAAACATTCTATTGCATACAAAACATGCAATAAGCATATAAACAATTTATATCTTAATTTTAGCATGTTAATTCAAACTTAACCATACGAACGGGGCTCTGATACCACTGTTGGGTTTTATGGGTCCATACGCAACGGAATTAAGCATCAAATTAACACAAAACCCAAGCCCTAAGATCCGTTCTATACAATTAAATTGAATTCCTATGAGATAGAATTTACCAACCTTTATTGCTTTCCGGTCTTGAGCTATCGAACAATTTATCGGTGTGATTTAGAATCACAATCTTCGATCTTCAAAAACCTTTCAATCTTCGGATTGGAACTCTAGGCCTTGATCGTCAAACGAGCGAAGACCCTCTATTGTTGTATCCACACGTTAGAATGAACCAAGAACAGTTCTTGAGAATTGCTAGATTCTTAAACCTTGGAAGAATATTGAAAGAACTTTTGTTGTGAATTTCTATTGAAAAATTCGGCTCTACATTAGGGTTACAGACCTCATATTTATATTACCTTAATATAAGTATTTGTTTCCTAATCATATTAGGAAACTAGTCTAAAAACCGCATGTGGCAGGTTCTGTCGCACGGTAAAACAAGCCACTTGGCCAGTTTTGTCGCGCGCCAAGGTATGCCACATCAGGAACTCTCAATCATTCTTCCTTTGGTTTAACCAATTCATTCTAGTTGTGTGTGACCCAATAGGATTATATTATGTTGGCAATGAGCTCGATCATATCGACCCTCATAAGACATAAGCGGACTCTAGCAAGCCATTATGTCTACCCAAATAATATAACGTAAGAGTTCACGTTTCCAATGGTACACTTCCATTTCTCCCTTTGTCTCACGATGTTATATTGAACACAAGTCATGGTCCACGTCAACTTGTATCTGTTCAATGCTTTCTCGATCTTGAGTATAATGATAGTCCAATCATATTGGGGTGTGGCCACACGCTTTCATCATTATCACTCATCGAGGGGCCCAAGCAAAACATCTCTCTTTCGAGGGACAAATTCCATCTTGATTTATCATCCTTCCCATCATGAATCCGATCATGCCAAAGATAGCCTTTATAAATATCGTGTTAAGATATCGTTTGACTAAAATCCAACATGACTTTCATCATATGTAAGGTCATGATAATCTCAGGTCTAGGGACTAAATGAAGTGACCATATGAGATTTAATTATGACATTTGACCATGACATAAATCTCATGCGGGTCAAGTCCAGTCACTTGTTCTCTAACAAGTACCCATAATTTCAATGTGCATTTCTATGCATATAATCATCATATGATTATCCATTGACAATTATACTAATTATTCTCTTAATAATTAGGGATGGAGATTATTATAACCAATATGCAAACTTTATAATAATCAAATAATAAACTTAAACGATAAAGATGATACATAACGACTTTTAGTTAAACATAACTAAAGCCTAGGGCATTACACCAACACATGCCTCTATTGTTGCTATCCCTGATGTCATCACACCACCACCATCATCAACTATTGGCAACCTCCCTTCAGTCTGTGCCCATCGTGAAGAAGACGAGGATAATGATACTCCTCTCCAGGCCCTATTGGATCTAAGAAGGGGCAAAGGGAAGGGAAGGAAATCAAAAGCAAAGGCAACTGCCTCTATAGCTGATCAAGCTCCTCTATTGGGCTCTGATGATGATGAGGCAGAGGATGAAACATTCAAACTGGGGAGGGAGGAACTGGAGACTGAAAAAGCTGATGCTGGTGAAGAAGTGATCACACCAGCACCTACATCAAGAAGAAGGGAAACAAAGAAGGCTGAAGTTACAACAAGCTCCACGCCTATGTCTAGGCGTTCCACATGTGGAAAGTCCTCAAAAAACAATGTAAGTTCTCCTCCTTCTGAAATGTTCGTGACTAATAAAGCTAAGGAGAGGTTTGAGTTCTTTCGAATGAAAGGATTTATTGTAGAAAGAGTTCAAGATCAGATCTTTGAGGATGTGAGGATGACCAGATATCTAAAGGAAAAGTCCCTTCTCCACACTGTCACCTACCCCTCAAGCTTTTTTCCCTCTCTGGTATGTGAATTTTATGCCAATCTTCTTCAATCCATTCAAGACCCTAGGTTTGACAATTTTGAAAAAGTGACTATTAGGGGAAAATATATATCATTCTCTCCATCCATCATCAACTCCTTTATCCAAACCCCAAATCCTCAACACATTCCATCAATGGCACCAAAAAATGAGATTGCTACTACTATCTCCAATGGACTTGACCCAATCTGGCACAACCAGTACAAGTGCACAATGCTGACCTTTCTGTGTAGTTTCTTGTTTAAAATTGCTACCTTCAACTGGAAACCAACCTCAAATTGAAATGCAGTCACCACAGCCCATGAAGACCTCATCTACAGAATATTCAAGGGTGTTGAGTTTAATCTAGGAGAGATAGTGTTTAGGAGCATAGTTCAATTTGCTGAAAAATAACTTCCCTCTGATCTCCCCTTTCCTTGTTTAATTTTCGGTCTTTGCTTTAAACAAGGGGTGGACATTATTCCATCTGACAAGTTATGGGAGAAAATTGAACCCTTTGGGATCCAACCTATTGTAAGTGCCCCAATCTGGGTCGTTAATGTTCTGTCAGCCTAAATTAATGATTTATAATCATTTAGGGGCATTTTGGATATTATTTTGACAATTTGAATGAGGAAGGACCTCTTGGGAATAAAAAAGTGGCATAGGACCTCGGGAAACTTGTCATTTCCAATAAAAAAGAATATTGATCATTTAACAAACAGCCAAAACTGCTTTCTGCAAAAACCAGGCACGCTGCTGATCCCATCTACGCGGATGAGATTGTGCCTACAATATCATCCACGCGGATAAGATTGTACCCCAGTCAACCTATAAATACACCCCTTCTCCCTCAGTTTAACAAGACCAAAAAATACGAAAACCTATTGTTATGCTGTCAAAATCCATTCTCAAACAGTCATTTATACCTTCACAACTCAAATTCCATACCAAATCCAACCTCAAATTCACTCCAAAACTACTCCTAACACCTTGAAACCTTCAAAACCTAAACACAAACCCAAGAAAATTGGTAAACCCTCACTCCCTCTACTCATATCTCTCTTATTCATACACTTACTCTATATTTAAATTATGTAATCTTACTTACTACTAGTTTTTAACCCCTCTTTCCCCTCTTGTCCCAAGGATCCAAGTGGATCTCCATGGAGTTCATCTCCATGGATGATTCTCTACAAGGGTCCATACTTTTAATTATGCAAATCCCCTTGTCCCTTTGTTTACATTCCTTGGTACTTGCTTCTTTGACCTAAAGCATGGTCATCTTGGAGTCCATCTCCATAGATGGCCACTTTAAAAGGTCCACAATATTTAATCTCTTGCAAATCCCCCTCCCTATGTCTATGATGCTCACCTTGGAACACTTTCCTTGGATGAAAATCATCTAGAATCATAAAATAGGTCACACAAGATGTATAAGATAAACTTGAGTATAGGTCTCAAGGATGGTCTTCTTATGACCACCTTAGAGATCTTCCTCTAAAGTTGATACATCTTGACCTAACTTTCTTGTCAACTTACATTTCATGTCAAAATCCCCCTTGTCCCTAGCAAATGAAATGTTTTCAAAGTCCTAATGTACCCCCGGGATGGCTTGGTTAAGTGGATTCATCAATTATTACCACTAATCAAAGTCTAGGAAAAGAGAGGACAAAACATGGATGCCAAAAATCCAAGCAATTCTTTCATTTTCTGTTTACAGTTACATTTCCAGTTAAGTCCTGTAAATCCAGTTAACTTTCTGGAAATTACAAAGGACTAAACAGAAACCGTAAAAATATTGAGATCGCAGCCCATCCGCGCGGATAAGATCCGCACTACGCCTCATCCACGAGGATGACTTTGTCTTCTGCAAACAGTTTTCCAGTTTTCTGTTATTTTCAGTTTAATCACTGTTTTCCAACTGTTTTTCAGTTCAGTCCCTAGAATTTCAGTAATTTTCAAAAAAACTCCTTTTTTTAAGAAAGTCTTTTTTAAAAAAAAAAAACACACACACACACACAAAAGTTTCATGTGAGGAAGACTCGTCATACGAGACATTCCGGGTGCACGTCAAACGTCCATCCCGGAGTGTAACGTGGCCTCCGAACCCATTTTCTCTAAATTTAAGTTTTTTTCAAAGTTTTGGCCCTTAAACTAAAAACGGTGTGACGACTCCGAATGATTTTCACAAAAAAAAAGGTGACATCACAGTGGCGAATCTGCTGTGGAGATTTTAAAATCTTTTTTTTTTATTTTAAAAAAAACTTGTTTTTCAAACAAATAATAAAACTTGTTTAAAAAAATTAAAAAAAAAAAGCTTTTGCGGGTCAAACTTTCGTCTCAACACTTGAAACTTTTATTTTTAGTGTGTGTATGCGTTTTTCCCATTTCACGTCGTTATCGATTTGACCGTCCCGGGAAAGTCAATTTTGACTGTCGAATCCATTTTCTTAATTGTTAAACTTTATGTGTTTATGTGCTTATGTGCTCGTGCATTTATGTGTTTACATCTTTTCAAAAAAAATAATGATCAGTATATAGGCTGGAAACCATTAAATTTCCTCTTAAAATGCCTCCTTATGGGAGCCGAGGATAAGCTATGGTGGAACAACGCCACTTACTGGTCTCATTTCAAAAATTTTGTTTTCAAAAAAAAGAAAAAAATATTTTTTGCATGCATCATGATTTTAAGACACATTTGAAAATTTCTATTTTTACTCAAAAAAGAATGTAGACTGTCGCACACTACGCGCACGTTGACCGTACACTGCACACTACGTCCTTAACCTGGGAAATCTCAGTAGCAGCCTGGGAGGCCTTATTATGCCTCTCAGTGCAAGCACGAGACGACCCAAACAGCCATTAGTTTACCCTCGTGTCGACCCTGCACTTGTCTGTGACACACTTTTTTCCGAGACTCGGTTGGTTTTTGGTCCGGTCCGTGTCAGACCGCGTCAGTGTATACCCCGCATAGGTCAAACCCTAGTCAACGTGCCAAGTCAGGATCCCTCGCGGACCTAACCCAGTCAAAGTCATGTCGGTTTTCTGTCATGGACCTTGACTCGATCTTGACTGGGGCTCGGACTTTGACTTTGACCCGCACGGTTTATGTACCAGCTCCCGGTGTGACACCAAGTCATCAAGCATTAACGCCCAATCCATGTTTAATTACTGCTTAACCAACGATGAGTCAAGATCCCTTGTGGACTATTATCAGTCAAGGTCATGCCGACTTTTCATCAGGCAGCCTCGACCCGATCTTGACTCTCGACATTGGCTTTGCCTGTAATTTAAATTGAATGTACGTTAAGACTTCATGATCCGCCAGACCTTAGGTTCGTTTTCCTTTTCGGTCGGTGGGACCCGCTTGACCTACGAAACCCTTGTTCGAGGTTACGGGTTGAGGGTCCCCAGGCGTAGTGATGGGTCCCACTGATCCAGGACTGAGAATAGCAAAAAAAAAAAAAAGTGCAATCTTTTCCAACCTCTTAGGTTTAAGAAAACACGTTTTAAGTAAACTCAAACAAATAACCACATGTTGCATTATCCCTGAGCTCAAACACCTACCCCTTTTTTCTTCAACTCCCAAAGTCTGAAACTCCCTTATATCTCCCTCCTGCAGCACCTCGCAAAGCTTGGGTACGGACACCGGGTCACCGTCTGGCTAGTTGGGAAGAATCAAGCGCATTGTCAGCTTCACCATTCGCTTCAACTCCGGTTTTCAGAATGTCTGCATCATCTGGTAACAATGGGGACAATACCACTCCGCCTCCCGGGACTCCCCAGACAGATCACCAGTGGAATCAGTTGGCCGAGCAAATGAGACTGCGACAGGAAGCTCAGATGAACAGCCTTCTGGAGGCTATTAGAAGCCATGGTTGGCCGCCAGTCTCAATCCCAATGGCACTTTCACCGTGGAAGAGGAAGAGGACCCTAACCCCACTCTCGGTCGCCCCGACTACACCAGAATGCCACCACCAGCCTCCTATGGTATCGTTACCAGAGCCCATGCTTCTCGACCTATGAGTCAGACAACTCCTCAACCGCAGTCTAGTGGGCCCATCCAGTCTGGTGGGACAAGCCAGTTTGCAGTTCCTCAGTGGGGACAGAATCAGTACGAAATGTCTTCCCATGGTTGGGGGTACCTTGGAATGCCACAGCAAGTTGGGATCCCACCGCAGTTTGGAACTGATCAGCCCAGACCTTCACAACAACAGTTCAGAGTACCACAGCAACAATCTGGAATGCCGCCACCGCAGTTTGGTTCAGGACAACAGTCAGGTATCCCTCCTCAAAATGATACTGGTCTAGCAACTCTTGGCGCCTCGCCAGCCTCCACAAACCCATTCGTCACTCAAAGTCCAATGAGTCAGCAAGTCTCCATCCCAGTCTCATCAGAGTCGTCGGGACCGCAGTATCCTCCCGGTTACACACCATCACTGCAGCCAGACATGCAGTTCAATAACCAAGGGCCGCAACCCGCATTTAAGCCTACCTATGAGTCTCACCCCGGGAATCCGAGCTACCCGGCCACCTCTGGTCTGCCACCACCTTCTTTGCCAATTGGAAGTCAAGAGCAAGCTGCTGGGTTTTATCCCTTTTACCAGTCTCCTACTTACACTCCCCAGGGTAATTTGGGCGAAGGTCAGGTTTTCACCTATGACCCAGGTCCGGCCATACCTTCCACCAGTGTGCCGCCAATGGTGACTCCTCTCTCCAGCTCGGTCACTTGTTTGAAGGCTCCGGCTCCACCACTGGACCCCCATCTGGCTTGGTTCATGGAACAGCACAAGGAAATGAAGGCGCAGATCGCCGAACTGATGGGAAAGAAGGCTGCCCTCTGGCCCACATATCCTGATTCTATTGTGTCTCTACTCCACAAGTTTGTAATGCCTAGCTTGGAACTATTTGATTGAACTGCCTGTCCAAAGACGCATCTTGACACCTACACCTTAGCCATGAAAGCCAAGGGGTGCACGAACCAACAGCTGTCTGATTACTTAAGCCTTTCCTTAAAATTGGGGGCTCTAAAATGGTTCTTCCGGTTGAAACCCGAGTCCAGGGCCACTTAGGAACAGATCACCAACGCCTTCACCGAAAAGTACAAGGCCAACCTGGAATGGGAGACGAATCAGGTAGACTTGCAAACAACTATGCAACGTCCTGACAAGAACATTGGTGATTTTTATAAACGTTGGAACCTTAAGCTGAGTGAAATGGCCATTCCTCCTTCTGATGAAGAATAGTTGGTCATCTTTCAGTCATGTTTGAAGCCTCACTTAAGAGCATCCCTCAGCAATTTCCCCTATCCAGATCTGCGTGCCATGGTCAACTCTGGGGCTAAATTTGAGAAGGCTTACAATCAGCAACAATCCGCTACCCCTACTTTCCGATATCGAGCCACTACTTCCAATCCTGCTCCTGCCCAGCCCAAGGGCAAAGAAGCTGTTAATTTTGTTGGCCAGAATTGCAACAATGCCACTCCTTTCATTCCAAGGAAAGTCGAGATGCCCAAACCTCAAAGTATAAAGTTCAGTAAATTCGGAATGCCCCTGAGTGAGGTTTTTAGAGGACTGGTCAAAGAGGGCTTAATTAGGCCTTTGGACAATTACCAGCCCAGGGATCCCAACATCCTTTTGGACACTATCAAACACTGCGCATTTCATCAACATCACGGGCACCTTACTGACGATTGTATAACTCTGAGAAAGGCCATACGAGGGTTAATTGAAAAAGGTAAGCTGAAGGTACCTGAAGGACCCAATACAGTCAACAACCCATTCCCTATGAACAACAACAGGGTGAACATGATTAAAATTAGAGAGCCTTCTCATGCCAGGGAAAATGTAGATGAGCTAACCAAGGAAGCAAATGAGGACTCCCGAGTACACATGATTAACCTTGTCGAGGATCCTGAATTCGAATCCCCTCTCAGGCTTGAGAATGATGAACAGACTAATCCTCCCTAGTCTCATGTTAGCGGCTTCTTATAGGAATATGAAGCTCGCTACTTATCAGAGGAAGAAATAGCTGACACTGGAGAACTGGGACCATTCAGATCAAACTCTGAGAAGACCATTTACATAAGATGGCTAGTGCACTCAAGAAGGATTGAACAAGAGAGCTTCATACGGGCACCTGTATTGGGGCTTATTATTAAAGAGGCCGAAGCTCACCTCGAGCTAATACACTTCTGCAAAATGGTTCTGGGAGAAGCCGAATACAGTCCTGATAACAGCGAAGGTGAAGGATCAGATGAGGAGGATTGCTTCCATATCCTACCTGGAGTCAATTATGTACCGCCGCCTCTCACTCTTCCCCTACAGTTCCTGGGAGGAAAATCTGAGTCGCAATTGCCACTTCCAGCGTTGGGGGCCTATAACAACTTCTGTGGTTGCACGCACTTGTCTTCCCCTAATGGCAATGATCGGTGCTCTCTCTTAGCAGAAGTTCGGATAGTATGGGATGATGATTCTGATGACAGTGATGATGACTCTGATGACAGCGATGACGACGAGAGCAAAGAATCAACTGAGGCCCAAGACCCAGAATCGGTTTGGAACGATCATGCCGAAAATGATCGCATGAGTACTAGACATAATGGATGGTTATCAGCCAGTGATAACGAAGAGCCGCTAGAAAATGCGAATGAGGAATCAATGGAAACTGACCTCGATGTTGAGCCCCTCTCAAGATGCGATTGCGGTCAATGCCCAACCTTGAATACGTTGGAGAATGAGGAGCAGTCGAACCCGTCTGAAGAAGAATATGGATCTGAGATTTTGGAGAATAATGTCCCTACAAAAAACTGATAGGCGAATGGAGAAATATTATTGAAGCACTGGTTGAAAAGGCAAGTTTTCAGCCTCCAGCAGACGATGAGTTTGTAAACGTCATTGGATCCCTTTCTTCTTCCCCCAGAGTTGACGGCATTACTGCTGTGAGAGTCACTGCTGAACCTCTCGAGAACATTGGGTGCCTGTAATCGCTAAAAAGGGTTATGGATCTGGAAGCCACTCCAGTTGCCTTTATACCCATGGACCCACAAGACGCCTTCTTAATAGCCCCGATACCGGGAAATGGACCCCGAGTACTCCTCATTTGGAATCAGGAGTCACGAGCCGCCACGTTGGGCCATAAGAACGAGCATTGTCAATCCTTCAGTTGTGGTTGCCCAGCCTGCAAAAACGAGAGGAAAATGGTGTACGATGAGATGGAAGCTGACACCCTGAAAATTGAAGAAACTTTAGGGAACGACAACGTGACCGAAGATATGAAAGCCATGGATTTTCCCGGGGCTGAATATGTAGATGTCGTGGAGTTCAACACTGCTTACAATACTCTGGGGAAAGGATTCTCGAGCATCCGATCTAAGCAGATAGTTGAAAATCTGTTAGAGAAAGGAAGACTGGCCCCTATCCTCCCCAATGAGAAAGTAACCATTGTCAGGTCAAGCCCGCCTGAAGGCAAAGTAACAATCCTCGTCAGGATTACCAAGGAAGAAGTCACTTTTCTTGAGTATATCACAGCCCTGAGAGAGGTCCTGGACACCGGCATGATACCAGATGCTCCCCCCATACAGAATGCCATAGTAATCTCTAGCGCCGAGTATTATAAAAGGCAGCCGGGACTGCTGCATAAAATCGGGGATGAAGGGGAAAAGCCACCAAGCCCCAGAGGCAATAGTTCCTGCTGCATGATAAGTGTGGGCAAGCTTCAACAAGTATGGGACAATACAGACCATGATCACAAAGATGAGGACGAATCAGAAGATGCCCTAACTCTGTGGGCCATTCAAGGAACGACGACGCAACCCCAGGTTCAGAAACCCGTAAGTTGGGAAGCAGTCCGGAAGGCTGCCCAGTCAGAAGCCAGTAATACTTACTATCCCCAAGCTCAGCCCCTCACTATCGCTAATCTTTGGGAAACTTGTAACAAAATCAGTAAGAACCAGTGGCCAGTTGCCAAGCAAGCTCCTCCGTTGACCCTATCAGCATTGAAAGAGTCCTGTAAAGAAGCAACAGATAAACCAGAAGGAGAAGTGAACCTGTTGACCAGATTCGGGCAGATCCACCAGGGTAATCCCAGGACAGAAAAGAATTCAGCAGATCAAGCACCCAAGGAAAACCGTAACCCTTATGCCAAGACAATTGAAACTCCTGACCCCGAGAAAGAGGATCATGTACTCACTCAGTTGAAGCAGACTCAAGCCAGCATCTCTCTGTGGTCCTTACTCACCTCATCTTATCCCCACAAGCTGAAATTGGAAGAAAGTCTGGCCCGCACACTGGTCCCTATTGATGCTACCCCTGACGACGTGGTGCAACTAATTGGGAACATCCACTACGAAAACATAGTAACTTCACCGACCTCGATCTCCCCCAGTTTGGAGCTGATCATAATGAGCCTCTCTTCATCACAGTCCAATTGGATGAACGATGCCTCCCTCGGGTCCTAGTTGACAACGGGTCTGGGATGAACATCCTCCCAGAAAGATCATGATCCTGCTCGGCATCAAGCCCACATATCTGAAGCCTTCCTACCTTACAGTCAAGGCCTATGACTCAACATCTCGTACAGTACTTCGGGCTGCTACTTTGAACCTATGGTTTGGCCAAAAGATGATACCTGTAGAATTCCAAGTCATTGATATCCCAATCGCCTTTAATGCTCTTCTGGGAAGACCTTGGCTGCACCAAGTCAATGGGGTTGCTTCAAGCCTTCATCAGTGTGTGAAGTTCATTTCAGAGGGGGATCTAACAACCATTTACGGAGACCTAGTCACTCTGGAAGGCACTGACACAGGTGGAATACCTATTTTGGAAATCGAGCATGATGAAGATGGTTTCATGCAGACTGGCTTCACAGTCGAATCTCCTAAAGCTCACGTGTGCAATGTGGATCTGACTGTCACTCGAGACAAAATCCCTTCCGTCATGAGGATGATGAGAAAGATGAACTACCTGCCTGGTCTGGGTCTTGGGAAATGCCTACAAGGGACTCACAAGGTCATTGAAGTGAAGGAACAGAAAACTCGACATGGCCTGGGATATGAGCCAACCTCGGAGGAGTTTGCAAAAGAGAAGGAAATTGCTCAGAAGAGGAGGGAAGCTGTTGCGAAAGGGTCCCTTTCAGTGGTCCTGAATCTCTCCCTTTCAGCCTTGACATGACTGACTACTTCATAAAGGGCGCTCTACAGCTGGAAAATGCCGCAGTCAAAGAGCCCACTCCTACAGAAGGCTGGCTAAAACTACAGGAGAACCTTAGCAAGTTCAGGGGAACCAAAGCGAACCCCGTTCGAAGAATGTTTCTTGATCTACCCAAGATACCTGGGGCTACTACCATCATGGAAAGTGAGTATACTTTCAAGGGAGTGCCAGAGCTGGTAAAGCAGTTTGAGAAGCTCAACGAAGTCATCCCAACTGTCGCAGAGGTCACGAAAGCCGAGTTCGAACTGGTCATGCCAAAGGCCAAGACTCCAGAATTCTCCCTAGACAAATGGGATGGTCCCGTCATGCAGCAGATGTTTGGGGAAGAAATACACATCCAAACTTGATCGACTTGGGTTCAGTGAAAGAAATGATTGCGGTAATTTAAGCGAGAGGACAGAAGCCGTTGGATCCCCGAGCAATGGTCATGCAGTATACCATGCCCCTGAAGAATTGGGAGACTCTCTCCGGTTCGTCCGCGAGCAAAGAAGAAATGGCCACGAAGCTTGGATTGATCCCTCGTCCCCTAGTGTCCGCCTATTTCAAGTCCTGTGAGTCTCTTGTCGTCGAATTTGAATCCCTAGAGTCGTCTGATGGCCTTACGCCAGAAGACTATGAAATTGTAGCCAATGCTATACTTCCTTTTACTCTGAATAAAATGATCGACCTTTCCGAGTATCCCCTGATCGCCACTTTAACTAATGATAAATTAACTAATAACTTAAAACGGTTAATAATGATTCACTAGATAAAGATGCAAACACACTAAACGAACAATACATTAAAGAAATCTTTAAGCAGGTTATCGAAAAAGAGAAAAACTGAGCCCAAGCTGCCGAGGAGGTTTTGACTCGTGTAAATCTGGGAACTGCAGAAGAGCCTAAAGAGACGCAGATTCGCAGATTCTTCGATGGGCCCGAAGAAGCAACTCTGATTGAATTACTCAAGGAATTTGTGGATGTGTTTGCATGGTCCTAAAAGGATATGCCTGGCCTCGATCCCTCGATAGTGGAGCACCGGATACCATTGGACCCCGAAGTCAAGCTAGTAAAGCAAAAGCTGAGAAAGATCAAGCCCAAATGGTCCTTACAAGTAAAGGAAGAAATTGAGAAGATGCTCAAAGTGGGATTCATTAGGGTCATTGAATACCCCACCTTGCTCTCCAATATCGTAACAGTCACCAAGGCTAATGGAAAAGTCCGATGCTGCATGGATTTCAGAGATCTCAACAAAGCCAGCCCAAAGGACGACTTCCCCTTGCCCAACATTGACATGCTGGTAGATACCACGGCCAACTACAAAGTCAAGTCTTTCGTTGACGGTTTCGCCGGCTACAACCAGATCAAAATGGCCGAAGAGGACCAGGCTAAGACAGCTTTCACTACTCCCTAGGGGACATACTGCTACACATTCATGTCGTTTGGTCTGAAGAACGCTGGGGCTACCTATCAGAGGGCAGCCACCTGTAAGTACCCAAATCTGGCTCATGCCTTCCGGTTAAATTTTTTGGCAAATTTCGGTAAGTTTTCCGGTAATTCCCCGGACCTTCCTAGTGTTCCGGAAATATTCCGAAACAGTCCCAAATTAATTAAAGGCTGAAGAGGAGCCTTCCTAATTAAGAAACACGTTTTTCTTAATTAGGAAGAACCTTCTAGAATTTGCCACCTTGCATGGTTCTAGAAATGCTGAGTCACAATGGATAATGCCGCACGGCTGCATTAGCTGGAGGTCCCTAGCCGCACGGCCTCATTGGTGATTTCCAGACTGCCTATAAATAGAGCCCTCCTCTACCCATTTCAACACACACAATTGACATAACAAAATCAACTCACAAAATCATAATACTCCCAAGAGGCTGTTGAAGATCCAAGAAGGTGAAGAAGAAGGCCAAGAAGCTCCCCCCCTCCTCCTTGAAGATCCAAGATCAACCTCTCCTCCTAGCTCCATCCAAAGAAGAAGGAAGCCATTGGTAACCTCGCACGCCCTAACCTCGCATCCTAATTGCTTTATAAATTGCTCATTGCATTGTCTTTATATTGCTTGGGACTTGGTAGATTAAAGATCACATCTTTATATTCCCCTTCCCCTTTTGCATGCATTAGACATCATTTGTCATAAAAATGTAGTCTTTCCCCATAAAGGTGCATCCTTTGCACCTAAAACCCCCATTTTCCAATAAAAATGTCATCTTTATGCATCCTTTGCATATAAAAATCAAATCTTTTCAATCAAAATGCATCCTTTGCATTCAAAATCCCTTTTCCAAGCATCATTTGCTTTAAAGACCATGTCTTTACCATAAATTAGCATCATATGCTTTTTCAAAATGCAATCTTTATGCATCATTTGCATAATGAATGCCAATTTCTTCATAAAAATGCATCATTTGCATAAAAATCATATCTTTATGCATCATTTGCAATAAAGATCATTTCTTTGAATCAAGTGCATCCTTTGCAACCCAAAAATGTCATCTTTTCATTAAAGTGTCATTTTTACATACATTCCCCCCATTCCCCCATTAGCAACCTAGGAACGGACCGGTGTAAAAGATCCTATCTTTACATCGTTCCTTCCATAAAGGTTTCATAATCTCTTTAGAAAGGGACACCTTCGAACCCTATATCTTCGATTATCACTTAAGATGAGTATGAAGCATCTATACAAGCTCGACCATCTTAAAGTGTAGGATTGATGGGCTAAGGACCCTCCTTTTCTAAAGAACCTCATCTTTGACTACAAAGAGAGTCATTCTCTCGATCACGCAAGTCCCAAGGTCTAAAAAATGCGATGATCACAAGTCCAAGATGAGGGCGGGATCATAATCCCGAATACATAAAATCCAAGAAATCCCGAGCGACAACCAACAAATGGTTTGTACGTCCGGAAGACGATTTGGGACATTCCCTCCTTATTTTCAAACACATGCACACAAGAAAGCACGCAAGCAAGCACGATTAATGAAATCATGGGAGACTTGCTCCGGCAAGGCACCTTGGGTGAACGACGATCCGTTCTTCCCAAGGGGTAACTTAACCTCCGAACCCATAAAACCTTTTTTTCAAAGTTTTGAGGTAATCAAAATGGCGTGGCGACTCCGTTTTTCAAATTAAACCGGATGTCTTCAAACTCGCGTGAATCCAACAAACACAAAAATTTGGGCACACATTCACAGTTTGGCGACTCCGCTGGGGACATCCCAAAGGAGAAAAGCTTTTATTTTCAAAACAAAAAAATCGATACTCGGTATATAGGTGGAAACCACTTGCCTTTCCTGTACACTCTCTGACGTGGGAGTTGGGATAACCGGTGGTTTAACAATCCCACGTACCGGTATCACTTTTTCGAAAAAAAATAGAAAGAAAGCTTTTCCCTTTGAGCGGGTTAGACTCCCGTCGCCGATTTCATTAATCATGCTTGCTTTCTTTACCATGCATTGCATCATTTGCATCTTGGAATCTGTGCATACTTTGAACGGGAAACAACCCGAAAAATAGCAAAAGGAGTGGAACCTGGAAAATTGATCCATGCATCGACGGCTCAATCCTCATTGGATTTTGACCGGGCGACCTCGGTGGCAATTCCACCAGGAAAAACCATGGTTAACTGGCGCCCTAGCACTTGGGGCTACTCACCCATGATGATCGGGGCTCCTTAAAATTTACGTGCTTATGTGTTGCATTCTCCCCGTCCCGAAAATCATTCCTTTAAAACACATTTCTGAAAATCTTTGTTTTAACTCAAAAAGGAAAATTTTTAGGAGACCGCACACTACGCGCACCTGATATATCCTGTACACTTTTGCACGCACGTCCTTCAAACCCGAGGGTGGTTCCAGCTGCAGTCACGGACAGCCTTACGATACTCCCGGGCGCGCACGGAATCATCCCAACCTCCCTTTGGCAGCCAGTGTCGACCAATGCATAGTCCGTGTCACACGTTTCAAAAAACCGTGACTTTTTGGTTGGTTTTTGGTCTAGTCCGTGTCATATAGCCCAGTTGCATACCCTCGTAAAGGTCAAGCCTTAGTTCATAACGGAAGAAGAACTCTGCCAAAATTCCGACAAGGAAAAATTGGCGAGATCTCAACTCCGACATTGACTATTGACCTTGACCTGCACGGAATGTGTAAGAGTCAAGATCGAGTCTTCGCCAACAAATCAAAAGATCTTTCTCTCAAGCGAAGCTCTGCTAAAATTCCGACAAGGAAAAATTGGCAAGATCTTGACCCGGCATTGACTTCGATTCTAACTCACGCCCGGCGTATGCAACGAAGTTCAATGTGACACTGTGTCATCCGGCTTTTGCCGCCCGACCCATGCCTATTATATTCTCGGACATTACCGAAAGTCAAAACGTCATTCGCTCAAGCGAAATTCAGCCAAAATCCTATCAAGGCAGAAAGACGAGACTTTCCCGGTATTGCCTTGACTATAATCCGCATCGCTCGTGCGTTGAAAGTTCCTATGACCCGCTAGACCCGTTAGGAACATTCTTTACTCTCGGTCGGTGGGATCCGCGTGCCCTATAAGACCCTTGCACGGGGCTGTCCACCATGGGAGGTCGAAATACAGGTGGAATACGAGGGGCTTATAGACGTAGTGACGGAACCCACTGAACCAGGATCTAGAGTAGTTACGAAAAAGAAGGGCAAACCCCCTTTTCCAACCAAATAGATATTAATAAAAGACATTGTTTTAAGTAAACTGGAAGATTCTAATTTGCATATTGCCTGAGCCTTCAGCCTAAACACCTACCCCGAGTCTAAACCTTTCCTATCCCTTTCCCGCAGCGAGAAAGAAGTGGGTGAGAACACCGGGTCGCCGACTTGTTAGCGCAGAATTCTCGCCGCTGTAATCCTCGGTTGGTCACCCGTAGAGTCGAATGTCCGATTCGACAGAGAGCAAGACCGGTTTGGGTAACCAGATGACTAGGGAAGCAGAGCTAGCCTATAGCCAATCCCCTCCTAATCCTTTGCCAAAGACTGTCCCTTTTCGCCTTTCCCCTAACATCCCGAGCCGTCGTGTGGTCCCGACACCCTCACAGCCTTTGCATCCCCCCGTGGGACTCTTTCCCTCCTTTCGCCCTAATCCAAATCCCTTTACTTTGGAATCCCGCATCAACCTCGACCTCTCTAATTTCGTCAACGCCCGTGAATTTGCCTATCTTTCGACAGTGGTAGTGAAGAATCACGGGAACGAGAATAGGAAT
The DNA here is from genome assembly GCA_022495995.1 of Adenophora triphylla var. japonica. Classification (NCBI taxonomy): domain Eukaryota; kingdom Viridiplantae; phylum Streptophyta; class Magnoliopsida; order Asterales; family Campanulaceae; genus Adenophora; species Adenophora triphylla. The sequence continues at coordinate 287,315 of JAFEMH010002818.1, read as the reverse complement.
GGATGGATTTACGTGATGATGACAGCTCCGTAGAAGGAATGGACTTGGAGTCGCGAAGTGAAACCCAAAGGGCAAGATGAGGTAGAAAACCACCGACCCTAATAGGAGATGAAATCACTTCAAAGTGTATTTGCACTGCATGAAGGCTCGTAAAAGGAAAAAGATGCTAGCTTAGATGAGGCAAGATATGAGTCCTACATCCTAGAGTTCAATACTCCTTACAAAGACTTGGTCGGTGAATGGAGGGATTTAATTGAAGCCCTAGCCGAAAGAGGAAAATGGGCTCCACCCACCGATCCGGAAAACGTAAGCATCGCGGAAGCCAAACTCTCATCGTGAGAGTAGACTGTGGTTACGGTATTAGTAGTCACTCCCGAGACCTTGTCCGAAGAAGAGTGTATGGATGCCCCGGAAAGAGTCTTAAGTCTCGAGGCGACCCTCAGCCCCTTTATGTCCTGTGACGACAACGATGTTTTCTTAGTAATTCCCAAGTCAAAGGAGGAGTCCAAGATACCTCTTATATGGCGTCAAGTATCCCGACCTCGCTTTGCCCTCATTGGTCATCGAGTCAAGATGAAAGTTCCCGCGAGAGTTACTACAAAGTGATACTCGATGAAGACACGGCCGAAGTGCCTAAGGAACAAGAGAAGAGTGGTTAGCCCGTAAGCCAAAAAGCCTTAAAACCTTCCCGACAGTGAAGAACGTAAACCCGCCATGAGGTTTCGACCCGCGTAAATCCTTATTGATGATGGAATTTTTCACTTCGTAAAATGTTTAGCCAATGTCAAAGATGCCGTCGAAGGCCGACCCCTAGAGAAAGAAGGGACATGCTTGGCTGATGAGGAATGTGATCCCACTCGTTGAAAAATTGTTGGACCCGGATGAGAAAGCCGCTGCTGTGCTCCAAACCCCGAAAGTGATAACTCCCGTTGCATGTTGACTTTGAAAAGTTTGAATGATACCGTGAAGGCTCTAAACGGAGAAGGTAAAGCCGAAACCAGCCCACCGCTAAGCCAATCGAGAGTCGAACCCCGAGAAGGTCGAAAGTCGTTAACTTGGGATCGTATTCGAGAAGCAGCCCTACGCTCCAAGAGTGCCATTAATCGATTAATCGCCGAATTGGCCATACGCCAACAAGAGCCCGCTCCGACTTTGAAAGAGCTAATGTAATCCTCCAAAGAGGAATAATGACTCGGGAAAATCTAATGTTTATGTGATGACTCGCCGGGATGGATGAGTATCGAGCGGCTAAGGGTGACAAAAAGAATGCCATCTCGGAGCCAAAGACGATAAGAGGCCTTATAAGTCGGAAGTAGAAAATCCAGCACTCGACAAAGAGGATCCAAGTGTTGACTCGGTTGAAGTGTACCCAAGCCAATATCTCCTTGTGGTCCTGTTAACCTCTTCATACCCTCATAAGTCGAAGCCGGAAGAAAGTTTGGCCAAGACCACGGTGCCCATAGATGTCACCCCGTATGAGGTCGTCCAAATGATTGGAAGTATCCACTACGGAAACATTATTACCTTCACCGACTTGGACCTGCCAAAGTATGGGGCTAGTCATAATGAACCTCTTTACATCACAGTCAGCTAGAAGAGCGTCGATTGCCACTGGGTATTAGTCGATGGAGGGTCGGCAATGAATGTCTTGCCACCCAAGATGATGGACTTATTGGACCCGAAACCGACAGAGTTGAAGCCTTCTAGTCGACTATTAAGGCTTATGACTCCACGGCACGATCGCTTGGGGATTGCTACTCTCAAGCTATGGTTTGGAAAAAGGTCATGGACGTTGATTTTCAAGTGATTGATATTCCGATTTCCTTATCGCTTCCTGGGACGAATGGGGTAGCCTCTACTTTGCACCAAGGCCAAATTTCAGTCAAATGATGGTACTATCACCACCATTTATGGAGACAGTGTCACGGTAGAAGGAACCAAAGACTCGGAGACATCCCGATATTGGAAATCAAACATGATGACGAAGGGTTGGCATTGACAGGATTCTCTCGTAGCTCCTTCCAAAGCACAAGTGTGTTGCACCGACCTCACTACTACTTCCGATAAAATCCCTCCCGCCATGAGAATGATGAGAAAAATGGGTTATCTTCCGGGACTTGGATTGGGTAGAAGACTTCAGTGGTCGCAATACCATCATCGATGTAAAGGAACAGAATACCGTATACGCTTGGGGTACAAACCGAATGGCAGAAAAGATAAAGGGGTCCAGCTTCATCCCTACGCTTATCCCCTGACCCATTATTTTACAAAAGGCGAGACACAATACGATAAAGTGATCACCGCATCTCCTTGCGTAAAACCCTTCCGGAGAATCTTGAGAAAATGAGGGGAAAGCCACCAATCTCGTTCGAAGAATGTTCCTTGACTCGCCGTACATTCCTGGGGCTACCACTACCATTAAGAACGAGTATGTCTTCAAAGGGAACTCAGACATACAAAGAGTCAAGATCCAGTGGTAATGGATTTCTCTTCCTTCGAGTTAGCTCTTCCGAAGATCAGCCCGATAGAAGCCGCCAAGAGTGAAGACAGTGAGGGGCTTGCTAGCTTGTTTGATGAAGAAGCACAGATCCTGCATTTGATCGACTTCAGCTCGATGATGAGATAGTTGCCGTAATTGGAGACGGTGGTGAAAATCCTTTTGATCCCCGCACTTTGGTAACTAAGACAAAATGCCATTGAAGAATTGGGAGACGTTCTCGGGCCGATAGCCACCGACAAAGAAATGATAGCGGAGCTTGGATTGGTACCTCGTCCTTCTCAACCCAGCTTGTGTCAAACACCCTTGTCTCTGCTCGCTGAGTCAGAATCTTTGAATTCCGCCTCCTTCCGAGTCATCCGAAGGCCTCTACGCCCGAGGACTATCAAAATGTAATCGATGTCATCTTTCCCCTTATTTTGAATGAAATGACAGATCTTTCGAGTATCCTCTTATTGCCAACTTAACAAATGATAAATTAACTCAAAACTCAACAACAGCTTAATAATGAATCATTTGAACAAGATGCAAACACACTAAATGAACAATACATTAAAGAAATCTTTAAGGTGTTTCGTAAAAGAGGAAAACCGGGCCCAAGCCGCCGAGGAGGTTTTGACAAGTGTGAACTTGGGTACGTCGAGGAACCTAAAGAGACACAGATCGGAAACTTCTTCCAGGGGTTGAACGGGACAATGATCGATCCGCTCAGTGGAATACGTCGACGTGTTTCGCATGGTCATACGTGGATATGCCGGGCTAGACGGTTCGATAGTAGAGCACGTAATCCCTCTAGCACTAGATGCTAAGCCGCAGCGTAAACCGAGGAAGATCAAGCCAGAATGGTCTCTTCAGGTCAAAGAAGAAATTGAGAAGCTATCGGGGTAGGGATTCATCGTAGTCATCGAATATCCAACATGGTTGTCCAATATTGTGACCGTCACCAAGGCCAATGGGAAGGTGCGCCACTGTGTGGATTTCCCGAGATCCGAACAAGGCCACCCCAAGGACGATTACCCTTTGCCAAACATAGACATCCCGGTGGACTCCACCGCTAACTACGAAGTCAAATCCTTCGTTGATGGCTTTGGCAGGATACAACCAGATCAAGATGGCCGAGGAAGACCAAGAAAAGACAGCCTTTACCACGCCATGGGGAACTTATCGTTATACGCTGATGCCATTTGGGCTTAAGAACGCCGGGGCTACTTACTAAAGGGCAGCGACCGCGCTTTTCATGACATGATCCACAAGGAGATTGAGGTCTACGTAGACGACATGATAATCCACTCCAAAGGCGAGGACGGACAACACTTTGTTGACTGCGGAAGTTCTTTCGAGAGGCCGAGACAACATTCCATGAGACTAAACCTCGCTAAATGCACCTTCGGAGTGACAAGGGGAAAAGTGCTTGGGTATATGGTCACTGAGCGAGGTATCGAAGTTGACCCCCAAAAGATCAAAGCCATTATGGATATGAGGCCACCTCAAACCCGCATGTAAGTCAAGAGCTTTATGGGAAAACCGCAAGACATTAGCCGTTTCGTCAATCGCTGACCACTATGTGCGAGCCCATCTTCAAGCTCATGAAGAAGAACGTAGACACGTAATGGACCGAAGAATGCCAGATGCTTTTGACCAGATCAAGGCATACTTGGTACACCCTCCCGTGCTATGCCCCCACATAGACAAACCTCTTCGCTTCTATCTCATCACCGATACTAGCTGGGCTATGCTTGCTCAGAAAAGAAAGACTCTCGGGTAGAGAACGCCATTTACTTTGTCACCGGAAGCCGCAGGGAAGTGAGCTCAATTACTCAAAGATGTGAAAAGACTCGTGTGGATCGGTCCGGGTAGTCGGCAAGTTGAAGCATTATATGCAAGCCCACCCCGTGAATTTGGTCTCAAAAATGGACCCCATCAAATACATCTTTGATAAGCCTTCCCTCTCGATGCGTCTAGCAAAGTGGTCCTTCTTCTTAGCAGTAGTACGACATCAATTATGTGACCGTAAAGGCTATCAAGGCTCAAGCGTTGTCGACCACCCGGCAAACTTTCCCAAGAATGAAGACAGAGGGCCCGAACCCCAATTCCCAGGGATGAAGGGATCTTTGCAATAACCCGAAAACCGATGGCGCTTGTTCTTTGACTGAGCCGCTAACAAAAGAGGAAACGGTATCGGATGCTACCGGTCGATCCAAAAGATGAGCATACACCCATAGCCCTCAAGTTGAACTTCCTCGCCACGAACAATGTTGCCGAGTATGAAGCCTCGCATTGCCGGTTTGGAAGCCGCCTTAGAAAGGAATGTCAAGGAGCTAGAAGTTTACGGAGACTCACTCGATTATCAACTGTGTTTCCAACAAGTGGAAGACTGTGGACCCTAACTCCGCAGCGGTATCATGCCCATATGGAGGAGTTGGATCGGACAGCTTCAGAGAAGTGACATTCCACTACTTGCCACGGGAAAAGCACAGATTCACAGATGCCCTAGCTACTCTAGCCTCATTGGTAGAGATCCCCGAGGGAAGAGCGATAAAACCCTTCCGAGTAGGTAGAAGAGAAGCCCCAGCCTTCTGTTCTGAAGTAGACCTAGGACCCGAGCCTATAAAGGAACCCTGGTATACTCAAATTTACTAGTTCCTCAAAGATGGAGAGTCAGCTTTCAGAGACAAAGCAGGTAGACCAAAAGAAGGTGTCAGAGCCAAGAGCTTGCAAGCCCTGAAAAGGTTGGCCTCCCATTATGTCATTCTAGGAGGCAACCTATACAAGAAGCGATACCAAGGACCACTCCTCTTGTGCGTCACTAAAGAAAAGGCCAAAGAGTTGATGACCGAAGTCCACAATGGTCCCTCGCGGTCCTCATATGAATGCCAGAGCCCCGATGTAAGTGATCCTCGAATGGGTTACTACCGGATTTCCATGGAAACAGATCGTGTCCAAAGACGTCCGAGCATGCGACAAGTGCCGCCGGTTTGCCAACCTCAACCATCTCCCGCCTCACGACTGCACCGCATGACGACTCCTTGGCCGTTTGCAACTTGGGGTATTGACGTGATAGGGAAAAGAGCCCCGGCAGGAAGCAATGGGCATGAATTTGTGCTAGTAGCCATCGACTACTTCACCAAGTGGGTAGAGGCCAAGTCTTACAAGGTCCTCACTTCCGTAAAAGTGGCCCAATTCATCAAAGAAAACATAATGTGCGTATATGGGGTGCCCAACGAGATCATTTCCGATAATGGGTCGCACTTTGAAGGGGATCGCGATAGGTTGCCGTCGAATTCGTAATCACTCGCCACAAGTCGTCTCCGCATGCACCTCGACTAATGGAGCCGTGGAAGCCGCTAATAAGACGCTCGAACGGATCATCCGGAAGATGGCCACCCGTGGTCGTGATTGGCCCGAAAAGCCGCACTTGGCACTCGGGGCTACGTAACATCTGTCAACAGCTACAGGAGAAACTCCTTTTGCCTTAACCTACGGGTGGAAGCAAAGGTTACCAAAGGAGTTGGAAATCCCGTCATTAAGGGTCCTCCTAGAAAACAGTGTCAATGAAGTAGAATGGTTGCCAGCCGGCATGATGAGTTAGCCCTCGCTTGACGAGAGAAGGCTAAAAGCCATGGAACACACCCGAGCCTACGAGAGGCGGATGGCCGCAGCGTTTGATAAAAAGGTCAAGGCCAGTAGACATCAAAGAGGGTGACTTAGTGTTGAAAGTGAAGCCCCTACCGCAGACAACCCCCGGGAAAATGGGAACCCGTTTGGATCGGCCCTTATGTGGTGCAGAAGATACTATCGGGAGGAGCCATGAAGCTTGCAGACCTGGACGGCAATCCCTTTGTCCACCCAGTCAACGGTGATAAGCTCAAAAGATACTACGTCTAAAAGAAAAAGAAAAAAAAAAGAAAAAATAAATAAAAAAAAAAGTGCAAAAAGAGTAATACCCAGCTAGACTGAAAACCCCAAAAAGGGCGGTCTAGGCAAAAGACAGGATTGCACATAAAAAATCTTAGTGCAAAAAAAGAGTAATGCCCAGCTAGGCTGAAAACCCTAAAAAGGGCGGTCTAGGCAAAAACATGGTTGCACATAAAAAATTAGTTCACCGTAATGAACTACGAAGACCCGAGCCCCTTAGTCTTTCTTGTAAAAGGGGAACGTAGGCCATATATGGTTCGGTTTAAACAATAAAAAGGACAATCAAGCTTTCATGAAGTGCGTCCTAAATAATAAAGGGTATTTCAGTTTTCATAAAATGGGTCCCAATAAATAAGACATTTGAATTTCCATGGAATGTGTCTTGATTAATTTTTAAGATAATATTTCTTGTTCATTACAAGTTAAAAACTTCTTGATGAGTTCAAGCACGGTCTACCTCTTGACTCTGCTAACCTGTTACAAAGATCTAAAATATAATAAAATGCCTAAATAAACTAATGTGTTTGCAAAATGGCAAAAAGGGAATCCTAAGAAAAGATATGTCGCCGTCATTCGCCGAGTCTTCTTTGGTCTTTTCCCTTTTCCTCGGCCTCGTCGAGTCTTCTTCCTCTTTTTATCTATGATGCTCGGTATCCCTCATCCCGACCTCCGGTATCCTCACCGGAGCCTCCACCAAACTCCGTGTCAATAAGTGCTCTCTCTACCCGAGCACGAGTCCGCACCTCCTCCCTCTCGAGCCTCGCCAAAGGAGCGACCTCGGACAACCTCTTGTACCGAGCCTCCATGTCTCGACCAAGTCACTGACCGGGTTATGGCGACTCGCCTTAGCTTCGCCTCCCTCGTAGTCCTACTCGAGTCACGCGCCGCCCCCAATAAAGCCCGACGTCTCTCCTCCAAGATGACCCGAGTCGCTCCCATCTCCCTATCGTACTCACCCAAGTAGACAAAGTGGTCAAGATGGTGCTCTTCCCGCTCCCGAAGATAGCCCCGGTGGGAAAGCAAAGATATGTCCAAGCCCTCGAGAAGAAAGAGAAGCCGGGCCGGATCCCTCATGTCCAATGACACCACCTCCATGGTCCGGATGTCCTCCCAATCACTCAATGGCTCCCGTAAAGCCCCAAACCGCTCGGGATACTAAGGTGGTATGTAGAAGGATGACCAAGAATCCCCGGAACCCTCACAAAGATAGGACTCCCGAAATATCCTCCCGGGTTCCGCAACCTCCAATGAGGAATCCACCAACGGATGTCCGAAGTGGATAGCCTAGCCATCGTCGCCTCCTGGCCTACTGGGTCCCGTTGCCTCTGCACCTCTCCGAGAAATCACCCAAGGGCACCGAGTCGGCAAAGCCCCCGGCAAAGCCCCGAGCCTCTCCCCGCAGCCCATAAGGTCAACAAATGACTCCTGGATCTCATGAAATGGTCTCCCGAGCCATCCCGTCAATCCCATGAAGTGTCTCTCCCAAAACCAATGGACAATATCCTTCCCACTTGCAGCCTCTAACCATGTCCAAGAGACCACTATGACAGATCCCCACGGACTCAAGCATGAACAAAGCAGTAGAATACGCAAAGGATAAATGCGTCCATAGCCACCGTGGTCGCAGCCATATCTCGGAGACCCAAACCCGCCCGGATATCGAAAGGTCAATCCCGTCCGGGGCTACCATCATCCTCTCGCCTCTCCCCAAAGGAATCTCGTTAAAAGATGCAAGCTTTACCGCCACCGGCACGTCTCCGATCAGCGGAATAGATATAGCCTCAATCTCGGGACCCCCAATCAAGGCTCGGAAGTCTTCATGCATCGGGACAATCTCGTTATAAGAAAAGCAAGAAACATGTCTCCTGGACGTCCTGTAACTTTGCCGCGTTCTCAAAAGGTCCCAATCGGGCGGGAGATCCCTCAAATGCCATAAAGACTTGATCTTGAAGGAAGAATCAAGCTAGCCCCTATGAGATTGGAAGTTGTGTCTCACCCAAGATTGAAGATCGGACACAAAACGGTCTCGTTTCCCCTTTGCAATCTAACGGGCTTCTCCATTGCAAAATGATCAAAGGTGGTGCTTTTAGGTCCAAAATGTGCTCGGGGAACAATTGGGACAAGTCTAAGTTGAAAATGAAATGAAATGGCCAAGCCTTGCTTTTATTCGTAAAATAACCAGCCTGCATAGAACCGTGAGCCGCACGGCTTTATTTGCCCTACGGACAAAACCGCACGGCTACATTAGCCATCTCGCAGAAATTCTGCAAAGCAACCAAGTTGCTGCCCAAGGGAGTTTTCACCCCACTTTTTCAACCAAAACCCGTACAAAACATGTCCAAAAGCCATTCAAGCATTTATACACCATTATAAATCATTTTGGCCCGCCAGCCCCGATTCCAAGCAAAAAAATCGCCCCAAGGCTCAGATAATATGGAAATTAAAAAAGCATGAATTAGAAAAGCAAATAAAACATAAGTTCAATGTCTTCGCCCCATCGGCGCCCAAATAAAGCAAAAAATAAACAAAGTGTGCATAAAAATTGTTCATTGTTTGTTTTTGTTCCAAATCTATTCTAGAGACCTCCTAGGCCTCCGATTCTTCTTCTTCTTCATCACTGCTCAGCTCGTAAATGCTAGCCTCCCTCATCAAGTCCTCCTGGTCGCTCACGTCAGACAAATGGTCATTATCGTACCCGTACTCGCCCACTGCCTGAATGTCGCCGCTGGGTCCCCGCCCCGAGGCATGGCACCGGGAAGAGTACTCCGAGGCCGATGAGGTAGACGATGTGCCCCCGACATGCCGTCTCTTGCGCCCGGCTCCCGTGCATCCGCCGCCGCTCAAGCGCAGCGCCTTCCTCGAAGGGACCCGGCACATGTCCTTCCAGCCCCTATTCCCGCCCGACCAACTCATAAGTACGAGCCGGAACTCCGAGAAAAGAAGAGAAAAATCTCAGAAAAATCTCAGAAAATCTCAAATTTGCAAAAAAGCAAAGAAAGCTAAAAAGGGAAAGACCCTAAAAGTATACTTACAGTGTTGTCAGGCGGCAAGGTGTACTGGGGCTCCCTAGCATCGGGGACAGGTATCCTCAATCTCCTCGGTACTCGATGGACCACGTAGGACAGATGCGCAGGAGGGATCGGCGGGCCGCAGGGCTCATCCTCCCCATATCCCCGAGTGACCGCCGCCTTCACTAGCTTCGTGGCGTCCTCGCGCCGCTCCACAAACACAAGATAGGGGTATCCATGTCAAAGTACTCCTCGGCAGCCTACGCTCGCCCGGTATCTAGCAATCTCGTCCTCCGGCCAATCCCCGGGCCGCAAAGATCCGTGCCGGAGGATCCCGAGGAGTAATGGCGTCCAATGGAGGGACATGGCCATGCCGCCTCGAGAAATGGTCCCCCAAGTAAATGACATCACATGTCGCCCGGTGAGCCATCTCCTCTCGCCTAGTCGCCTCAATGGCCTCTCCCAAAGAAAATCTCCTGATACCGCCCCAAGGGTAGAAGTCCACTCCGTCGTGCCCATCCTCGTTGATGACCGGCCTCACCATCTTATAGTCAAAGGTGATCCGAGTCTTCCCGTGAATTTATCTCTCGCATCTCCTCCAAATAACCATAGCAGGAAGATGGTGATATCACTCTGTCGGGTTCCAAGGGAAAGAACCCGATCACCTCACAAAACCAGGCCTCGCATGTTCAAAACATCAAAAGGTCATTCTCTCTCTCATAAAAGTCTCAAGACAAAAAGAGAAAAGAGAAAAGAAAGAGAGACTACCTCAAGGGCAAATGAGAAGCAGCCCATGGAAGCCTTTGTTCCTACCGTATATGTCCAAGGAGAAATACAACTCCGCCTAATCCGGCCTCTCCCCAAGAGACCGTCCCTATCCCATCCACATCCTCCAAAGAGAGTCGAGGAGGCAAGTCATGGCTAGTGTCCTGCAATTAGCAAAAATGGTGACCAATAGCATCAACCACACAAAAGCTCTAGCCACGCCGGGCGGTCACATCATTAGCAAGAAAGTTCTCGCATGCGCTTCGATCGCCACTCGACATTCCGTGTCTCCATACCCAGCCCTTGGGAATCAACTCAAACCCAACCAAATTCTGAAACTCCTCACTGTAATGTGGTCTCTCCAAGTCACGGGCCTCCCGTGAACTCGTAGGCCGCAATAGCCGTGAAATCGGGCAGGAGTCACCGTAAGCTCTCCCCACTCGTGTGAAAGCTATGGGTATTGTCCCACTGTAACTCGTAAAGGGCCTGGATCAAGCCCTTGCTCTTAGAGGTGATGTGAACACCCTCGCCGATAGCCTCGACGAACGAATCCAGCCGATAGCCCTCACCAAACCCGGGGTTCACCCCATTCTTCTCGAAATCCGGCATCCTCTCGCCAAAGCTTGACCGCAATCTTTGATGGTCCTCTAGACTTGTTCTCCTCGTAGACAAGCACAACAAAAGAAGTGTGTCACCCTTCATCATTTTCAAAAGCATGCATATATTCACAAAAGTGCACATATTTTCAAAAGAAAAGCATTCAAAAAAGTTTTTCTAGCATCATTTGCATCAAAAAGCATCTTTCATCACTTGAAACGTGTCATATCAAGTCCCATTGCTTTCCTAAAGCACAAAATCACAATTTTCACAATTCTTTGCACATAAGCATTATTCTTTCAAAAATGGCATGCATGAATCCTTTTCATCTTCCAAAATCACGTTTTCTCAAAATTTTGACCTAGTTCTAGCACATGCAAGAACTCCGTCTCTCTTTAGACAATTATCATTCTTAATTTATTTGCGAGAAAAAGTGGGTCATTCTCACTATTTTTGTCAAACAAATTGCACATTGCATATTCTTAGCCTCATAGGTTATTCATCAATGTCTCAAAATCATTCAAAAATCCTAGAAAATTCCTAAGTTCGGGTCAAGCCCTAAGTCATTCAAAATTCAATCAAAATTGACGGAATTGAGCCAAATAAGAATGCTTACCCCAACCGGACGCGGGTTCGTCGATTTGTGCTCTCTTCTCCCCGGGTAAAGCTCCGACGAAAGCGTAAGAAAGTCATACTTTTTTGCCGTTCGCACGAGTTCCTTTCTCCTCCTCCGAGCGGCCGCCGAGATGTTTCTTCTTGCTTGCCTCGGTATAGGATTGCCCTCCGGATCCATCTCAAATCAAAGGGAAGCAAGGGGATTGAAAGAATTTCGAAATTCTCTTCCTCTCTTCTCTCTCTCTCTCTGCGTTCTTGGGCGGCAACACAATGCCAATGGCCCGTTCAAATCTGATTTTAAATAATCTGGAAAAAACAGGCTTCTAGCCGTACGGCTCCTTTTTCTCCATCTCATGCCGGGCGGCCTCATTCGCTCCGGGAAAGCGTAAAATTACAATCCCGCCCGGACCTTCCACTTGGGCATGCAATTTCCGTTATCTTTTAACCAAGATAACATCTTTTTCGTAAGATATCCCTTATCTCTTAAGCAATTAAGCTTTCTTCCCTGGGCCGCCTCCGTTAATTCCGTTATAACGGGATAATGCTAGGTGACAACCTCCGAATTGTCAAAACTCTAAACTGAGCTTACCTCTATCCCGGATAGCGACGTATGCTAAGTTCTCTTAACTAAAGCTACCTCTATCCCGAATAGTGACGTATGCTCAAGTTCCTCTCAACTTAAGCTACCTCTATCCCGGATAGTGACGTATGCTCGAGTTCTTCTTAACTTAAGATACCTCTATCACGAATAGCGAAGTATACTTAAGTTCTTCTAGCTTTAGCTACCTCTATCTCTGTCAAAAGGAGATAGCGCCGTAAGCTTTAGTCTTCGTTATTTCCGTCATAAAGAAATAACGCCATCTAGCTTTAGCTACCTCTATCTCTGTCAAAAGAGATAGCGCCGTAAGCTTTAGTCTTCGTTATTTCCGTCATAAAGAAATAACGCCATCTAGCTTTAGTTACCTCTATCTCTCGTTAAAAGAGATAGCGCCGTAAGCTTTAGTCTTCGTTATTTCCGTCATAAAGAAATAACGCCATCTAGCTTTAGCTACCTCTATCTCTGTCAAAAAGAGATAGCGCCGTAAGCTCTAGTCTTCGTTATTTCCGTCATAAAGAAATAACGTCATCCAGCTTTAGTTACCTCTATCTTCTCGATAGTGACGTAAGCTCTAGTTTTCTCAGGTGACAACCTCCATTAATTGTCAAAACCCTCAAGGATCCTAGACATCGTTCCTAACTATCTAGTGATGCTCGAACTACGATCAAGGCTTGATTCCTCCGGGATACGTAGGTAGCCTTTTGTAAAAGGTCCAGCCATCCGACCACTTTGGTCACCCTTTTCCTCCGTCACTCCTCAGTGATGAAGTAGTCTCTCATAAGAGACTTTGTTATCCGACCACCTCGGTCACTTCTAGCATATCCCCAGTAGGATCAATTGCTTGACCTCCTAGGTCATTTTCTCTTCTATTTCCCCAGCAAGAGACCAATTTCTCTTCTCTATTCCCCAGCGGATCTATTCCGAACTACGGCCTGGCTTGATTCCTCCGGGATACGTAGGTAGCCTTTCATAAGAGGTTCAGCCACTCGACCACCTCGGTCTCCCAATCCGTCTCGGCATTCGCCAGATCGGATCCTTTTCTATCGACAACCCCACTCGCCTTGCAAGTGACGTTGCCGAGGGGCTTCTGTAAGTACCCAAATCTGGCTCATGCCTTCCGGTTAAATTTCCCGGCAATTTCGGTAAGTTTTTCGGTAATTCCCTAGACCTTCCTAGTGTTCCGAAAATATTCCGGAACAGTCCCAAATTAATTAAAGGCTGAAGAGGAGCCTTCCTAATTAAGAAACACGTTTTTCTTAATTAGGAAGAACCATCTAGAATTTGCCACCTTGCATGGTTCTAGAAATGCTGAGTCACAATGGATAATGCCGCACCGCTGCATTAGCTGGAGGTCCCTAGCCGCACGGCCTCATTGGCGATTTCCGCATCGCCTATAAATAGAGCCCTCCTCTACCCATTTCAACACACACAATTGACACAACAAAATCAACTCACAAAATCATAATACTCCCAAGAGGCTGTTGAAGATCCAAGAAGGTGAAGAAGAAGGCCAAGAAGCTCCCTCCCTCCTCCTTGAAGATCCAAGATCAACCTCTCCTCCTAGCTCCATCCAAAGAAGAAGGAAGCCATTGGTAACCTCGCACGCCCTAACCTCGCATCCTAATTGCTTTATAAATTGCTCATTGCATTGTCTTTATATTGCTTGGGACTTGGTAGATTAAAGATCACATCTTTATATTCCCCTTCCTTTTGCATGCATTAGACATCATTTGTCATAAAAATGTAGTCTTTCCCCATAAAGGTGCATCCTTTGCACCTAAAACCCCCATTTTCCAATAAAAATGTCATCTTTATGCATCCTTTGCATATAAAAATCAAATCTTTTCAATCAAAATGCATCCTTTGCATTCAAAATCCCTTTTCCAAGCATCATTTGCTTTAAAGACCATGTCTTTACCATAAATTAGCATCATATGCTTTTTCAAAATGCAATCTTTATGCATCATTTGCATAATGAATGCCAATTTCTTCATAAAAATGCATCATTTGCATAAAAATCATATCTTTATGCATCATTTGCAATAAAGATCATTTCTTTGAATCAAGTGCATCCTTTGCAACCCAAAAATGTCATCTTTTCATTAAAGTGTCATTTTTACATACATTCCCCCATTCCCCATTAGCAACCTAGGAACGGACCGGTGTAAAAGATCCTATCTTTACATCGTTCCTTCCATAAAGGTTTCATAATCTCTTTAGAAAGGGACACCTTCGAACCCTATATCTCCGATTATCACTTAAGATGAGTATGAAGCATCTATACAAGCTCGACCATCTTAAAGTGTAGGATTGATGGGCTAAGGACCCTCCTTTTCTAAAGAACCTCATCTTTGACTACAAAGAGAGTCATTCTCTCGATCACGCAAGTCCCAAGGTCTAAAAAATGCGATGATCACAAGTCCAAGATGAGGGCGGGATCATAATCCCGAATACATAAAATCAAAGAAATCCCGAGCGACAACCAACAAATGGTTTGTACGTCCGGAAGACGACTTGGGACATTCCCTCCTTATTTTCAAACACATGCACACAAGAAAGCACGCAAGCAAGCACGATTAATGAAATCATGGGAGACTTGCTCCGGCAAGGCACCTTGGGTGAACGACGATCCGTTCTTCCCAAGGGGTAACTTAACCTCCGAACCCATAAAACCTTTTTTTCAAAGTTTTGAGGTAATCAAAATGGCGTGGCGACTCCGTTTTTCAAATTAAACCGGATGTCTTCAAACTCGCGTGAATCCAACAAACACAAAAATTTGGGCACACATTCACACCACCGCCCTATTCCACGACATGATTCATAAAGAAATAGAGATCTACGTGGATGACACGATAGTCCACTCCAAAGGATCCGATGGACAGCACTTCACCGATCTGAGAAAATTCTTTGACCGTCTCAGAGAACATTCCATGAGGCTGAACGCAGCTAAATGCTCCTTCGGCGTCAAGCGAGGTAAGGTGTTGGGATACATGGTAACTAAATGGGGTATTGAAGTAGACCCTCGGAAGATCAAAGCCATAGTCGAGATGAAACCGCCTCGAACACTGACAGAGGTCAAATCTTTCATGGGAAGGCTGCAGTACATAAGCCGCTTTGTGAATCAACTAACCTCCATCTGTGAGCCTATCTTTAAGCTGATAAAGAAGAGCACATCCACTGAATGGAACCCAGAATGCCAGTTTGCTTTTGAAAATATTAAGGCATACCTCGTGAATCCTCCAATCCTTTGCCCCCCTCATCGACAAAAGCCACTGCTACTATACCTGACTGTCACAGACACAGTAATTGGGGCTATGTTGGCACTAGAGAAGAAAGACTCCAAAGTTGAAAGCGCCATCTATTTTGTGAGCAGAAAGCTACAAGGCAGCAAACTCAACTACCCAGTTTGCGAGAAAACCTGCGCATGTCTAGTATGGGTAGTAGGAAAGTTGAAGCACTACATGCAGTCTCACTCAATTCACTTGGTCTCGAGGCTGGACCACATCAAGTACCTGTTAGACAATCCCTCCCTCTCCATGAGATTGGCAAAATGGTCATTCTTTCTGGCCGAATACGACATCACTTATGTGACAAGAAAATCCGTGAAAGGGCGAATAATGGCAGCCGGAAACGGTTCGGTCTAAAACATGAACAAAAATCATACTTTGTCATCAACATGACTGCGTCTCAAAAAACTCTAATGCAATTCACATATTCATTACAGTTAAAAATACATAACATAAAACTAATGTGTCTGTAAAGGATGATCAGTAGATACTCGAGGCCCTAGCCACTAGTGCTCGTGTCCCCTTCCTTCCTCTTCTGTCTCCTCCCACCATGCCTCATGTTCTTCCTAGGCACGGGAATGATGTTCGTCCTCCTCCTCCTTAGCTCCGACATAGGGACCGGGTCCATCAAACCTACCTCTATCAGAGCTCGGGTCACCTGGGCTTCATCTCTAATCTCTTGCCTCCTGGGCGGCGCCATGGGAATCATGTCTCTCTGGCGCTCCACTCTCACCTCATAGTCAAGCATGTCGTCCCCGCTCCTGTCGTAAAGACTAGCCCGAGCCTCGGTTCTCCTCAATACTGAAACTGGGACGTCTTCTGGTCCCACAATGGCCTCACGCCTCCTCATAAGAGCCACCTGAGTCTCCCCCATGTGTACCTCATACCAATCCAAGTACCAAGTGGACAGAAAAATACGCTCCGGACGCCTGATAAAAACCATAGGAGGAAAAATGTGGTACCTCCATACACGGGAAAAGAAGGAAAATGCAGATGGATCATCCATAGAAACAGACACCACCACTCGGGTGGCAATATCATCGCAGCCCTCCAAAGGAACCTGCTCCATCCCGAACTGTCTGAGAACTAGAGCCGGAATGTAGAAGGTAGACCAACATAGCCCCGAAAGAATGACTACCTGAGATCCATCTTGAAGCGTCCTCCTAGTCTCTATCTATCAGTGCGGAATCCACCATCGGATATCTTGGGTATGTCGCTGAGCCATCCAGCGCTGCCACGAGGCCTGATCCTCGATCTCAACTGTAACTCCCCTCCTGGCGAAAGTCCATGGTCTGAATGCATGTGGAGCCTCCCGCAGGACCCCCAGCCTCTCCATTAGCCACATCGACAACAGAAATGGGCTTCCCCCGTGCATGTACCGCTTCCCGATAGCCAACCGGTCAATAGCATGAAGAGTCTCCCCCAAGACCAAGGGAACTATATCCCGACCCAATCGCCAGTAAACAACAACATCTAACAGAGACCGATGGCACATCCCAAAGGAACAAACCATAAACAAGGACCCGATTGCACAAAGAGCAAATGTGTCCCAATAGAAATCACCAACCATACCCAAACTCCTAAACCTATCCAGGAGACCAGAAATGTCAAAATAGTCGGGTCCTCGAATCATACCTCGGGCTTCCTCCGGAGAGATTTGAAGGAGACTGGACAATTTGTTGACAAAGGACATCCCTCCATGCAAGGGAAGCGCAACTTCTTCCACCTCGAGCCCTCCAAGTAAAGCCCTAAAATATTTAAGGGTGGGAACCATCTCGTTATAGGAGAAGCAAAAGACGTACCTCCGAGTGTCCCAAAACACGGCGGAAGCCCTCATCAAGTCATAATCCGGAACAAGCTCCTTAAGAGATCACAAGGATTTGATCTTGTACCACTCCTCAAAGAACACCTTGTTCCCATGCATGATCTCCCGAGACCATTCCTTGAATTTGTCGAAGAAGATCATTTTCAACTCCTTTGGCAATTTAGGAGAATTCTTCATGTTTTCCATGGCTTCTTATAGTTTTGCTCGAAATTTCAGAAAAACTGAGAGGAAGATGATGATGAGTGATAAAAACCAGATCTGAGGTGAAAATTTAAATAACCTTGCCAGATGCTGCCCTTGTCCGCGCGGATGAGATTGCAGCCTCAATCTCATCCACGCAGATAAGATTGTCTCCCAGTCCAAAAAATTTCCTGACAACAGTAAAAACTGCTGCCCCCAAATGAGGAAATCTTTCCCCAAATGGCCAAACACAAAAATATACTCATTCCCCATGTTTTTCATCCAAAATCCCAACAAAGATCCCATATTTGTCCATATAAAACACCAAACCGGGCTCATGCAACTTGCATTCAATAAAGAATTAACGAAACAAAAATACAAAAGTAGTGAAATAAAATGTATTAACCTAGTTATTACATTCCAAAAATTTTTTTGCATAAAATGTATATATGTTTTCTCTCTCTGCCCTAACAGGTATAATCAGTCGGAATCACTCTCTGAATCAGGAATAGGGTCATCCTCCCTAGCGATTCCCTTACCGCACCCCCGCACCCTTCGCTGAGTCATGCTCGGTCCCTCCGCCGCTGCCTCCGGGAAAGCCATCCCAGGCTCTATGTCATCCTGCTCTGCGTCAGAGTATTTGTCCTTGGGGTCAGCTGGCACTCCTCGCTACGGCACCCCAATGTCGGCAAAGAAGTCGTATCCGACGAGAAGGCGTCAGTGCCCTGGTCGTACGTCCCCTGAGTCTGCAAGGGAGTCACGTAATCTCCCTGCGGCTCAAAGGCGCCATAACCCCCGCGATGCGAAGAGGAACCCTCACCAGCTCCGCCCTGAACGTAACTCGACCCCTCCATGCCTCCAAAGATAATGTGGTCCCGGGAGATCTCCACGCTCCTGTCCATGTAGGGAGAAAGAGGGACGTCCGCTGACTACCGCGAAGGAGCTGACTCTCAGAGCTGGGTGCGGGGAGTCTCTATAGATCGCCTGCCTGGCATAGGCCCGTTGGCTAGAATAGGGGACCTCTCTCGCAGAGGCACTAGGCGCTAGTTGCGACACCCTTTTGGACCCCGAGCATTCCCCCGCGTCACGAGGTTGTGAATGAACTTCTTAGCCCCTATAACCTGGCGTAAGAGCCGATCGACAACTCGGGCCGAATACTGCACAGAAGAAGAAACGAAAGCATCAAAAATAGTCAAAGCAATGGTGTGAGATGTACGAAAGCTAAACAATCAGAATATGATCAGCATATACCTGAGCATTCGATCGAGGCCAGAAAGCTCGTGGTGTCATAACTGGGAGGGGTATCTGCGCCCTCATCCTAACCCCCTCCTGGGTATACTAGAAGTCAGCTCAGGGGATCCTCACGACCGAACTCCCTTCCCTCTCCAGCACCTGAGGTGTCCTCAGCCTGCGTTTCACAAACGCCCGATAGGGCTCCTGAGTAACATACTCCATGGCGGGTCGCCCACCCCTGAACCAGTCCCAGTTCGCCGACCCTTCCCGGAGGTACATTATGTCAGCCAGAGGCTTAGTCGGTGCCAAAGCAGCCATCCTTAGACCATGCTGCCGCGTCACCCTCTCCCCCAAGTAGTAAACATCGCAGGTGAGTCCCCACAGGATCCACCTCTGGCACGTCCAACGCTCAACACCACCCAGCTGGTCAACCTCGAACCATCCCAAGGGTAAAAATTAACCCTATCACTAGTCTCCTCCTTAAAAAAATGGTACCATGTCATTGTACCTCATCTTTATCCTAGTCCTGCTAGTCCTCTTCACCCGGGCATCCTTCCTCCACCAAAGCATAGCCGGGTATGCGAAAGCCTCCTTCGGGACATGGTCCCACAATGCACATCTGAAGATCTCCAAAGCCCAGACCTGCATCCGACAAAGGAGACCCATCAATACCAAAAGTGCATACACAATATGTACAAGGGAATAAAGAGGAAAAGAAGAAAGTATACCTCAAACGGGAACTCGAAGCAGGTCAGGGAGGTGGACGCCTTCCTGCTATATTTGTCCAAAGCGAAGTACAACTCTGCCAAGCCAGCCTCTCCCCAAGCATACTCGTCTATCCTGTCAATATCTGCCAAAGACCCTAGCAAGGCAAACATAGCTGTGCCCTCAGCGTGCCCAAATTGAGTGCTGGAGAGGGCGAACCACAGGAAGCAGCGAGCGATCTGCTCAGCCGAAATGGTCTGGTCCCCTCTCTCATACCGAGCTATGCTCTCGGCCAACTTCATATCCACCACGGCATATTCCATGCCCATTCCCTTCCTTTGCACGATGACAATCCCCAGCAGGTCCGTCAGCTCCGCGTCCGTGTACCCGTCGTGCTACTCCAAGCTAAGCCCCTTGAAGGACAAGCTAGTGATAGCGGCATAATCAGTGGGGGTCACGGTAGCCTCCCCCTAGAAGAAGTGGAACGTGTGGGTAACATCCCACCAGTGCTCGATCAATGCCAAATAGAGCCCCTTGATCTTATGCAAACCGGCCACCCCCCTCAAGCACTCAACAAAACCATAAAGGTTGCCACCACGAGCTGGCGAGGACTCCATTGACCCACCCTACCAGCTGTGGGCAGGGCATCCCAAAGCCCGACGACTGCCTCCACGGACCCCCGCGTCTTTAGCTTATCCAGCTTGCGTTGGATGACATCCGATCTTCCCAAAAAGTAAGCACAACACAAGTATGTCATCAAAAGTTGCAAAAATTACACAAACAACAAAAACAGAAAAGAAGGAAAACAAACTCCGTCCCATTTTCGGACACGTTTTTCTACA
Source organism: Adenophora triphylla var. japonica (assembly GCA_022495995.1). Classification (NCBI taxonomy): domain Eukaryota; kingdom Viridiplantae; phylum Streptophyta; class Magnoliopsida; order Asterales; family Campanulaceae; genus Adenophora; species Adenophora triphylla. The sequence continues at coordinate 267,248 of JAFEMH010002818.1, read as the reverse complement.
TGCATCTTTTCTCACATTCAAGCATTATTTTATCAAACATGCATTCACAAAAAAAAATTATTCATCAAAAATCTCTTATGCAAGAGTCCGTTTCAAATTCGGCAAATTTGTACCCATTTTACAAGTTTTCATCAAAATCTCTTATGCAAGAGTCCGTTCCAAATTCGGCAAATTTGTATCCGTTGACAAAACAATTTTCATCACCAAAATCTCTTATGCAAAAGTCCGTTCCAAATTCGGTAAATTTGTACCCATTTATAAAACAAAGGTTTCCATCAAAATCTCTTATGCAAGAGTCCTTTCCAAATTCGGCAAATTACATTTACAAAAAATAAGTTTTTATCACAAAAAATCTCTTATGCAAGAGTCCGTCCCAAATTCGGCAAATTTGTATCCACTTTATTTTTACATTATGCAAACTACCCATGTTTTTTACAAACAAATTACATATTCCTCCTACCCATGTCTTCAATTAAAAATACGCATCATCAATTTCATATTTCAACGGTAAAACAAACAAAAGCCCCAAAATTTTGACAATTCAAGCCCTAAATCTAGCATGAACCAATTTTGATAAAAAAATCAACAAGATAGACAAAATTGAGTGTAATACCATGCGAAGATCCTCGTCGGTGGCCCAATGTTGCTACATATCCAGGTAAAACTCCTCGTTCATCGATTGCGAGAGTGTGTAGTGGCGGTGCATCCTCACCAACTCAAGCCTCTTCTCCGCGGTCTCCCTACTCACCCGACCTCGGTGGACCACATTAACTCCTCCCTCTCGCTCCATAGCCTTGATTTTGAAGGTTTTCGCAAAGGTTTTGGACAACAATGGTGTTTTTCTCTCTCCTTTCTCTCTCTTTTCCTCGGCAGCTATATTTAATAATGAAGAAGAAGGATACGGCGCCTGTCTCTTTTAAACGAGGTGCCCTGCTGATCTGGTCCGCACAGATAAGATTGCAGGGCAAAATTCCTGCTTTGCCCCTTTAATTCCTGGCCCTCTGCATCCAGACCCCGAATTTAATGAAAACTTAACGGAAGTCCATTCCCTTTTCAATCCCGGCCATCTTCATAAGCCCGTCCTTTAACGAAAACATAACGGAAGCCCATTCCCTTCCTCATCTTCAACCCCGACCGTCATCGTAAGCCCGTCCCTTAACGAAAACTTAACGGAAGTCCATTCCCTTCCTCATTTTCAACCCCGACCGTCATCGTAAGCCCGTAAAAAGAAAATGTATCCCCAGCTATTAAACCCCGGCAGTCATTGTAAGCCCAAATTTTCCCCAGCTAAGCAACAAAGCAAGTCTGCGGTGATAAAAAATGCCTCCGTTAGTCGAGTTTTCTTCGGCAACGCCTCTGTTAGTCGAGTCTACCTTCGGCAACGCCTTCTTTAGTCGAGTCTACCTTCGACAATGCCTCGTTTAGTCGAGTTTTCTTTGGCAACGCCTCCGTTAGTCGAGTTTTCTTCGGCAACGCCTCCGTTAGTCGAATATATTTTCGGTAATGCCTCCGTTAGTCGTGTTTTCTTCGGCAACACCTCCGTTAGTTGAGTCTACCTTCGGCAATGCCTCCGTTAGTCGAGTTATCTTCGGCAATGCCTCTGTTAGTCGAGTCTACCTTCGGCAATGCCTCAGTTAGTCGAGTTTCCTTCGATAATGCCTCCGTTAGTCAAGTCTACCTTCGGTAACGCCTTCGTTAGTCGAATCTATCTTCGGCAACGCCTCCGTTAGTCGAGTTTTCTTCGACAAGGCCTCCGTTAGTCGAGTTTATCTTCGGCAATGTCCCCGCCTCCGTTAGTCAAGTCTACCTTCGGCATCGTCTCCGTTAGTCGAGCTTTCTTCGGCAATGCCTCCGTTAGTCGAGTTTTCTTCGGCAATGCCTCCGTTAGTCGAATCTACCTTCGGCAACGCCTCCGTTAGTCGAATCTATCTTCGGCAACGCCTCCGTTAGTCGAGTCTACCTTTGGCAACAACTCCATTAGTGCCTCCGTTAGTCAAGTTTTTTTCGGCAATGCCTCCGTTAGTCGAGTCTACCTTCGGCAACGCCTCCGTTAGTCGAGTTAACTTCGATAACGCCTCCGTTAGTCGAATCTACCTTCGGCAATGCCTCCGTTAGTCGAGTCTATCTTTGGCAACGCCTCTGTTAGTCGAGTCTCCTTCGGCAATGCCTCCGTTAGTCGAATCTATCTTCGACAACGCCTCCATTAGTCGAGTTTTCTTCGGCAACGCCTCCGTTAGTCGAGTCTACATTCGGTAATGCCTTCGTTAGTCGAGTTATCTTCGGCAACGCCTCCGTTAGTCGGGTCTATCTTCGACAACGCCTCCGTTAGTCGAGTTTTCTTCAGTAATGCCTCCGTTAGTCGAGCCTACCCTCGGCAACGCCTCCGTTAGTCGAATTATCTTCGACAACGAAAATGCGGCGGGAGTGTAAGTGCTCCAATTTGAGTCGTTAGTATTTCCGTTAGAAAGCTAACGAAATCCTTCACATCCTTAACTTTTCTAACAAAACCTAACTTTTCTAACAAAGCAAGGGTAAGTTGGGGATTGCTATTTGAGGATGGACAAGTGAAGGAATCTCACAAATGTTGAATTTCCGGAACTGGAAGCTGCTGGAACTGCAGCCAGCTTGCTTGTTGAACAAAATATTCCTCTTGTCCAAAGCCTGGAGCAGCATTTAATGAACAGTGCATGCCTACGAAAGGATCCGCGCGGATGAGAATGCTCAATCCAGTTGCCTATAAATTGAACCCTTCTCTCTCAGTTTACACAATAGAATTCACTCACAGAAGCTATTCTCTGGCGAAAAAAAAGGAGAAAACAGTGGGAATCCTTAGATTGCCACCATTTTCTCTTGAGTCTTTCCCAATCTCACTCCAAACACCCTCAAATCACTCTTAAACACACAAGCACAAGCTTAAATCAACACTAAAGAGGAGGATTAGAGAGAAAACATAGAGGACTTAAATGTTATCTACTTGTTTTCTCTTTGACCAACTCTATTAACAAACACTAAACACACTTAAATCTTGATACTCATCAAGTCAAACTCCAAACCAAGGAAGATAGGGTGAAACCATTGGTAAACCCTCCTTCTCCTTACCTTAAACCTCCCTCATCCATGCATGAATCTCAAACTTTAAAGATGTAACTTGTTCATCCACTTGTTGCCCATCTCTTGCCCAAGATCCAAGAGAATCTCCATGGAAGTTCATCTTCATGGATGATTCTCTACAAGGATCGACATTCTCTTAAGTTTGCTTTTACTTCCTTGAAAGCATTTTCTTAACCTAAAATCAATTTTCATACATAAAATCTTTATTTCAAGTTAAATCTCCCCTTCCCAAGCAAATGAAGTGCTTCAAGTCCTAATGTACCCTAAGGATGGCTTGATATAGTAGATCACCACTAAACATGTTTAGTGATCACTAATCAAAGCCTAAGGAAATGGGGACAAAGAATGGATGCAAACCCCCTTAAAATCACATTTTCCTTCTTGAGAATGTTGCTGTCCAGTAGCCTTTCTCTAAGACCTCTGTCCATTGTCTAATTTTTTGGACACAGAAAGACTTGGAATTTGGTGTTGACTGCAAAATACTTTTTGTAGCCAACATCCATAGGATTCCATACATATTTTTAATTTATTTTTTACGTGAGTATAACTCCCTTTTTCAAATTACTTTCCAAAAGTCAGTTTAGCAGTCTCTGGAAATCCAGATTTCACATCTGTGATTTCCAAAGGGTTTTGGTCCCTCAAATCATCTCCAATCATAAAAATATTTTGCATTCATCTTATTTAAGATGTTTTGAACAACTTTCATCCTCTGACTTTCCTCATATTCTGAATTTTTAAAACTCTTAAATCCATTTTAAAATCAAGTGTCCACTGTCTTTTTCATTCTGGCAGAATTGACTTTCAACTTCAAGGAGTCTTTTGAGTACCAAAACTCAACCCTAAAATCATACCAAAAATCATGGGACTTTTTTAATGTCTTACAAAGAGTTCTCAATTTTTAGTTTTCTCAGTTTACATTTATTTTAACCAAAACATACACACACACACACAAATGGTTTCAAATTTGGAAGACTCGTTTTACGAGGCATTCCGGGTGAACCCTAACGTTCTTCCCGGGGTGTAACATGACCTCCAAACCCAAATCTCTAATTTCGGGCATTTTTCAAAGTTTTGGCCCTTAAAATAAAAATGGCGTGGCGACTCCCGTTTTTTTTTAATGATTTTCAAAAGAAAAATCGCGGCGGGGCACATTCATCACAGGGAGGACCATTCGTTTAACCACTCCTTTCCCCCGTAAGACTTGAACTACGACCGGCTTGATTAACCACTTGGGATACGTAAAAATCCTTTCATAAAGGGTCCAACCATCCGATCGCCTCGGTCACCTCTTCGCCCATCTAGGTAAAAGTTTGCCAAATTGGGATCCTCACTTTGTCGATGACCCCACTTCCCCTGGAAGTACCGTCGCCAAGGGGTACTGTAAGTGCCCCAATCTGGGTCGTTAATGTTTTGTCAGCCTAAATTAATGATTTATAATCATTTAGGGGCATTTGGACATTATTTTGACAATTTGAATGAGAAAGTACCTCTTAGGAATAAAAAAGTGGCATAGGACCTCGCTGGAAATTTGTCATTTCAAATAAAAAAGAATATTGACCATTTAACAAACAGCCAAAACTGCTTTCTGCAAAAACCAGGCACGCTGCTGATCCCATCCGCGCGGATGAGATTGTGCCTACAATCTCATCCATGCGAATAAGATTGTACCCCAGCCAACCTATAAATACAGCCCTTCTTTCTCAGTTTAAGAAGGCCAAAAAATACGAAAACCTACTGTTATGCTATCAAAATCCATTCTCAAACAACCATTTACACCTTTACAACTCAAATTTCACACCAAATCCAACCTCAAATCCACTCCAAAACTACTCCTAACCCCTTGAAACATTCAAACCCTGAACACAAATCCAATAAAATTGGTAAACCCTCACTCCCTCTACTCATATCTCTCTCATTCATACACTTACTCCATATTTAAATTATGTAATCTTGCTTGCTACTTGTTGTTTAACCCCCCTTCCCCTCTTGTCCCAAGGATCCAAGAGGATCTCCATGGAGTTCATCTCCATAGATGATTCTCTACAAGGGTCCATACTTTTAATTATGCAAATCTCCTTGTCCCTTTGTTTACATTCCTTGGTACTTGCTTCTTTGACCTAAAGCATGGTCATCTTGGAGTCCATCTCCATAGATGACCACTTTAATAGGTCCACATTATTTACTCTATTGCAAATTCCCCTCCCCATGTCTAAGATGCTCACCTTGGAACACTTTCCTTGGATGAAAATCATCTAGACTCACAAAATAGGTCACACAAGTTGTATAAGATACACTTGAGTATAGGTCTCAAGGATGGTCTTCTTATGACCACCTTAGAGATCCTCCTCTAAAGTTGATACATCTTGACCTAACTTCTTATCAACTTACTTTTCATGTCAAAATCTCCCTTGTCCCTAGCAAATGATATGTATTCAAAGTTCTAATGTACCCCTGGGATGACTTGATTAAGTGGATTCATCAATTATGACCACTAATCAAAGTCTAGGGAAAGAGAGGACAAAACATGGATGCCAAAAATCCAAGCAATTCTTTCATTTTCGGTTTACAGTTACATTTCCAGTTAAGTCCTGTAAATCCAGTTAACTTTCTAGAAATTACAGTGACTAAACTGGAAAGTGTAAAAAATATTGAGACTGCAGGCCCATTCGCGCGGATAAGACTGCACTACAGTCTCATCCACGCGGATGACTTTGTCTTCTGCAAATAGTTTTCTAGTTTTCTGTTATTTTCAGTTTAATCACTATTTTCCAACTGTTTTTCAGTTCAGTCCCTAGAATTTCAGTAATTTTCAGAAAACTTTTTTTTTAAGAAAGTCTTTTTAAACACACACACACACACACAAAAGTTTCAAGTGAGGAAGACTCGTCATACGAGGCATTCCGGATGCACGTCAAACGTCCATCCCGGAGTGTAACGTGACCTCCTAACCCATTTTCTCTAATTTTAGGCTTTTTTCAAAGTTTTGGCCCTTAAACTAAAAACGGTGTGGCGACTCCGAATGATTTTCACAAAAAAAAATCGGGTGACATCACACTATTCCGGAGTGTACCAAATGTACAATTGATTTTCCAGTGGAGTTCTCAGATGATCTAGCTGCTGAAATTCATTAACATGATGAAGATGATATGGCTGATATTGGTGATGATGTGATCACACCCTCAATGCCACAAATTGATCCATCAGTTGTTTATGATGAGGAGATCAAGTATCTTGAGAGGACTATGCTTCAGGCTAGGGTGCAGTTCAAGGAAATGTCAGCTAGAAAGAAAGAACAGGTTATTGGCAGCCAAGGCTAGCCTTTCTGGACAAAAAGGGAGAGCTAGCACAAGCCAAGTTTTTGATGATATCAGCCAAAATTTTCAATGGGAGCTGCTCAAGGAAACTAGGGATGAGATGGAGAAAGCCGATTAAACTGCTTGTCATGAATTGTTTACTGTTTTTTAAACAATACTCCCTCCGTCCCAAACCTACTAGGGGTGTAAATGGTTCGGTTTGGTTCGGTTTTGACAAATTTAGAGACCAAACCGCTAGTACTCGGTTTGAAGAAATCCCAAATCAAACCGAACCATGAAAAATTTCATACCAAACCGAACCGAACCACCTCGGTTTGGTTCGGTTCGGTCTCAAACCGCGGTTTCATTAACCGGTTCAAACCGCGGTCCGAACTGCGGTCTAGACCGCGGTCCGAACCACAAACCTATCCAAACTCCAAACGTTACCTATTGGGAAGGACTTACAACAAAACCCATCCCATGCAACAACAGAGACAAGATCTGAGGCAATAAGAGTTAATAATCATGAGGCAATAGGAGTTAAATCACATGCAGCAACCATCTAAGAACAGCAGTCATCAAGGTTGTGGTAATAAAATGCATTCCAGTAAGAGTTGTGGCTGCATAGGATTTAGTCACCAAATCCAATTAGCTCTATATTGGGAAGGACTTACAACAAAATGCATCCCATTAATCAACCAAATATATCATATCACTGATATCCATATGTAACCACATTAACATCATTTTTTGAGCATGATTATTATCAATTTGTTTATAAGGATTTTTTATTCCTAGCAGGTAGAAGATGTACATATATTCGATTGTTTGTGGAGGGGAATAGTTAGGCAAGAAACAATCAACCAAAAAGTAATTACTCAAATTATAGAGAACTGAAATTAGAAAAAAAAAATCATAGTATGACTTATAACAATATTCTAAAATATAATGAAAAAAACAGGCCACCAAGATGTACAAGGAGTGACCAGAGAAAAACAGAAAGAAATCGAGATTGTTTGGCAAGAATTAATGGTTTGGTGGTTCAGCTTGATGGTTCGGTTTGGCGGTTCAGCTCGGTGGTTCGGTCTGGCGGTTCAGCTTGGTGGTTTGATTTGGCGGTTCAGCTCAAAATGGTTTAGACTTTAAAATCTCTGAAGTTTGGAGGAGAGAGAGATGCCATGACTTAATTTTCAAAGGTTGACTTAAGTTAGATTTGTTAATTTCTATATATTAGTTAAAATAGGTAAATTTTGTATATATTATAATTAAGGTTTATTTTATATACTAACCTACTACCCAAATCTTTAATATATTTTCGTATATACTCCCTCCGTATCGCTCAAATAGGCACACATTTTCTTCTTGGGTGTCCCATTTGAAAAGCCACAACCCAAAAATTGAAACTTTTTTATTACTTTTTTATTTGTGGAACCCACTTGTCATACTCACAATAACTATCCACTAAGGGGTCGTTTGGTAGGTCGATAAATGATCGAATAGGATTATTAATCCAATAAAAGTATGTTTGGTAGATTAAATGCAACCGTAGTAATTATCCAAAGTACAACTCAGATAAGCATCTGAGCACCTCTTATCCCCTTCTTATTTATCCTAAAAAAATGGTGGTATTATTAATCCCTGGATTAATAACCTCCTCCCTATTAATACATGCTAATCCTATCGACCTATCAAACGAGCCCTAAGAGGTTTATGGTGAGGTAGAGTCCAAGTCAGCAGGGAGAAAGGGAAATTAGGATAAATCGCTCCATTGTGATATAGAACGCTCTATGCTATTGACATTTTTTTTTTGCTAATTGAATAATTTGTTTTAAATAATAAAATAATATTTTATTATCTTGAAATAAATGTTTATTTTTTATTTTTTTAATCAAAATAAATGTCAATTTTTTTTAAAAAAAATGTTTCTAAAAAACTTTTTAAGAAGTTTATGAATGTGAGAAAAAAAATTAAGAATATGTAAAATGATAACCTGACGACGGACTCATAAACCCTTTGAAAGGGTTTACTAGTAAGAATACCTCAGTCAACAAGTTTTACCCCATGTTAATCTTGGTCACTAATCTATTTTAAGTTCACTATTCGGTAATAATATTTCAAACAATTTAAATCTACTTCCTCCTTTTCATTTAGAGCGGTCTCGAGGACATTATAATATTGGTGGCAATGAACCCATGTTGTTGTAATTTTTATTTTTATTTTGACATTTATTTAAAAATAGAGGAAGTAATATATTTAGTGGTTAGTGTTTTTGCTTATTTCCTGAATTACCTAGCCTTTTGGTTATTCATTTTGACAAAGGTAGTACCTTGTGTCTCTAAATAAATGTTTAAATTAAAAAAATATATTTATATATACAAAAATGAATATTATTTTTGTAAAAAACTTTGTCACTAAATATTTAAAAAGTGAATAATACAAAATATTTATTAATCTTTAACACTAAAATTTATAAAAACATGCATATTTAGAATATTTAGAGCAAGTCCAATGAAGCTTTAAAACTCTACTTTAGCGCGCAAACACGTTAGAATTGATCTCCAAGGAGGGCGCTAAATCTTGTGAAAGAAATTGAGTAGCTAGGATCGACAAGTGAACAACAAAAGTACCTCGTGTGAGTCCTGGTATGATAGCACCAGCACTAACACCAATACTAAAACAGGAGAATAACGTATTTAATTAAAGTAAAACACGGTTTAAAACACTTATTTACAGCAATTTGTTGTAGACAATAAAATGCTTCTCTTATTAAATGAGTTACGAATCAGTTACAGAAACTAGACTAAGAAAAAAACAAAAGAACCAAACTATCACTCACACAAAAAAAAAAATACTCTGTTTCTTTAGAAACTTCAGAGATTTTAAAGTCTAAAAAACCGTACAACTTAATGAGTCGTGCAGCTCTAATATATAGTGAAGGAAGTCATTGTTTATAGGAGTTGATTTGCTTGAGAAGATCTTTTTCAATTAGACATCTACCTTCTTTATTCAACCCAAGCAATCCTTCCTTATCATGAACTATTTCCTTGTGTGAGAGATACCTACAAAATAACCAAATACTCCCTCCGTCCTGCCCGCAGAGACAAAGTTTTAGCCTTGCACGGAAATTAAGAAAAGTGATGTAGGAAAGAGAAAAAGTGTATAGTGGAATAAATGTTGTGAGTATAAAAAGTGATGTAGGAAATAGAAAGTGGGGTAGAGAATAGTTAGAGCATCCGAAGTCATGACTTTAAAAATTAAGTCATGGCATCTCTCTCTCCTCCAACTCAACTCCACATCATCAGTCATCAATACTCACAACTCCAAACAATTTTATCTCCATTCATGACAAAAGTCATCAGTTTCTCTCTCCTACTTTTTATTATACCACACCATATTTTCGCTTTCCTACTCATTTTTATTACATTTATTACTATTATATATAATTATTAATTATTGTATTATATAAATGATTAATTATAAATTTTATTATAATTATAAATTTTATTAAAATATTTATTTTTATTTTTATTATTTGAACAAGATTAATATTTTTTATATGTTAATTGCAATTTTTGTTGAAAAAATTAATTTTTGAATAAGACATGTGTCACTCTCTGATTGCTCATTTTCCTTGATTTTTTTTCTCATTCTTGGCCAAACCGTCATCTACTAAACTAAAATTACAAATTGTCATGAATGACTTTTGTAAAAGTCATAAATGGGTAGTTTTATGTGTCCAAATCAGCCATGACTTTTTTAAAAATCATGATTATAAATGCTCTTAATAATATTGTCGTGAATAGTCTTTTTAAGCAAAACATTAGGAAAGGATGTCAGAATTTTAGTTCCAAATGGAGATAAGGATGAGGGAAATAAGGAGCACATGTAAAATCTGATTTTTTTGGCTTTATATTTTTACTTTTCTTTTAGGGGTAAACTAGTAAGTCATCTATCTATTGATACTCAACAGGTTGTAAGGAAACGATTAAATATGTTTTTTGAGTTTTAGTCTACGAAGCTTATCTCGTGAATAATAAAGACAACATGAAAATGAATTTGCATACTCCCGCCCAGACAACATGAAAATGAATTTGCATACTCCCGCCCGAAGAGGCACAAAATCAACCTCGCACGCAAATTAAGGAAAATGATGTAGGAAAGAGAAAAAATTTAAATGTTGTGAGTATGAAAAATTAAATAGGAGAGAGAATGAGTGGGAGGAATAGTTAGGAGAGAGAATGTTGTGAGTGTAAAAGTAATGTAGGAGAGAGAATGAGTGAGTGAAATAGTAATAAAAACTTTTCTTTTTGGGAAAATGTCTTTTTAAATGGGACACCCAAAAAGGAAATTTGTGCCTTTTCGGACGGGACGGAGGGAGTATATAAAATTTCCCTACTCTTAAGTGTTTTCCCACTTGTCGACTAAGCTGATAACAGTCGGTCCTTACGCAAGTATTTCTCTTTTCAAATGAAATTTGTGGAGAATCGGTTACTGTTTTTTTGCAAGCTGGGCGACTGCCCAGGCCCCTGTGGGCGACCGCCCTTCTCCAAAATTCAAAAACGCTGAATCCTCTGTACAAGTGGCGACCGTCCAGACCAAGTGGGCGATCGCCCAAGATCAAAACCATGCAACGCCAAAACGTCTGTACAACTGGGCGACCGCCCAGGCCAAGTGGGCGACCGCCCAGACCCGTAAATCTGGCGGATATTTTTCCTTATTTTCAGTAGTTTCCTAATTCCTTTCAGTCTAGGTTTTATTCTCCTCTTTAAAATAGAACTCTCTTTTATCAAATTTCATTGTAACTATATACTCCCTCCGTCCCGCTAATATTAGCACACTTTTCTTTTTGGGCGTCCCGCTAATATCCGCACACTCCCAAAAAGGAAACTTTATATTAATAAAATATTCACCCAACCCCACTCATTCTCTCTCCTACATTATTTTAATACTCACAACACCATTATAATTTATTACACCCTCCACTCATTCTCTCTCCACTCATTATTTTACACTCACAACATTTTATTAAAATATCATATTCCTTAATTCCCGCGCAAACAGTGTTTGTGCTAATATTAGCGGGACGGAGGGAGTATATTCACAAGTTGATCAATGAGAATTCAAGTTTTGGAAAAATTCTAAATTGTTTTCCTACATGGTATCAGAGCAATATCATACACAAGTCTAAATCCATGGCGGGGAACGATGCTATCATCAATAATCCCCCTAAAATCGAATATAATTCTCCTTTTTATCTTGGACCTCAGGATAGGCCTGGAGATTTTATTACTCCTACTCGTTTCAATGGTGAAAATTATGATGATTGGGCCAGTGATATGCAAACAAGTCTTGAAGCTCACCGGAATTTTGATTTTCTAGATGATACGATTACTCAACCTGTTCTTCCCTGCACCACCTCCGATTGGAATACTATTCATGCCATGTTGATTTCTTGGATCATGAATACTATTGAATCTAATGTCAAAAGCACCCTCTTGAAATTTAGAGATGCTAAACGTTTATGAGACTCTCTCAAAAATCGGTATGCTGTGGTTGACGGTCCACGTATTCAACAATTGAAGGCATCTATTGCTCATTGTGAGCAAACTAAGGGCATGTCGGTGGCCACATATTTTGGCAAATTGACTGGGGTTGTGGGAAGAACTTCATAGCCATGAACCTTTGATTAATTGCACTTGTTGTGACAACTGCACGGTTGCTCAGCAACATGCGGATCGCAGAGAGATAGGCAAGCTTCATCAATTCCTTATGGGTTTGAATTTCGAGTATCATGCAAATACTCGCACCAATATTTTATCTATGGATTCTCTTCCTGGTCTTGACAGGGCATATAAATTGGTGGCTCAGGATGAGCGGGTTCGTCTTGCCAAACCTGTTCTTGAAGATGTGGTAAATTTTGTTATTCGTACTGGTGGAGCTCGTGGTCGCGACAACCCTGATAAATCCCATCTCACATGTACTCATTGTAAGAAGACGGGTCATGATAGTACCACATGTTTTGAATTGCATGGATATCCGGATTGGTGGCTTGAGCAACGCAACAAATCCAATGCTCGCGGCGGTGGTCGTCCGCAAAATGGGCGAGGTAGGGGTTCTCCTCGCGAAAGCAGCGGAACTACTACGACACCGGACCGTGGCCCTGTTACTGTTGGTGCAGCTGCTGTAGGATCTCCCTCTGTGGCTTCTTCTTCATCATTTACAGCTGAGCAATGGCAGGCTTTGGCAAGCCTTGTCGGTAATTCCCAAATCTCAAATGATCGTCTCCATGGTAAGTTTGATTCAACTTCATGGATAATTGATACAGGTGCTTCGAATCATGTAACCAGAAATGCCTCGTGTCTTCTTAATTCTTGGACTATACCGGCTTGTCCTGTCAGTTTGCCTAATGGGTCATCGGTTTTGGCTCATACAGAGGGATCTGTTCGTCTAACGGACACCATTACTCTCTCTCTCTCTCTCTCAAGTTCTTTTTATTCCAAATTTAAGCTGCAATTTAATTTCAGTTTCTCAACTATCTAACGATATTCACTGCACTGTCCAATTTAACTCATCTGTGTGTGCTATACAGGACCTGTCGAGGAACCTGATTGGAATGGGTGTTAGGCGGGATGGACTCTACTCTTTTCGCGGTACATCTTCAGCATTTAATGTTTTTGTTATCGGTTCTCCTTTTGTGTTGAAGCTGCGGCATAATCGCTTGGGACACCCTTTCGAGAATGTAGTAAAGCTTCTTTCCTCCGTTCGTAGTACTTCTGGCAGTTTACCTAAACCTTGTGATACTTGTTTTAGGGCTAAACAATCTAGAGATAGTTTTTCGGTTAGTGACCATAAGTCCACTAGAATTTTTGAGAAGGTTCATTGTGATATGTGGGGTGCATATACTCATTCTTCTTCTTGTGATGCATGGTATTTTTTAACTTTGGTAGATGATTTTTTCCGAGCTGTTTGGGTTAATTTGTTGGTCGATAAAATCGAAGTTTTTCGTATGTTTATGGCTTTTATTGCAATGGTTGAATGTCATTTTTCTCAGAAAATTAAGATTGTCCAATCTGATAATGGTACTGAATTTAATTGCATGCTTGATTATTTCTTATCCACTGGCATTACTTTCCAAACATCTTGTGTCGGTACCCCTCAACAAAATGGTCGAGTCGAGCGGAAGCATCGTCACATCCTGAATGTTGCTAAAGCGCTTAGATTTCAGGCTCATTTACCGATTTTCTTTTGGGGAGAAGCAGTTCTTACTGCTGCTCATTTGATTAACCGGACCCCCACTCCCCTCTTAGGCAATAAGACTCCCTATGAGGTTTTGTTCGGAAAATTACCTTTCTTTGACTCTCTTCGGGTTTTTGATTCCTTGTGTTATGCCCATAATCAGAAGACGAAGGGAGATAAGTTTGCCAGTCGTAGCCGAAAATGTATATTTGTGGGCTACCCTCTAGGCAAAAAGGGGTGGAAGCTGTTCGATCTAGAGACAAAGAATTTTTTTGTCTCCCGGGATGTGAAGTTCTTTGAGGCCAATTGTCCATACAGTGATTCATCGTTAGGGCCTCATTCCCCGAATTCTATGGAGACTCTTAACCAAGAGGCTGATTTTGCCTTTCTTGATTATCCGGATATGGCAGATATTGTTTCTGAACCTTTGACAGTGGCTCCTGCAGACGTACCTGATCCTGTTCCTGCAGTTTCTACAGATATTATCTCTGCAGAGGTCTCACCTGCTTCTACGATAGACACCTCTCCATCTGAGCAAGATGCTTTAGGGAGGGGGCATGCGTACGAAAGTACCCTCCGTTCTTCTTCGGGACTACATTTCTACTACTGTCTCTACTACTAGTCCATCTCCCGAGCACTCCACTCCAATCGGTTCCTCAGGTACTCCTTATCCTATAGCCCACTATATAAATTGTGACAGTTTTTTTGTGAAATATCGTAACTTCCTTGCAGCTATTACCTTGGCTAAAGAGCCTAGGAATTTTCGTGAGGCTATGACACAAGATGGGTGGAAGGAATCTATGCAGGCTGAAATACGTGCCTTGGAAGATAATGGCACATGGACTATGGTTCCTCTCCCGCATGGTAAGCGTGCTCTGGGTAGCCAGTGGGTTTATCAGATTAAGTACTAGTCTGATGGTACTGTTGAACGGCTTAAATCTCGATTGGTGGTTCTTGGTAATCATCAGAAAGAAGGGATTGATTACACGAAAACTTTTGCTCCTGTGGCCAAAATGGTCACCGTTCGAGCCTTTCTTTCCATTGCTGCCTCAAAGAATTGGGAACTGCATCAAATGGATGTGCATAACGCTTTCCTGCATGGTGATCTTCAGGAAGAGCTTTACATGAAACCTCCTTCGGGCTTTCAATCCAATCATCCTAATATGGTTTGTCACCTTTGAAAATCTCTTTATGGCCTGAAACAGGCCCCACATTGTCAGTTCGCTAAGCTGGTGGCTTCCTTGAAGCACTAAAGGTTCTTGCAGTCTTATTCTAATTATTCCTTGTTCACATTCATAAAAGGTACGATTCATATGAACATTCTTGTGTATGTTGACGATCTTATTATAGCTGGAAATGATTCCGCTGCCTTACAGTCTTTCAACCAGTATCTGAGTAAATGTTTCAAGATGAAGGACCTTGGCTCTTTGAAGTATTTCTTGGGCATTGAAGTTGCTCGTAGCTCCTCTGGCCTGTTTCTGTGCCAACGCAAGTATACTTTGGACATTATATCCGAGGTTGGGCTATTAGGAGCAAAGCCATCCGGCTTTCCTATTGAACTAAATCATAAACTTGGTCTTGCTACTGGTGATCTTCTGAATGATCCAGAACGTTATAGACGATTGGTTGGTCGTCTCATTTACTTAGCAGTCACCCGTCCAGATTTGGCATATTCGGTTCACATTCTGTCGCAATTTATGAAGGAACCTCGCAAGGATCATTGGGATGTGGCATTGCGAGTTGTTTGTTATCTCAAGAGCACACCTGGTCAGGGCATCCTTCTTCGTGCTGATAGTGAGCTCACGCTACAAGGATGGTGTGATTCGGATTGGGCTGCTTGCCCTATTACTCGACGTTCTCTTTCTGGATGGCTTGTGTTTCTTGGTCATTCTCCTATATCTTGGAAGACGAAGAAACAAACTACTGTGTCTCGTTTGTCTGCCGAGGTCGAATACCGTTCTATGGCGGCCCTTACCTGCGAATTGAAATGGTTGAAGGGATTAATGTTGAGCCTTGGTGTACATCATCCGAAGGCTATCAATATCTTATGCGATAGTCAGTCGGCCCTTTATATCTCTAAGAACCCCGTATTTCATGAACGGACAATGCACATTGAAATAGACTGCCACTTTGTTCGTGACGCCATTTCGGATGGTCTTATTTCTCCTTCCTATGTTCCTACTAAAACGCAGCTGGCGGATATTTTTACTAAAGCTCTTGGAAAACAATAGTTTGATTTGCTAGTTAGCAAGTTGGGCATTCTTAATCCCCATGCTCAAATTGAGGGAGGGTGTGAATAATCGGTTATTGTTCCTGTGCAAGTGGGCAACCGTCCAGGCCCTGTAGGCGACCGCCCATCTCCAAAACCCAAAGACACTGAATCCTCTGCACAAGTGGGCGACCGCCCAGGACAAGTGGGAGACCGCCCAAGATCAAAACCATGCAATGCCAAAACGTCTGTACAACTGGGCGACCGTCCAGGCCAAGTGGGCGACCGCCCACACCCGTAAATCAGGCGGATCTTTTTCCTTATTTTCAGTAGCTTCCTAATTCCTTTCAGTCTAGGTTTTATTCTCCTCTTTAAAATAGAACTCTCTTTTATCAAATTTCATTGTAACTATATATATTCACAAGTTGATCAATGAGAATTCAAGTTTTGGGAAAATCCTAAATTGTTTTCCTACAAAATTGCTAACCCAAACTTCAAGCACATATCTATTTGTCGACATCCTCGAAAATGCAAGCTTGGTCTTGATGGATGAAAAAAATAAGAATGTGAGCATGAGGTAGGCCTGGCTTTTAAAACTCTATAGTGTAGACAACTGCATTAATAAGCAATGCATAATTAAAATATTAATTTATATAAATCTTTTCAAATAATCAATTATATCAAAATAAAATCTAGATATAATATATGAAAATAATGACTTACGTGGATTAGGTTCGCCAAATATTTTATCTTCCCTCAAGTCTCTCAGCAGTTCAACAAGTTTTAATTTAAAAACACTACATAATATATCATGCCTATCCCCAGATTCCATGCCTCTTTTCTTAACAAATCTTGTGATCTCTACCCAAATTGGATTGCATGTGAATTTAATAAAAAGAGATATATATCTGGTTCATCTACAAATAGCTAAAGAATCTTGTAAATTTTGAGTCATTCAGCGCTACCCTCCAATGTATGATGATAGCAACACAACGCGTCTACCCGCCGATTATGAGTCGATATTTTCTCTCAAAATTGCAACAAAAGTTTAATGTAAGTTTTGAGCCTACAAGCCGGTTGATTGTGATGAATCATTGAAGTCTCTTGTATCCATCATTATGTAAGCATAAGCATCAACCTCAAATCGCTGAAGTGCCCTTTGACTTTTTGTAAGAATCATTTCTTAGTTAGATCTTACTGAAAAATTAGGTCGTTTTGCCATTAGATATTTAGGGCTCTTCTCGTCAATGGCTTTGATATCGATCTTTCAATTGTTATTTGTCATCATCTATGATTTAATAGCACTGTAAATAAGAATATAAGAAACACAAATATTAAATAAGACATAATTGAAGAACCAAAATATAAGGCAGTATAATGTTCAATTCTTGTCATTATCTTTGTTGGTGATATTAGGTTTGGGGCCATCTAAGTTGGAGATGCCTAAATTAGGGGACTAAACAACAAAAACTCGGAATTCTTGTTACACTAGCAATGGAGCGACCGCGCCAAGTTTCAGCCTGAAGTGAGAGACCGCGCTCTTCTTGGGGGATCGCGTTGGTGCCAATTTTGGGGAAGGGGAGATCGCGAACTCAGTCCGAAAAAGGCCATTCAGTGGCAGATTTTGGCTCAGGGTTGAAAACCCTGCAAGGTTTGGAGTAGGCATATAAATAGAGCATGCCCCAACTATATTTGTTGTTGCTCATTTGTTTTTTAAATCTAGGGTTTGCACATACTGAAATTCTTGGATAAGAATTCGTGCACTAGATTAGAGATTGTAAGGCAAGCGGTAATAGTGGTACAGATAATCAGACAGCAGGTTTGGTTGCGGAAGGCAGCAGGTGTTCTAGCAGTAAACTAAAGAAGAAAAAGTCTTCTGGCAAGAAGGGCCCGAAACTTGATGATATTTGTAATTACTGTAAGGGGAAGGGAAATTGGAAGACAAATTGTCCAAGGAAGAAGCGAGGCGAGCCTCTAAATCATAATGAAGCTAATGTTGCTGCAGTTTATACGAGGAGCTCTGATGGGGATTATGCTCTAGTGATAGAAGAATATGCAAAATTGTCGGATGCGTAGATTCTTGATTCTGGGGCTTCTTATCATATCAGTTCGAGGAGAGAGTGATTTATAACTTATGAGAATGTGGATGGTGGTAATATTCATATGGCCAACAGTTTTACTTGCAGGGTGGTTAGTATTGGCTCTATCAAGATGCGGACTCATGATGGTAAGTTCTACACTTTGAACGATGTGAGACATGATCCATAGATGAAGAAGAACCTGATATCTCTTAGTCAGCTCGACAACAAAGGGTACAATTTCAAAGGTAAAGGTGGAGTAGTTTATGTCTGCAAAGATTCTGAAGTGATTCTGATAGACTTTAAGCGGGGCTCCTTAGATTTCCTCCAATGAAAGACGCTTTTTGTTTCAGTATTGGTTGCATCATCTGAAGTAGTCAAGTAGGATATGACCAAGTTGTGGCATATTAGGATTGGGCACATGAGCATTAGAGGGATGCATATATTAGCTAATCATGGTCTTTTGTGTGGCCATAATGTCAAGGACCATAAGTTCTACGAGCATTGTGTAATTGGGAAGATGCAATGAAGTAGGTTTCCGAAGCGGGTTCATATAACGAAGGGCAGTATGGATTATATTAATTCAGATTGTTGGGGACCTTCACATCAGGAATCATTGATGACTACTCGAGGAATACTGGGGTAATTATTATGAAGCACAAGAGTGAGGCTCTCACCAATTTCAGACAATGGAAGACATTAGTGGAGAATCAGAGATAGGGAAGAAGATCAAGCGACTCGAGACAGATAATGGGTTGGAGTTCTGTAGTACCGAGTTCGATAAGTTCTGTAAGCAAGTGGGTATTTCTAGGCATCTCACTATCAGAGGCACACCACAACAAAATGGTGTTGTAGAGCACATGAATCAGACATTGTTGGCTAGGGCAAGGTGCATTCTCTCCAATGCAGGGTTGTCTAATCAGCTCTGGACAGAAGCAGTTAGTACAGCATGTTACTTGATAAATCGCGGAACAAATATCCTTGATTTTTAATTCACGAATCAAATTTACTAGAATTTTTCCGAGTTCAACATATTGTTTATGAATTTAATCAACAAAGTGACATTGTCAATGTTGTTTAAATTCACGCAATCAAACTTTTGATGTCACTACCTTTGTGCTTGTTTCAAGTTATATAATGACTTTAACAACTTGCACAGTTTCTTCTAGTTTTCATTTCTTGAATCTTTTCACCACTTTGATATATTTTATTCAAAGTGTCATTTGTATATTTTAATAAATTTGACATCAATACTTGATTTTCATTGACTTTATGTTTCCCTTAGCTTTTAAATATATTCAAACTTATTGAATCATACATAACAAACCAATATGTACAATTGTTAATAACATAACTTTTGAAACATAATCCACCATTAGTTGACCATTTTTCTTTCTTTGGTGTTTGGACTTCCTACTTTGCGAAAGGTATTTAATTTTCCAAAGTAGACTCACCCCCACATTTCTGGGTAGCCCTGAAATTAAAAATAATGCCAATATTAATTATTAACACCATTTAATCGTGGTGTATATAGTGGACACTGCATATCCTTATTTATGTTCAACAAACTACTCGGTTGTTTTATGTAAATTTTCTCTTCTAAATCTACATTTAGAAAAGCTATTTAACATCCATTTGATATATTTCAAATTTTGCTATGCGGAAACTGCAAATACCGTGACGGGAGAATAAGTATAAAAGTAATCAAAGTATTCCTTTTGCTTGTAACCCTTAATTATAAGTATAGCCTTATACTAATTGATTGTTCTCTTGGCCTTCATTTTCCCTTTTTGAAAATTTCATTTATATCATAGTGGTTTACTACCCAGAGGTTATTTTAATAGTTCCCAAATGTAATTTTCTAATATGGAATCAATCTCAATTTTAATGACCTTTTTCCACAAAATTTCTTCCAAACACTCAATGTTTTCGTAACTTTGTGATTCACTTTCTAACATGCAGATTAGAAAATCTGAATCATTGAATTTTCTTATCCTACCTCATTTGCTATGTCAAGGTCCTACATCTTCTTAATCGTTTCCTCATGATAAGTTTTTTCTTCTTCTATTAATCATGGATCCGTTTAAATGAGTTTGCCTTATATTTTAATTTATACAGAAACATATTCTTAAAGAAAGAACATTTTATGATTCCATTATAGTATTCTTGTGTATACATTGAATCTTGGATTCATAAACAAGAATTCTATAATTACTACTATTGTAAGCATACCCAACACATATACAGTCAATAGTCTTTAGTCTATCTTATACACAAACTACACTTAATTGTGTTTTATCACTATATTTTTATTAAGTTGATTTCCAACTTTTCTTTTAAACAGATAAGATTCAACATTTTGTTTTTTAGCAAGCAACGGTAAAGGTAAAAACTTATATTTTACCATCAAGTGTGTGAAAAATATTCACATCTCAAGCATCAATACAATATGCCTTGATTATAACTTTAAACAAATATTTGATAAGTCTTGTTTATATCTGTTTTGACCATATAACAATATTCATTCTCATTATTGGTTACTTGAACACCCTTGTGTTTCATTCATTCAAACATCATAAATATCATTCTTGATAATATCACCATTGTCTCTCAAGTTTGACTTTTCAAACAACATTGACTATCTATGTCTTTGCCTTAAGCATTTAGGTATGTTCCACCTCATTAGCTTTCACCACTAAAAGAATTAGACAACTTGTTCTCCGATTATCTGTTCTCGTTTCCAACACAAACACGAATAGCAAGCACATCAACATTCATTTCTATTCATTTATGTTTGAGATGATTCTTGAAATTTTCCAAGTAGGAAATAATTTTTCAATTATTTCCCTCAGCTGAGAATTTCACTCAACACCATCCACTCGGCATGCTTTTCATGAAAGACTATTTTCAATTATTCCATTTGATTATTTTTTTCGGTTTATAGAGTCCACTATTTTAAAAACAAGGAAGTGGATCACAATGAATTTCATTGCACCCGCATTCTCGGTATTATATTTCTAGTCCAAAGACTCCCATAATTCTTTTGTCATTTTCATGATACTATATACGTTATATAACGATTTCAAAAATCCGTTAAGTATATAATTTCGACAAAATAAATTTGCATGCTCCAACCTCTCCACGGCTTAAACATCCATATCATTTTAACCTAACTTTGTAGGATCTTTCATAAGAAATCTCTCTAAGTTTAAGGTGGTCAAGTAGAACATCTATTTTTGCCATCACTTAAAGTCAAGGCCAACAAAATTTTCTAACTTCTCACTCTGATGATCCAGAATAATTGGAAGAAGCACATTTTGTTAAATATTTTTTATGGATGTGTTTCTATCCATCCAAATGATATACTTTTAGACTTATTTAATGCTCAATATTGGGTGTTTTAACGGATTTTTGAAGTGTTTATGATTATAGAGAATAAAAGGAAAAGTGCATGGATTATTATCTTAAAGAGTACAAAAAGGAACGATCAATAGCGCAGCGGCAAAGGAGGAATGAATGGAAATAACATAAGGATAAGAAGGATGTGACCCTGAGCAACCAATTCCATTAGATAGTACTCGTTGATATCTTTCCAACGATATGTGGCACGTCCAAATTGTTGTGAAATCGTGGTCTATCAGAGCAGTACCGTTTCATACCACTAACCGATTGCGAGAATCGACATCTATGCAACAACCATATGAAAGTAATAAAGAATGAAAACACGCAATTTGTTCACCCAGATCACCCCTAAAAAGGACTACATTTTGGGGGCGTTACCAAGTCAGGATATTAAATATAAGCACAAATATGATGTGTTACAATAGAGAACATATTTTGCCTCACCAAAATAATTTCACTCTATGCCCACACCCTCGCACAATCACCCTCGACATGCTTTTCGGCCATCCAAAGAATGCCCCTAAGGGAACCCGAAGGCCGCCCCGCCTTGCCTTATGCTCTCTTGTTGATCTCACAAATTCTATATAGATATCCTAACTATTTCTCTCTATCACTCAAGCACACAATAATATCGACTATCACATGGCTTAAATAGGTGCCAATCCTAAACTCTAAAGGATCTTAATTTATCTCCAAGAAATATCCTGCTTCTTGCTCAAGAAAGAATCTCGCAGCTAAAAGGATTCCACGCCACAAAAGGAAACAGTTCCCTAAGCAGTTTCAGCCTAGCCTAGCCTTGCACATTCCGCACGACTATGCCCTTTAGGTTGCACGACCGTGCCAATGAAGTACGTAACTTGATGTTCTAAAAACCTCCTTGCACGGTCATGCTTGTTACAAAGCACGATCGAGTCTGCCCTTTTTCTAGCCAAATAAGTCTCTTCCTTTTCTTGCTGCGATCTTGATCCTGTCCTTGGTTTGACTACAACCTCAACAATCTACCACCTTGAGATAAACCATTCAGTGATTACCTCCGTCAAGATCTAACTCGAGAATGACATCCACCTATTGTGCCCTCTACAATCTAGACTGTAGCAAGTTTAATCAGATGAGTTGAAGCTGAGCGTCAGTCTTTAACATAACTGTCGGTTCATCCATGCTCCGAGTTTTCACTTCCTGCAAATCCCCGCTCATCTACCCTTTCCATACACAAAGACCGGTGATCCCATGCTAGACACGTTATTGGTTCTTTCGTGTTCCACTAACATCCCATCACATACTGTTATGGACTCGTTCCCATGTTGGTGCTTATTGAAATCACGCTAGCTTGTTGCGAACCATCAACTCCTTCCCAACATGCCTTTTCATGACATTTCTCCCACCCGACGCTTCAGGCCTTTGTCGTCCTCCAGTATAAAACTCCCTTGTTTTCACCAAGTGGAGCCCATTATATGTGGTGTACAATGTCTTACCCCAAGCTTCCAAGTCAGCTCCACTGGCAGTCCTCCATGTGATGTGGCCAAAGACGACCACCAATCTCTGCCATTCCACTGTGCATGAAGTTCAATTCTCTATTCTACCTCAGAATGTCTTTCTCGTATGTCATAATACTATCCCATGTTGCCCTGCTATTGCACGAAATCTGCTCTGCACAAATTCTACACTGTATCGTACCGGAATGTACCGCATCGTACTTCAGCACACATATTGAATGCGCCCAACATTTGCCAAGCTCAGAAACTAATTATGTTCTTTCTCTTCCAACTTTCATAATTCCAAATATGTTGCCCAAATTTGATTCCATCGAATTTTCATGTCGAGCCATCTCCGCCCATCGTCGTTGCTCCCATAATTCTCAATAACGCAAATCCATCTAGATCCATGCAAAAAATCCAAATCTTGTTTGGATTATGCAATCCTACGCTTGTTTAGATTCTACAACCCTTGATCTCGAATTCAATGTCCTTCCATGATTATGTAACTGTAACTCTAATCTGAATTCTTGTAGTCCCAAATCCATTCAGATGTATGAAACCTTGATCCTATTTGGTATTAATAACATAACCCATCTGAATCTCTCCAGCCACCAATTTCGATCCTTGTTCCTGCAACCTACATCTAATCAATTTGGACAGCCCTGATCTCTGAACCATGCTCTGATACCAGTTGTTGTGGAATCATGGTCTATTAGAGCGGTACCGTCCCATACCAGTAACCTATGGCATGAATTGACATCCATGCAACAACCATATAAAAGCAATAAAGAAAGAAAACACACAATTTGTTCACCCAGTTCACCCCTAAAAGGGACTATATACCAAGTCAAGATATTCACTATAAGCACAAATTTGTTGTGCTATAATAGAGAACATATTTTGCCTCACCAAAATAATTTCACTCTATGTCCACACCCTCACACAATCACCCTAGACATGATTTTTTCCCATCCAAGGAATGACCCTAAGGGTACCCCAAGGCCACCCCGCCTTACCCTAGGCTCTTTTATTGATCTCACAGATTTTATATAGGTATTCTAACTATTTCTCTCTAGCACTCAAGCACACAATAATATTGGCTATCACTTGGTTAAATAGGTGTCAATTTGAAACCCTAAAGGACCTTAATTTCTCTCCAATAAATATCATACTTCTTGCCCAAGAAAGAATTTTGCAACCAAGAGGATTCCACGCCACAAAAGGAAATAGTTCCCTAAGCAGTTTTGGCCCAGCCCAACCTTGCCCGTTCCGCATGACCATGCCCTTTAGGTTGCACGACTGTGCCACTTAAGTACATAACTTGTTATTCCAAAAAACTTCTTTGCACAATCGTGTTTGTTACAAAGCACGACCGCGTCCGCCCTTTTTCCAGCCAAACAGGTTTCTTCCTTTTCTTATTGCAACCTCGATTCTCCGTCTTTGGTTTGGTTACAACCTCAACACAAATCGGATTCTGTATGAAGAAGTTATGGCCTCCAGAAGTTTGTCGAAAAAGATACAAGTCTGCAATGCACGAAGGGCGACCGCACAAGCAATGAAGGGTGGCCGCACCAAAAGACAGAAAAAGGAGAAGACCTCACGGCCAAGATATGCGGCCGCTCACCCTAGCCCTGTGCGGTCACACAGTCCATCCGTTCAGCACTTTCTGTTTTCTAATTTTGACTATGATTTGATGGTTATTTCCTAATTTTCGACCCTGTCTCTTTCTAGTATAAATAGAACAACTACAGTCATGTTTTATGTTTATGTTTTATTCTTGTTTTCAAGGTTGTAAACAAGGATTTAAAGGTTCAAGATTCATGTTTTATGTTCTTAAATTTATTACTTATATTCATTGTTATGAGTATGAGTAGCTAAATTCTTGTATTCATGTATTGGATGTAGTAACTATCGAACCTCTATGATATATAAATTTTAATTCTTCCAATCTATATTATTCTTTTTCATCTCAATATTTTTAAAGATTGTTTTTAGGTTTCAATTGTATGATAAGATACTTTTGTCCTTTAAATTACTAGAGTATAAATTGTTGCACTAGCGTGGATAATTTATAAATTTATCATTATTGTGATGATTAGATTTGATTAAGGATCTAGCAAAAATCAAAATAATCTAGGTTCACTTGTTGTTAAGGGCTTAATGAGTTTTTTTTATTTTAGTATTGACCTATCGAAAAGTATAAACAAAAAGGAAATATTAGGGCTGCAATTCGCACACCAAACGTCCAACCCTTAAGTCAGTGAACGAACCATTAAACGGGATAGATAATTTATTAATCAAAGTATATCATAGGTTGAAGATAGTTATGAAATCCAATCCGTGAATATATCTTTTAATCTGATCAAATCCTTTGCTTTGAGTTGTCTTTGTTAATTTAGTATTTAATATTTGCAATTTGGTAGTTTAATAATCAAAACAAACATAAACCCATTGGTTACTTTACATTGCTTAAAATCAACTTGTATTACACATAAGTCTCTGTGGTTCGACACCCTGCTTGTGCATACTATTACAACTTTAACTAGTACACTTGCTAGGTTTTATTATAAGAGGAAGATTTCCTCCATCATGTTTTAGGACCATTATCGAGGACTTATTGTAATTAAACAAGTTAGTTTAGGTAGTGTATGTTTGGTTATCGTTATTTGAATCCTACCACGGATCCATTGAATGACAACATTAATAGGTTGAATAAAGGAAAAAAAATAGTAAGCTTCTAAAGGAAGCAATGTCAGCACCCGCTCAAACTATGAAAGTCTTTTGTCGTCCAAAATTAAATGCTTCCATATCGTGCATTGTGTTGTCCGAAGCAGCCAAAATTTAAAAGTCAAGGGTCACTATTTAAATTTGTTGCCAAATTATCAAGGCCTACCTTCTGAGGACCCTTTAACTTTTAACTTTCTTGCATGAGTACATGATGATTGTGTCTCACTTTCCAGGTAAAGAAGGTGTGACAGATGAGCAGATTAGATTAAAATGCTTCCCCTACACTCTTAAAGGGGCATCAAAGACTTGGTTTATAATGTTAAGACCAAGGAGCATTTGTACATGAGATCAATTACATGATGTTTTTTTTACAAAAATATTATCCCCATTCCATGTTAGCTAACATGAGGCAAAAGATAATAAGATTTGCACAAGAAATAGGTGATCCTTTTCATGAAATATGGAAAAGATTTAAGATGATGCTAGTTTAATGCCCCCATCATAATTTTCATTTGCCCTTGCTAAATCAAACTTTTTATGATGTCTTGAATGTTGTTAATCTAGCCATGATAGATAATGCGGCGGGGGGCACATTAGGAGCCAAAACCCCTCAAGAGACTCAAGATTTGTTTGAGATGTTCGGTGATAATTCCCAACAAAAGAGTAATAGGGGTAAGGCTAGGGGCATACATGAGTTGGAATCTAATGATAATTTAGCTAGGAAATGTCACAATTAATTGCCATGTTTAATGCTAAAGGCACTTCACCTAGTGCCCTTATTAGGCAAAATGCTTGTTATTTATGTGGTTAATATACTCAGGCTACTAATGTTTGTCCTAGTATTGCACAGTTTTCTCTTCCTTATGAACAGGTGAATGCATTGAATGGATATCATTCAAGGCCCCCACAAAATAATCCTTATTCAAATACATACAATCCGGGTTAGAGGAACCATACTAATTTTTCTAGGGGGAAGCAATCAACAATAACAATTCAAGCCTCTCCATACCCCACAAGAGCAATATGAACAACAAAACAAAGCGCCTTAGGAAGAGACCATGAATCAGATGAGGTTGGAGCAACATCTGTGGGGACCCCGACCCAGAACTTTAGCTCGTGCCCCGAGCGGGAGGGCCCCCTTACTTGTAAAAGTCGCTTAAATTTAAAACTTTTGTTTATTTTTAAATATACATACTCGAATTTCACAAACTAAAGTAAAACTAACGAACACATCTCCACTTGGAGATAGGTTTACCAAACAACTTTGTAAAAACAACAACCTGTTTTAGTTACATCATATACACAAGCGAACAAGTTTTACAAAATCAGTACCAAATACAAGTTCCCCAAAAGATTAGTATCCTAGTGATACTCCCAACCACAAACTAACTATACAACATACCCTGACAATTCCCAAAAGAAAGCCGTCCAAACTCCTCCCCGACCTCACTGGTTCAGGCCTCATGTCTCAGCGCGGTCTAAACTAGTAAAAGGGAGAAGGGTGAGAATAAGTCTCAGTAAGCTATTATGATGCAACAGATGACATACAAGATGCAACACATAACATGTTCACACATAACACCTTGTTAAAGCTGTAAACACATTACGTTACCTCGGTTTACCTTTCCCGTCTGAACAATATGTCGTACAACATGGGAGTATTAACTCCTCTCTTTAGTGAACTGTTTACACATATTCACCATCTTATAAGACTCATTTTTCAGAGAACCATATAAGATTACTCGCTATCTGTAAATACTTTTGGCAAAGAACAGAAGCTATCACCCCAACTGTGGCCAACAGAAGGGGACAGACATAGGTATAATATAATTCGGTCAATTCATGGAGCTTCCTCCATAGTTGATCGAATACCATTATACCCCTAATAAACATCAGCTGATACACACGTTCAAGCACATAAACCGATACTTGAAATAAATCCACAATCGGGATATCAATCAATCAACATGGTAGTATTACTCATGTTTAAACCAACACAATAGTGCAACTTATGTTGCAATACACAATTGAACAAACACACCATGAATATGTAACCATGCATTGGCACAATATATCACAAATAAGCCTTACATATTCACATACAACATTGCTTAACCCCAATAAAAGGTTTAAGGTTATTTTACCAAGTTTTACCAACTTTGGTTAAGTTTCCATATTGTTTTCCAACCATTTTCAAGATAAGATTTCATAACTTTCCTAATACCATTTTGGACAAGTTAAGACCTCATTTGATAGTTCATATATCATCCTTTGATTAGGGTCCAAATGGGTTAAAGGATGTATTAGGTAGTTAGGGAAAATTTCTCTAAAAGGCCAATTCAACCTAGCTAAAAACAAGGCAGGGCACGACTCGTGCCCTCTAGCACGACTCGTGCCCCAATTCAGCACGAGTGCAAATTATTAGAGGGCACGACTCGTGCCCCAATTCAGCATGAGTGCAAATTATTACACGACTCGTATCACGACTGGGTATGAAAGGAATGACTCGTGCCCTCAAGCACGAGTCATGCCCTCAGCAAAATTTCCCAACTGATGTTTGAAACATCAGTAAAGGCTTGGAAACCTTCATTTTAACCCTTACCCTTTCACAACTCATCCAAAAACCATTTCAATCCATTCCAAACCCAAGAAAAATGTTCCAAAATTTCATGCAGCATTTATACATCATAAATTTCAACTTAACACATCAAATGAACAAGAATTAAAGAAAGAAAATAATAACTTACCTTCCGAAATAAAATGAAGAATGAAAACTTTAATCGGATGGAAATGATTTACTCGGCTTCCCAAACATTTAGACGAAGACGGATCGAAAAACGGACAAGACATGGATTTATGGAAATTTTTGGAAGGAAAACCTAGGTTGAAGTATTATGGAGGAAGAAGGAACAGGGGAAGAAATGTTGTTGGATTGATCTAATGAAGTTTCCTTACCAAATATAAGGATATACATTAACGACATTCACTTAAGCTCCTCCTAGTATTGAATTGAGTCAGTTAAGTTTCTTAAGTTCCAACCTTTACACATTAGCACCTCAATAAATTTTATAAATTTTTACTTAAATTTCCTCAATTACATTTTCAACTTCACAACTCCTAATAGTTCTAATTAGTCATCAAATAATTCAATTTAATTTATTAACATACTATAAATATCAAATAAATTATTAAAATATTAAAACTAACACATAATACTAACAAATATAATGCAATGCATGAAATGAGATGCAACGAACCCCACACACACGTGCCCAACATGTGATCAAACTAGTACCTAGGTTTAGGGTCGTGATAACATCAGTCTTCTATGCAACATGATGCTGCAATAAAGAAGTTAGAAACCCAAATATGACAACTTGCTGAAGCCCTACAAGGCCACAAGCTTGAAATCCTCCCAAGTAAAGGGCAACAAGCCATGGCCAGATCCACTCTAAGAAATGGCAAATAGGTAAGTAAAGAGGTATTTTATCCTTCTCATTATCCTCTTTCAAGTCATTAAAAAGTTGTAGATTATAGTACAAATGGATTGGGGGAAAATCCTAAAGCTAATTATCCACCCCTCAAGCCATATGTACCACATGTGCCATTTCTTGCACGTATTTTGAGGCATAAGATGGAGCAAAAAAATGTCAGAGTTAATATACACATTTTCAAAAGTTAGTATTAATCTCCCTTTGTTGGAAGTTTTTAAAAATGTTCCTGCTTATGCCAAATTTTTCAAAGAAATTAACTCCAGAAAACATAAGTATGGGAAAGATGATAAGTTAATTGTGGAAGAAAGTACTAGTGACATGATACGACAAAACCTCCAACCTAAACAAAGGATCCCAGAAGTTTCACAATTTCTATTAATTTAGGGATTCTAATATTGTGAAAGTGATGTTGGATCTTGGTACTAGCATTAATTTGTTGCCATACTCCATGTATTTGAAATTAGGATTATCTTAATTGAAACCTAGAACAATGACCCTTCAATTAGCCGATCGCTCTTTTAGACGACCTTTGGGTATTGTGGAGGATGTGTGATGGATGTGTTTCCACCCATCCAAATGATATATATTTGACCTATTTTGTGCTTAACCTTGGGTGTTTTTTTGATGGTTTCTGGAGTGTTTATAAGTACAGGTAATGGAAGGAAAAAGTCCCGAAAAACGAAAAGGAATGATCGAGAACGTAGAGGCAAAGCAGGAAATAATGGATATTACAGAAGGTCAAAGTTGAAGATAACTAGAGAATTCATTACCATTGGATATTAATCGTCAAGAGCTTTCCAACCGTATATGACACGTCTCAATCGAAGTCTGTATGAAAAAGTTATGACCTCCGAAAGTTTGTCGTGTAATATACAAGTCGACGAAGCACGGGAGCGTCCGCCCCCAAAAGGAGGGAGCGCCCACTCCCAAATTCTAGAAACTCAAAGGGTGTGATATCTCTCTCCCCTACAATGGCGCCAAAAATTTGATGGAGTAAATCTCCCTCTTATTATAATTACCTAGCAAGTGTACTAATTTATCGATGTAGTAATATTCACAATGCAAGGGTCAAATAAAACAAGCATCTTACACAACAATAGCACCAAGAGAGGTGCCTTTAGCATTAAAAATAGCAATCAATTGAGATACTTGATTGGCCATATTATCATTAACCTCTAACTCATGTACTCCCTAGCCTTGCCCCTCATACTCTTTTGTTGGGAATTAGCACCCAACATTTCAAACAAAACATGAGTCTCTCGGGGGGTTTTGGCTCCTAGTATGTGAGACTAATTTATTTCTAACGATGAGCTGGTACATGCACTTAATGGATACAACCCAAGTCCTCCACAAAATAATCTATATAGCTACCCATACAATCCGGGGTGGAGGAATCATCCCAACTTTTTATAGGAAGGAAACCAAGGTAATCAAAGCAAACCCCTACATAATCCACCACCCCAAGGGAAGTTTGAGACTAGGAAAGAGCCTTAGGAAGAGGCATTGGAAAGAATGAGGTTGGAGCAACAACAAGATTCAAGGCAACAAAGTGCCGCCATCAAAAATCTTGAAATTCAAATAGGGAAACTTGTTGAAGCCCTTCAAAGTCACAAGCCCGTAACTTTTCTGAGCCAAGGACATCAAGCTATGGCTATATCCACACTACGGAATGGCAAAGTGGTAAGTCAAGAGGTTAGTTCTCCTTCATATTCTTCTTCTCCTCCTCCTCCTATTTATAAAGAAGATGCTGAAAATAGTACATGTGGATTGGGGAAAAAATCTAAAGACGCTTATATACCCACAAGCCATATGTACCACCGGAGCCCTTTCTCGGTCGATTGATGAGACATAAGATAAAGCATCAAATGAAAGAATTGACGGAGATGTTCTCCCAAGTTAGCATAAACCTCCAACTACTTATTGTGATTAAAAACATTCTGACCTATGCAAAAAAAAAAATTCAAAGAATTAAACTCTAAAAAGCATAGGTACGGAAAGAATGCGATGTTGATCATGGGAGAGAGTGCTAGTGCCATAGTCCGATAAGACCTCCCACCTAAACTAAAAGACCCCGTAAGTTTCACAATTTCTATTACTATGGGGGATTCTAGTCTGCTGAAGGCTGTAGACACCCCATTCTGAACCTATTGTGACAAAGTTATACCACTTTAAGTCTCGCCTTTGGTTTTGGAGTAGAAATCCACCATTTCGTCATGTTTCGTTAAGTTTTGACTAACAGGCATTAGTTTAGACTGAATTGCATATGAGACAACAAGGGGAGGACTAATCTGTCCTTTGTGAAGCCTTGTCCCGCGCGGGACATGGCGTGTCTCACGCGAGACTAACCTTCTGCAGGATGTGCAGAATCACTTTCCTTGTTGATTTCAACCTTCTTTTCTTGATAACTCTTCTCCAATCCAGGTCTCTACTGATCTTAGAGTTCTGGAAGCTTCCTTGGAAGGAATCCCAATCCACTTTTACCTCCTAAAACCCCTATAAATACTTGATGACTTTCAGTATTTCGGAGGACGGTCAGACAGACAATTTACTGGTTTCTCTCCTTGAAAGATTCCTGTAAATCACCCATAAACAAATACTTAAATTCATTTATCAACCTTTTTTATCAACGAACATATAGATCCAAGCCTAGGATTGAGGCGAAACTATGTCCGAATCACCTCTCGACCTAAAAGGTAATCTTCCTTTACTTTTTACTTGTTCTAATTGATTGTTAGAGTGGTATAATACATCGAATCTAGGATCGGCCTAGAGCCTCTCAAAATCATGGAGACGGT
This sequence comes from Adenophora triphylla var. japonica, assembly GCA_022495995.1. Classification (NCBI taxonomy): domain Eukaryota; kingdom Viridiplantae; phylum Streptophyta; class Magnoliopsida; order Asterales; family Campanulaceae; genus Adenophora; species Adenophora triphylla. Next base: position 235,428 of record JAFEMH010002818.1, on the reverse strand, counting down.
CTCGAAGCAATCGATCCCACATTTCGTTTAATCTTATTAAATGGATGCTTTTATTTGTTTCTTTTGAAAAGTATTATTTATTGAAAACCCCCCCTTAAGCAAGACCGATCTTCGGATTTGGTGGATGCGGTGCTCCTTGACCTTCCAATCCATCACTTAAAGCCCCAAACCCAAATCTTTTAAAAAAGGTTTTTCTACATTTCCATAATAATATAGGTGGCGACTCAAAATAAAATGAAAAGGAGGAAGACAATTTCGCAATCGCTACAATTTGACGACTCCGCTAGGGATTATTTTAAAAATTAAAGTGGCTTAGACTTGCGTCAATTAAGGGGGATTTTCAAAAAAATCGTTTTCTTATTCAGTTTCAGGCTAGTCCCGCACGAGACAACCCTTTGTATCGCACGAGATAAAGCCTCTGTAATCTGTTTTGTTTTCTTGTTTTCCTTGTTCGTTTTGAGATCCGAGATAAGATTCGAACATGCAATGGGGATTCCAGATTACATTATTTGCAGAGTTCTATCATCTTAAGGTCTCCCTTAAGATGTAGAACTCGAAATCGTATTTTGTTTAAATATTGCTCTTTATTTAAACTGTGTGATATTGGTTTTTGATTAAAGTCCGGTCCATGAAGGATTCGGGAGTTGTAATTTAAATTAATTTATTCTCTCTCTATCTCTCTCTCTCTCTCTCTCTCTCTCTCTCTCTCTCTCCATTATGTGGAACTACGACTGCCTGAGTCTTCCTAAATTGGGAGAAACGTAGGCAACCACTTGGTGCGACCATTATCTGTTTTCCTTTTGTTTTCAAAAAAAAAACTCTCTATTTTCTCTATCAGCTAGAATTGACTCTCACACACGTGCACTCATTTTATAACTGTCATTGCACTACATACCCTTGATAAATCTGGGACCCACACTAAGGACGGATGACGGTAATCACCTAATCGCCGGTCTCTCCAAAGTTGAAACATCCCACTTCGCGTCTTCAATCCATCTAGATTGTCATATCGCGAGGAGCCTAGCCTTCCAGCCTTGCATCGCCTCATGCACTATATAGATATTTCTCTAGGATCACTCCGTGATCGGTCGATTTTGACTCGGTGATCTTTCTATGTCTTTGACCAAAATGAAGCTAATGTAAAATTGACCATAAAGAAGGATTCAGAAAAGTCCCTTCAGAAAAGAAAAGTCTCTTCGGAATGACCCTTTCGAAATTGTCCCGTCAAAAAGCGTGGTCCCTTTAAAAATAAAAATCTTTCAAGTCAATTCTACATGGCTTTATTTTACAAAGATCGGTTTGATTACTTAGTCGTTAGGTTTGGATGAAGACCTTAGAAACCCCTCAAAACGGATTCTCCGTTCCGACCAAAATTTAGGGTTAATAAAAATCGACTTCTAGTGTGATTGTCTCGCGCGAGGCTACTTGTTCCGCGCGAGACAAAGCTTCTGTTTGCTGTGCTGAGCCTGGACCCTTTAAGATTTCTTCCGACTCATTGGGGCTAAATTTGATCTTGACACAATCTCTGCACTTCTCTATCAGTTTTTCGAAGCTACATCAGCCTCAAGACTCCAACACAATGTCCGGCATCGACAAAATTCCGGGTGACGAAACCATGTCTGAAAATAATCACAAACTGCTAGCAGAAGCCAATGGTCGCTGAGAGGAGCAATTCTTTCTCTATTGACTATGACACTCTTCGTCAATCCATGTCAAAGCTTTATAGAAAATACAAAACACTCGACATTGCAAAATTCAATGGTACTACTTGTCCAAAAACTTATTTAGAAACCTACTCTTGGGCCATGCTGCCTATCGGTGTTGATGACAACCTGCTAGCTCAATGCTTCCCGCAAACTCTTGATGGTGCCGCTAGAGATTAGTACTTGACCCTTCCACTCTCCACAAGGCTTGATTGGCCACTTGCCAGTCGCGCCTTCCAAAAGAAATTTGAGGACAACTCTACTTACCACACTACTAGAAGGGACCTTGAGCAAACCAAGCAACTCTCGAATGAATCATTTACAGACTTCGTCAAAAGATGCAGGACCAAACTGACCGAAATCGTTGATAGGCTAATCCTAAACGAGCAAATCCACATCCTCATTCAATGTCTCCGGGAAGAGTATCAAGAAAAACTCGCGAGTAACTATTTCCCTAGCTTTGCTGAACTCCACAAATCCGGCATACGAGTAGATGACCTCATCAAACAGAAGAAAGAAGCCAAGAAAGAAAGTGGGTTCCGCTACAAAAAAGCTCCTCTTCCTCTTATAACTCCAAAGATGCTTTCGTCAATGCCATAGTCTTCAATCATCCTGGAAATGGTAAATACTCAGCGGTACCTCCACCACAAAAGAAGAAGAGAGATAGACATTATGACAAACTCGAAGGGATCACCCAAGAAGAACTTCTCAATGTGCTTATCAAGAATGGAAAATTCAAACCAAGAGAAGGTGGCCCGCCAAAGAAAGAACTTCCGGCTAATCATGCTCATCATCTCTTCTGCAAGTCTCACAACACTACTGGCCACGACACCAACTCATGCTTCCATTTGAAAGACGTGATCCAAAATCTGTTTGATGCTAGAGAGATAGGGCTTCCTAATGTTGTCACCAACCATCTATCAAACAATGAGGTCAATTTAATAGAGATAGGAAGTAGCTCCGAGGATCCTACTCGTCTAGCCACAATTGTGGACGAGAGCCCTCTTGAATTTAATAAATATTCTTTCTGCTACATGATGTCTTGGGATGAAATTTTAGAACAAAAGGGAAAAGGGTCTAAAACAGTCAATCTCCACACACAATCCGGTCGAGTGATTATCAACAAATACCCAAGAGAAGAAAATCCTCCTAAACAAACAAAGGCTTCATCGTCAAATGAACCCGACGATCCTCTTTTAGCCCAGCTAAAGAAGATACAAGCAAACATCTCAGTTTGGGACCTTATAGGAGCATCCCACAAGCACCGCAAAATGTTAAAGAAAGCCTTGGCTCAAATGACCATTTCCTCAGAAGCTACACATGAAGATCTTACTCAAATGATCGGACACGTGCAATTTGGCAATGTCATCGCTTTCACTGATTTGGACCTTCCATCATATGGGAACAATCATCACGAAGTCTTGTACATAACTGCTAAGGTTAATGGATACCGAATGCCACGCATTTGATTGACAATGGGTCCGCAATTAACGTCCTTCCAAAGAAAGCCTTGTCATCATTGGGTCTTACCCACAAGGATCTCAAGCCGTCAGGGCACACTGTACGAGGTTATGAGTGCACTGCTAGAACTGCTCTGGGCTCACTTACAATACCTCTAGAAATGGGACAGGTCACCATGAATGTTGAATTTCAAGTCATTGACATCCCCGCATCCTTTAACTTACTGCTTGGCCGCCCTTGGCTGCACGACATAGGGGGTGTACCTTCATCTCTACACCAATGTTTCAAATTCAAACACAATGACACGATAGCACAATACATGGGAAATGGTTACCGCTAGCCCTATCCTTGAAGTACAACATAGCACTTCCGATTACTTATTCAGTAGCTTCGAAATTGAGAAGGATAGTACTGTTAACGTCATCCAGACTTGCAACGAAAATGACTACTCCAAAGCACTTTGGTTTTCTGGAAACCTTCCTGTTTTGAGAATGATGCAAGCAAAAGGGTACTTTCCTGGCTTGGGACTTGGCAAATACTTGCAACGGATAACAGAGCCACCACCTGTTCCCCCAACATACATGAAACATGGCCTAGGATATATCCTTACCATTGATGATGAAAGTGAAGAAGAAGAGTATGCCCCTCCTCAGATCAAGTGGAAGGGAACTACGTACAAAAGCCACAACCTCGAACCATACCGAAAGACGCTCAATGGCTATTTCGTCCGAGAAAGGGAAGATATCCCATACTTCATCTTTCCAGAACCATGGACCGACGATGAAGGAAAGCGCCATCCAAGCTTCGAAATTTTCAACGACTGCGACGCTTCTTCAGATGAAACAAAACCCGTCTCGCTAATCCTTAAAGATTTGTGGGGCACGAAAGCTGAAGTTACCAACGAATGGAACTTTGTGTTGGGAGAAGACATTCTACGACAATTCGAGAATCTGTGCCGACTAGAAGACAGCCAGATCCATGCAATATCCAAGGGGGACGCTCCAACTATTGATTACACGAAGCTAATCCAGAAATGTGATGAGCCAATTCTAAACTGGCACGTCACCGGGGGACCAGTTGTTGATGAAGACTTCATGATCAAATAGCTTGGTTGTACTCCTCATCCCCGCAGGAAGATAGGCCCTGTAACTTTCACTTTAGAGTCAGGATCTGCCTCTGATGAACTCACTCAAGAGGAAATTGAGGCTGTGGCAGAGCATGTATTCCCCTACTTCCTTAATGAAAACTTTGATCTTTCCGAGTACCCTGAGATTGCTAACATCGTGAATGATGAATTAACTAATAATAATAAATATAACGAACAAGTTAATAATGAATCATATGATGAGATAGATCAAGAAAATGAACAAATCTTAAAAGAACTAGCAAAGCAAGTAGGTCGTTGTGGAAAGAATGACCCTGTTGACAATTAGGAAATGCAAATGGTTAACCTTGGGACAACATAAGACCCCAGAGAAACCAAGATAGGCAGCTTCTTCAAGGGAGAAGACAGAGAAATCCTAACGCAGCTCCTCGAAGAATATGTCGATGTCTTCGCTTGGTCCTACAAAGATATGACAGGGTTAAATCAGTTGTTCGTAGAACACAAGATACCGCTGCTACCTAACGCCAAACCAATCAAATAGAAACTGCACAAGATTAATCCCGAATGGTCGATGCAGGTGAAAGAAGAGATAATGAAACTCCTGAATTTTGGGTTTATCAAAGTAATCAAATATCCAGAATGGCTAGCCAATACAGTTCAGGTAGCCAAATCAAATGGGAAAATACGAGTCTGTGTTGACTTCAGAGACCTGAACAAGGCAACCCTTAAAGATGACTTCCCATTGCCAAACATACACATGTTAGTCGACGCTACCACAACTTATGAAGTCCGCTCATTCGTAGATGGTTTCGTAGGATACAACCAAATTCTCATGGCAGAAGAACACCAACACAAAATAGCATTCACCATACCTTGGGGAACGTTTTGTTATATGGACATGTCGTTTGGTCTAAAGAATGCAGGGGCTACTTATCAGAGGGCAATCACGACACTATTCCATGATATGATATACAAGGAAATAGAGGTATACGTGGACGACATGATTATCTACTCCAGAGGGACAAACAGTCAACACTTCATAGATCTCAGAAAATTCTTCAATCGACTGGGGCAACACAAGATGAGGCTTAACAATGCAAAATGCTCATTTGGGGTGGTTAAAGGAAAGGGCTTGGGATACATGGTCACCGAACGTGGCATAGAAGCAGATCCCGCCAAGATAAAGGCTATCAAAGACATGCTACCGCCTAGAACGCAGAAAGAGGTGAAAGGTTTCATGGACAGACTCCAACACATCATACGATTCATCAATCAACTAACTACAATGTGCGATCCTATCTTCAAGCTACTTAAGAAAAACGCACCACAAGAATGGACCGAGGAATGTAGAGAGGCATTAGAGGAAGTTAAGCACTACTTAACTTCCCCACCCATCTTAGTTCCACCGCACAAGGAGAAACCCTTGAAATATACCTCACGGTTACTGACAATGCACTAGGGGCTATGCTTGCTCAAGAACAGCCAGCCTCCCACATAGAGAATGCAACTTACTTTGTCAGCCATCGATTCCAGGGCAGTGAGATCAACTACTCTCCACTCGTTAAGTCTTGTGTTGGGCTCGTCTGGGTAACACAAAGGTTAAAACATTATATGGAAGCCTTTCCAGTCCGTCTCATCGCAATAATGGATCCTCTGAAGTACATCCTTGACAAATCTGATTTGTCTTCACGCCTGGCCAAATGGTATTTCATGCTCGCGGGATATGATATCACTTACGTCACTCAGAAATCCGTTAGGGGGAATGTATTCGCAGATCAGTTAGCCGAATTTCCTTGTGACGAAGTGAAGGGGGAAGACCCGCGATTCCCTAATGAAGACATCATGAGTATAGAGGACGAAAATAAGTGACAACTATTTTTCGATGGCGCAGCCAATAAGAAAGTTATGGCATCGGAATGTTATTGATAGATCCCGACGACATCTATACTCCGCTAGCAATACGTCTCGAGTTTGGGGATAGGCTTCTCTTCGAGTTTGTGGATTTATAGGGGAGTGTAAATAGTGTCACCCTCTAATAAAATAAAAAACTTTAATTTTTTTTCTTCATATTGTAGGATGTTGGCTAAAGTTTATGATGATTTGAGAGTATTTTAATTGTGAATCTAGAGTGTTATTATCAATATGTGGATATGATTACATTGAAACATGTGCATTATGATTACTTCACCTTTCACTTTCATACTATTTACTTGATCATTGTTACCAACCTAGGAGACTTTATAGGATCACTTTGGCATTCTCAGGGTCCTGAGAATATGTTTACATGACTGTCAATAACATATCAAATAGGATATTTTGGAAGTGATAAATAGCTATTTTCTTTGAACCATATTTGTGAGTCTTTAACTTTTTAGTCACTTATAAAAAAGTCTACTAGAACCCCTTTTAAGACTTAATAAGAATGGAAAACTCTTACAAAGTGAGAGGTTATCAAATACCACCATTCGCCTTTATTTTGTACCCATATTGTTTTACCCTTACACTTATACACTATTTTCTCACCTTTTCAATGATGTGAAATAGGGAATGAATGGGAAATTATGGGTTGTGATTCGAAAATCAAGGGTTTGAGTGGAAAGTGGTAAACAAAAAAAGAAAAGAAAATGGTTATTTATTGTATTGAAAAGTGAGGCATATGCAAAGTATTTAGTAAATAATATTCGTCGTGGTCTTTGTACATTCAAAGCAAAAGAATAGAAAGAAAAGATGAAGAAAATCTGAAAAGCATTGCCCTCTTGTATGTCATGGGAGTTGTGATTCAAAGTGACCAAAGAAAATAAAAGGAAGAGATAAACCCTTTGAATAAAAGTATGAAAAATTCTAAGTTTGAGGGTTGAAACATGGGTTTACATGGTGAGCGGAGAGATACACTACAAGTGAGGATATATGTTGAAAACTTTCTAGTTTCACTTGCTTGACTTCGTACGTCTTTACCTTCATTTGTAACCGTGAACCTAGCCCACGATTGTCGCGATACATTACAAGTCTAAAAAACTATATTTGATCCCTAAATAGTAGCCGAGTTGACAGTTGTGGTTAAAAATTCATATGTGTGTCATTGCGCGAAATTTATCGTATTATCATTGATTTATAGCAGGCCACAAGTGACCCTATAAAATATATTACTTTTTTGACGATGATCTCCCATTAATCATTCATCTTTCATACCGTGGTGGAGAATTGTAAGTTAGCTACATCTATTTAATTGTAATTCCATGTTCATAATAACTTTTGTAGATTATATGTGTTGTAAGAAACTGAGACTTATATGGCTAAGAACCTTATATATAATTAGAAAATCCCAAAAATATTTTTGATTTTAATGTTTTTATATTTCATATTTTATAAAGTAGTTTTTATTTTATTTTAGTTTTTGTTTTACTCGATTATGAGCAAAAGATAAGTTTGGGAGTATTTGATGAATGTGTTTCTACCCATCCAAATGATATACTTTTAAACTTATTTAATACTCAATCTTGTGTGTTTTAATGATTTTTTGGAGTGTTTATAAGTATAGGAAATAAGAGAAAATGTGCATGGATTATAATTTTAAAAAGTACAAAAATGAACTATCAAAAGTGGAGCGAAAAATGAGAAAATAATGAAAATAACAGAAGGACAATAAGGATGTGACCATGAGCAACCAATTCCATTGGATATTACTATTTAAGAACTTTTCAACGATTAGATTTAATTGAGAATCTAACGAAAATCAAAAGAATACAGGTTCACTTGTTCTTAAGGGCTTAACGAGTTTCTTAATTGTTGTATTGATATAACGGAAAGTATAAACAACAAGTAAATATTAGGATTTCAATTCGCACACCAAACGTCTCAACACATAAATCAGTTAACGAAACTTTGAACGAGATAGATAATTCATTTATCAAAATATAGCATAGAGTGAATATAGTTATGAAATCCAATCTGTGAATGTATCTTCTAATCTGATCAAATCCTTTGATTTGAGTTGTTTTTGTTAATTTAGTATTTAATTTTTGCAATTAGTAGTTTATTAATTAAAACAAAAAAAAAACTTTGGTTACTTTATATTGATTAAAATTAACTTGTTTTATACATAAGTATATGTGGTTTGACACCCTTTTTGTGCATACTATTATAACTGTAACTAGTACACTTGCTATGTTTTATTTTAAGAGAGAAATTTCCTCCATCAATTTGTCTCCAAACAAAGAGCATTTCACAAATATTGAATTTAATTTTCAACAATTATAACTATGTTGTTACAAATATAACTTTCTAATTTAATTAGAGAATTCACTACAGAAATAATTTGCTTAGAGAATTAACACAATTTATTTCTTATAAACCACCCATATTTATAAACGTCAAAATTTCTTAATGAAATTATAATTGAAGTTTAATTATTTCAAAACTTTAAATGTCTCATATTGGAGTAACTCTAAATCAGAGAAAGACAAATTCTCATTTTCATAATACACAATTTATTTTATAAGCTCTATTTTTAAATATTTTATATCATTTGTCATCATCAACAACAATAGGATTTAACAAATTCCTTCAAAAAATTATAATGTTTTTATCTTTATAACATTAATCACATACTCCCTCCGTCCCAAACCTAGGTGCCTAGTTTGACTTTTCACGTAAATTAAGGAGGGAGTATTATATTGAAAGTGTTGTGAGTGTGAAAATAAAATAGAAGAGAGAATGAGTGAAGGAAATACTCCCTCCGTCCCAATAGAAGCTTCCCATTTTGCCATTTTGGGTGTCCCATTAATAGCTTTCACTTTCCTTTTTTGGCAAAGAAATCATTACTATTCCCTCCACTCATTTTCTCTCCTACATTATTTTAATACTCACAAGACCATTATAATTTACTATTCCCTCCACTCATTCTCTCTCCTATTTTCAAATTACACTCACAACATTTTTTCTTCCCACCCATTTTATTAATTTGCGTTCAAGGCAAAATTTGGGCAGCTTCTATTGGGACGGAGGGAGTAGTAAATTATAATAGTGTTGTTAGTATTAAAATAATGTAGGAGAGAGAATGAGTGGAGGGAATAGTAAAGATTCCTTTCTATTTTAGAAAATGTGCACGTAGGTTTGAAATGCCCAAAATGGAAAGTGTGCACGTAGGTATGGGACGAAGGGAGTATTCCCTAATAGATTTTGACATCTTCTCCCAAGAAACTCTATATTTTTAGCTTTTGTAACATTTGTCAATGTTCAAAACAATAGGATGCAACAACTTATTTCAAAAAGCACTATTGTTTTGATCTTTGTGATTTGTGTCACAATTGACATTAATATGATTTAACAACTCATTTCAAAAAGCCCTATCATCTTTGTAAATAAATCATTAATAAAATGCAACATTAAAAACTACATCTTTCAACGTTCATTTTCTCAACTTAGTTTCAACGACATTTTCAATTTCTCTCACTATAATTCTCGTGAATCATACGAGACATCTCTTTCTTTGAATAAACATTAGATGTGGCATCTCCACAACTAGTCTATACAATCTTTATAACATCTTTGATGTCACGGGTCAATCAACTATTCAACATTGATTGATCTCATTAAACAAGAGAACTTATTATTAGTGTTTAATTAACAAAAACTGCTATTTTTCGAATTTTATATGTTTATCTAGGGATATTAGAATTCGATCTGTACCGTCCATAATGTTCTTCTACGAGTATAAAACTTACTCATCAAATTTTAGCTCGATCCAAAGGTTAACGAATCAAGAATTGCAATTTTACAACAACTGGTTATCGAAAAAACGTGTTGAAATTATACTCCCCCCATCTCTTCCACCGAATTTCTCATATCTGTAGTCCTTTCCTTAAATAGAGAATTATTTTTAAAATTGTTAGACAAAATCTTTAATTAAGTACAATAGAAAAAGAATTACAATATAAATAAAATACAAGTTACAATATAAACTTGAACAAAGAGAAAATCGCTTGATCATCGTCTTGATTTGCTTGAGTCCGAGCCGTGTGTGACATACTATAACTAATTCGCCCCCTCATTACAAGTGCTCGAGGCTTCAATGTATGTTAGTCTATCAAGATAAAACGGATGAATCAGATGCAACTACATAAGCATTCCGGCGAATTGCACTATACTTCGACAAAATCACCATAGAACTTATTCTATCATACCAAAGGAAGAAGAAGAAGAGCAAATTACAAGAAATTCTGGCGAATTGCACTATACTTTTACAAAATCACCATAGAACTTATTCTAGCATACCAACGAAAGAAAAAGAAGAAGAAGAGCAAATTACAAGAAGGGAAGATGGAGAATTAATAGAAAAAAAAAACTCATTTATTTTGTTGTGCGTTTTAAACACTTGTAGCTCCACCCGCTCTTCTACCCAATTAATCTTTGTATTAATATGAGATTTGTTACCTTGTATTAATGGGGTTTAATTCCACACTTTTTAACCTCAAATTCCAAGGTAACGATCTCTATTAATCACTCAATTAATCTAAGGAACCATAAATTATCAAGAGTGAGATTATAAATTTGAGCTATTATATATTTTTCATCCAATCTCAAATCAGACATCTAGATATATCATTTCATTGTTTACACGGAATGAAACATGAACCCACAATAATCTTTATCAAATGACAAATAATGTATGTAAGAAAAATACACAATTTCCTTCACACACAACATTATTCCAACAACAATCATCGGTAAAGTAAAGAGGAGATGATTAAGAGGAAGGGCGGAACGATCGAGGCAAAGACCTACGGTCTCGGGGAGAAGAAAGGAGTTGAGGATCCATTGTTGAGAATGGAATAAGAGATAAAGGTTGGGCAGGAGGTAATAAAAGAAATCCATTTGTCCCTAAACCCAAATTCTTCCAAAAATTTCGACTTCCTGCTCCGTAGAATCTCTCTATCCAAATCTTTTATTTGAGCTTCCGAAAGTGATGAGGTTATATAGGAGGTGGTAGCGATATCCTGTTTTTCCGCTTCGTCTTGAATAGGGGGGCCGATTCCAAATTTGCTTGATCTTCCATGGAGTAAATATTTTAGATATGGCGATGAAAGACTTCTTGTACTGCTTTTTCTCTCATGCCACTGAATCCTTTATTTTGTAGATTCCCGAACTAAAGGCCTTTATTTATCGTTGCCACTGTGAAAATGTTTTGTGTTTCTATCTCCTTAGTTTATATCAATTCAGTTTAGCTATTTGACTCCAGTATTCATGGAGACTAGAGAGGAGTGCATCAAGTACTCTCTCTGTCCCTGGTCCAAAATAAATGTCCGAAAAATATCCTCTTAATTAAGAGAAAATTTAAATTTTTCTGGGCATTTATTTTGGAACGTAAGGTCTATTTCCTTTCAAAGAAAATCTGATAAAAAAAATAGTTGCTTTAGCCGAATGAGGGAGACGAGGGCTAAGACATTTTTGGAGGGCATTTAATTGTACATTTTAAACTCTAAGCTGGTGTTATATTCCAAAAAAAATAATTAACAAGTATTACAAAGAGAATTATCATTTTGATAATTTGCAGTACAAATATAAGATGAGCAAAATTTAAATATCAAAAAATATAACTTAATAGATGAGACCATTTAGCGTATGTCCTGGCCAAGGAAGGTTGACAAATGCAGAAGTTGAGAGTAAGAGACAGTCCGGATTTCTGCAGCCAAATCTATAATCCAAATGTTTAGTTCCAGTTCTCACTGCAGTCTTAATATTCAATATCTGATGGGAAAAACTAGACAATATCACAATTGGTATATCAAAAGGACTAGTACCCGCATCCAGGTTGGCTGCCCCGCATATATATTACTCCCTCCGTCCCAAAATCCAAAAATAGATGTTCAAAAAGGTTTCAAATTTACTCATGATCAAAAGCAAATTTGAATTTTTTGGACATTCACTTTGGGGCGGAGATGGTAGATATTGACACTAAACTTCCTTATATTCATCTTAATGACCATATTCTCGCAAAGATATCTGATATCAGAGGAGCGTTAGGCAAGTCTCTCTGCATCGAGCCTGATAAAACTTTAGGACTTGCATATGCAACCACTACAAAAGATAACGGTAACACCAAAATAGATGATAATAATGGATTGTCGTGCATAAAAGCAGATCAATTGCAGAAGGCATCCATGATTGTTTTCATCTCTAGAGCCACTATATTTAACTAGTTGCAGAGAGATTTGGTGAAGGCAACTATGCCCAACACTCATCTCCAGTACTAGTAAGAGGATGGTGTCAGAGAGCACTAAATCTTTTCTAATGCCAAAAAAATGTATGGAAAATCTATACCCGCAAGAATATCAATGGAGTACGGAAACTAAATACCTCTACAGCGGTTAAATGTGATGCAATAAGCGCGCAATAAACTCAATTGACCAGTAATTTCTATTTCAGCACTTCATCAGGGTAGTCGTTGTCAGTTGTCATTCTCAGTTAACCAGAAACTTCTACTTCAGTGCTTCATCAAGGCAGTCAGCAGTGATATTGAATCATGCTCCCAGAAACTATTAATGATGACAAATGCCAATAGAAGATATGCCACAGCTCAAAGCAAACTGATTAAGAACTGTCAGTTTGATGAAGACAGATCTCTTGGAGCAGAAGAGACCTGGCACGGTTAATTGCAGCAAAACAGAGGCACAAGTGTTCCTCGAGATCTGTAAGTTGATTCTGGAAATTGACATAGTTCTTTCGAAGCTGCTTTGCTACTTCCTGGATCGAATGCTTGTCTTTGCCTCTCTCCAAACCAAGCCGAATAAGAAGCTTGTCGCCCTCAACCTCAGTATACAAACGAGCCACCAGCCGATCGATGGTGTCAAGGTCATTATGCAGGACATAAGTTCCCCTTCTTGCAGCATCGAGCTGTGCCAAATGAGAAAGCTCTTTCTTTTTTATTTTGGAGGGAAGAAATGCAGGGATTAAGGGACATGCAACAAGAGCTACAAGTGCATGGCCAGCAATGACTACCGCGGATATGGTAACACCAATGGCAGTGCCAATTAAACAAACAGCAGAACCAGTGGTTAAATAGCGAAGAAGGCTTATCCTGGAGCGGGACTTGTCAAGCCGATAGTCAAGATGTTGTTTAAGCTCAGTAAAGAGGGAGCGCATATCATTGAAGTTGTGGGAATCTGGGTGGGGAAAAGGGTTTTCGAGTTGGTCAAACTCAAGGAAGACATTAAAGACTTGACTACACTGGGATGATGTGAGAAAGTCAGATTCAGAGTCTAAGGGGAGAATGGCAAGGAGATCGTGAAGAGGGGCATAGAGGCAGCGGGCCCGACGGACACTGTGATGAAGGAGGAGGCAAAGACGGGAGGTGTGTTCACTCTGTTCAAAGTACTCTGAGACGAGACTTGTGAGGGTGCTGGACCTAGCATTTTGAAGGGCTTCTTCGACGCTCTCCTTGTTTGGGTGAAGGACATGGGACAATAACTGTTCTTCTGTGTGATCATCCAATTGTTCCACCCCTATCTCTTGGTAGGAGGTGCTCTCAAGATGAATCTTTATCTCGCTATAGGAACTGGTTTGAACTGCAGATTTGTATTCATCTGTTAGGTTGACTACAGGAGACTGTTGAGAGCTCGAGACTGGTGTACCATCAGCCGGAGTACCTGTAGTTTATTCATGGTAAGAGAAAGTATAAAAAGTGTTGACTTTGAAAAAAGAAAGTGAAAGTGACAGTTTGAGAGTTTACCCTGTGAAGGTGGTGAAGAATGTGAAGCTTGAGATGCTGCTGATGGTGGCCTTAGACAATGGAGCATTTGGTCATAATCCTCAACTAGGATTGCAGGTGTGTCAGGTCGGTACTGCTTTTTGTGTTTAAATATTACTCTAACCTTGAGATAGCAGAATAGATATTTGGGATTTTTACCAATAAGCCCCTATATGAAGGTGGAATTTATCAAAAAAAACATCAAATTTCATATTCTACCTTGGGGTCCATAAGTTGAAACCCCTTTTACCAATAAACCCCTAGTTCTTTTTAAAATATTTCATATCAATTTAAATGGCGTAACTGCCCTTCATTCTCTTCTCTTCTTTCTCTCTCTAATCGCAATTTGCGGGCTCATTCTCTCTCTCTAATCGCAATTCGCGTTCACCATCTCATCCCCTGATCCGGTCAATCCTTAACCCCCCACGGCGGATTTGGTCGTGCCGGCCAGACAGTGTTGGTTGGTGGATGGGTGAAGAAGACGAGCTCCACGAAAAATCATCTCGCCGTCGCCATCATTGGCGGCTTGGATTTTGTAGTAATCCACGCAATTACGTTTGCGATTTAGAGCTGAGCTTTGATTACGTTTGCGATTTAGAGCTGAGCTTTGATTGTTCAGGAGCTTGATTTCGTTAGGGTTTTGCAGCCAAGGTGAGTTTCAAGACAATTTTCATCTGATTTCATAATTATTTAGTGTAATTATTTGTTTGATTGAGTCTTGAAGCTTGCAATTTTAAGAATACATTATTGAATTTGGTCTAATTTTGCTAGAAAAGGCGGTCTGATAAAAAAAATGGAAAATATTTGCTAATTTTACTTTTGCTTGCAAGGACAAATGAGTGAGGCTAATAAAGTTTTCGATTCCATGGTGCTTAGGGACATTGTGCCTGACATTGTTAGTTATAATTCACTAATTAATGGCTTTTGCAAGAAGGCAATGATGGATGAGGCCATGCATCTGTTTCGGGAAGTTGTTCGCCAAGGATTGAAGCCCAATATTTCGACTTATAGCTCCCTGTTACAAGGCATGTTTCACTTGGGCAAATATTCAACTGCTTGGGGTCTACTTGCTGAGATACAAAGTGATTGTAAAATTGTTTCTTTAGTGTAAAGTAATGGTGGGAAGTATATAGAGGGATAATTATGGCTTCTTTTACGTATTTTTGATGCAGCTAAGGTTCAGTAAGTTTCAGTTCGATGTAGTCATTCCTTTTATTTTTTGCTCTTTAGGAAGTTATATATTGCCGATGCAAGGCCCAGGAAAAATGCTTTAGCGAATGGCGCAATGGGAGGTGGTTCAGAGTCATCTTCGAATTATTTTCAGTCTGAAGTATGTCAAAGGTTTGAGCTTTGTTGTTATAATAGTTCTTCCTTCTATTTCATTGATGACATGTTTCTTTCAAATTTATAATTTTTCAGATTGTTTTCTTTGGGATAGACAATATCCATGCCATGAGGGATAGCCTTTCTCGCCTTAGAGACTACTTGGATACACATGGTACCACTTGTTCAGATGGAGTGTCATCTTTCTTGGTATGCTATAATAGCTGTGCTGCATTAATTACATTTCCCATTTAATAAGAATTATAGAATGTTTCAATTTACGGACTTGCAAGTTCAATAGATGGGACAACATCTCCTTGTTCGTATTGTTCTTGTTACAACTCGTGCGAGATGAATCCGAGCCTATCTTGGTCTTGCTCTTATAGTATCATATTTAGTTGATAACCTATTTTTAGAGATTCTCATACTGATTAGAAGCTTTCATACTTGTTTATAAATATACGTCCAAGCAAGTACAGACTGAGACACACTGTTTAGGTTAAAAACTGGAGCACATTTAAAAACCTTTCTGATGCCTTCCTTCGTCTGAATTTTAGACTTCTGTAATGCTCTCATATGATATTTTTTTTATGATTGGAAGTTTGGATTGGAAGGAGATGGAGTTATGTCTCAATTTGTAAATTCTCGGTTACTGCTGAAGTGATTGCTGAATGTGTGATGATGCAAAACAAATGCTGCAGTGTTAACTGTTAAGAGATATATTGCATCAGACAAGGCTCCTATACTACCTTCCATGACAAATTACTAATCCAGTGAAGCCAGAATGTTTTGCGTGTGTAGAGAACTCACATGATGCATGCTTGTGTGGAAAAGTTGTGTGCTAATCTGTAGAAAATTCTATGTGTGTATGTGTGTGTATTCGTGTTTACATATTGATGTAAATTTGCTTTCTGTTTTCATCAGGTGTAATTGAAAAGCTTTCTGGTAATGGCATTGCTGGCTACTCAGATGGTGATTTGGCTTCTGCTATGTTTTAAGTATTAAATCATCTCTGTGCTAGGATTAGACAACTTCTGTTATGTTGGACATGGGGACTCAGGCTTTCCTTAGGCTTTAATTATAGGGAAGGAATACTATGCAAATTAAAACAAATGCAGGTTCAACATTACAAAGGCGTAAATGAAAGTGGAGTTTATGTTCTACTTTCAAACTTGTATTCTTCTAAAACTGAGAGTTCTGTTTTACAGTTATTTATGAATGTGAAATAGTTTGGTTTTTGACCTTTCTAAACTGAGAACTGTGAGGTCAATTTCACAGTTATTTTGCTACTTAGTATGTGTGGTTTACCCATTATTTATCTGTTATTCATGATTGTTTGTGCACAACTGTGAGGTCAATTTCTCAGTTATGATTGTTGAGGTCAATTTCTCAGTTATTGTGCATAACTGTGTGATAGATTTCACTGTTTTTATCATTCTTTTATAGAACAACAGTGAGGTCTATTTCACAGTTGTTGGTTGTGATGTGAATAACTGTGAAATGTTTTTCACACTTCTAAAACTGTGAGGTCAGTTTCACAGTTATTTATGAATGTGAATGGTTTGATTTTTGACAATTCTAAACTGAGAACTGTGAGGTCAATTTCACAGTTATTTTGGTACTTAGTATGTTTGGTTTACTCGTTATTTATCTATTATTCATGAATGTTTGTGCACAACTGTGAGGTCACTTTCTCAATTATTCATGTGAGGTCAATTTCTCAGTTATGATTGTTGAGGTCTATTTTACAATTGTTGGTGGTGATGTGAATAACTGTGAAATATTTTTCACACTTCTAAAACTGTGAGGTCAGTTTCACAGTTATTTATGAATGTGAAATTGTTTGGTTTTTACCTTTCTAAACTGAGAACTGTGAGGTCAATTTCTCAGTTATTCATGAATGTTTGTGCACAACTGTGAGGTCAATTTCTCAGTTATGATTTTTGAGGTCTATTTCTCAGTTATTGTGCATAATTGTGTGATAGATTTCACTCTTTTATGTCATTTTTTTATAGAATAACTGTTAAAACTATTTCACATTTGTTAAAAAAAATTATTTTATTTATAAAATTTGAAATATATGATGAGTAAACTTTTTTGATTCGCCTTGGCGATGCGATTAAAACATTGGTTTCGGATAATTTTTTCGACTTTTAGATTTTGAGATATTGCAATTTAAAAATTTAAGAGAAAAAAAAAAGAAAGAGAGAGAAAAGGAGAGAGAAAGAAAGCAGGCAATGACTCAGCGTTCTTCACGCGTCACAAGTGTGAGAGAGGGTATGAGGGGCAATTTGGTCCAGAAAAAATTGAGGGACTTTTTGGCTGTTTTAAAAATGTTAGTCCTTAAAGGTAGTTTTTATATAGATGGGGGACTAATTGGTCAAAGCCTCTAGATATTTTGAAACACATGAGAATGCTTAGATGCAATTAAAAAGTCCTGAAGAAAAGCAAAATGGTTAATGAAGCATCAGGGTGGGCAATAAGGAGTGGCAGAGAGAAAGGTGAACTAAAAGATTTTATATAGATACAACACAATAGCCAAATGCCAATTAGCACAACAGAGAAATGTAACAAAAACAAAGGAAGAAGATACTTGATGACATGTGAACTTCCAAGGTTCTCTAGGGGGTCTAAACACTTCTAACCTTACAGCATGTTAACTTTTACGAGTATTAGCATTAAAAAGGATATGATCTTACACGAATAGAAGTATCCTAGCTTGTATGAACATATAGCCGTGATGATATCCACTGTGTCATCACTACCCTATAAATAAATCTTTAGAAGATACACCCATCAACCTAGCTCTGATTTTCTTCAAAAAGTTTCTTTCTCCCCAAGTAGAATCAAGATACCCCATATGTTGGGGATTTGGGGATCACACATCCACCTAGCCCATACTACCGGTAATAGTATGGGGAGAATAATTAACACATAATATGACAGAAATAACATAAATATTTGGTAACTCATTTCGTCAACACATGACTACATCGGGGGACGTTACCAAGCCAGAATATACACTATAATCAATATATGATTGTGGTTACAACTTCGCACATGCAATCACTAAAATCTAAGCATGGCTACTCTCTATTAACAACATTCCCATGGCTAGAGTTGAAGGAGTGCCTCTCATGGCATACCCTAGGCCCCTAGCCCTTTCCTTGACACTATTTGTGGCTCTCTCGAGTATATCCTAACTCTTTTCATCAAACACACACAATAATCACATTGTTTATATATTGTCTACATAAAAGCCATAAACCTACTCCGAGTAGAAATCCCATTGAATAGGAAACACAACTTGGCCGAAATTCGCTGCTCCTTTGGCACGGCCGCGTGCCTATTTTTGCCACGCCCGCGCACCAATTTCAGCCACAACCGTGCAAAACGCGATTCAGCCTTTGAACCTTCTGTTGCTCCTTGCACGACCGTGCTAACTCCTAAGCACGACCGTGCTAATCCCCTAGTGCGTTTTGTCTCCTTCTCACCTCATTGAACACTGATCTCAACTCAAACTCCTCCTTGTTTTAGGCTTCCACCCCAACAACACTCCTCATTGTTTTTAGACTCCATAACTCAACACCAAATTCATCTTGAGTATTAACGTCAAAGGCAAAACTGATATTTTAGTCACTTAAGTATGCGTGTTTTTAAATGTGGTCATTAATGTTTTTTTTTTTTGCAATGTTCTCATTCAAGCACCAATTATTTGCAATGTCCTCACTCCATTAAAAAACATGTCAAATTTAAACAGAATTTAGTCTTGAGATACCACATGACTAACACCCGTCAAATATTAACGACTTCAATTACATGGTGTTAATACGTGTTGAAAAGACAACATTGTCCTTAATGAAGACACTTTTAACATTTTAAAAAAAAATTGAAAAGAAATTATCCTTTTCTTTTCCTTTTCTTATTTTCATTCCTCTCCTAGTTTTTCCACTAAACCACCCACTTACCCACCCACCATTAAATCCTAACCTAATTGTTGAAGCCGCTAGCCTTTTACCACCACCCACAACTGCCACAACCGCAAATACTCACCCACCACGCCATCTCTAATGAGTTAACCGCCATGGCTACCCCAATATAACCATCCCAAAATCGACTCCCTTCCCCCCCCCTCCCGTCCCTCTCCCCTCCTCCCTCCGGTGACCACCACCACGTGTTTACAAGGAAACTCCTCCGGCTGGGGCTGATCTGGATTCTTCTGTCGTTGTCGATTCGGTGACCGCTGGGTTGAAGAAACAGGGCAGGGGTGAGAATATATGTCAAGTTGATTCTTGGGATTCTTTTGTTCATGAAACCCAGATTCTAAGCATATACACAACATAATTGCACACACATTTACTTGCGAATCTGTTGTAGTGATGGGGGAGGAAAGAGACAGAGGCGCATAGGGGGTTGTGGGTAGTGAAGAAATGCAATGATTTGAGACATTTATCAGTAGATTTGATGTGATTATTTGGGTTTGATGTAATTTTCTGAGTCTTAGTCTAAATCTATGACAAGGGATTGGATATGGTTGTATCTGATTGTAGTGAATTATTTGTGGAAGATGAAGTTCCATTTATGTGCGTGTATGGCTTGCTGCCTTGCTGGGAAGAGGAAAGTAACAAGGTTTTTGAAGAAAAGAGTGGACTTTGTTTGGTAAGATGCAAATTGGGAGAGAGATGAGGGTGTTGGTCATTTGATTCCAAAAATTGAGGATAGTCATTTGCCCTCCCAGAATTGTGGAAATATTGGCCATTTGCGTTTTCAAACTTATCTGTTAGATTTAAATTTTTTTGTTGATGGATCCGTAAGAGTTTTAATGGACATTAGTTACATGTCATCATGTGACTGAATTATGTTAAAAAAGTAACGGCTCCGTCAATGGGGTGAGGACATTACAAAAAATTGGTACTTGAATGAGGACATTGCAAAAAAATAACATTTATGACAACATTTGAAAAACATGTATAATTAAGTGACCAAAACATTGGTTTTGCCTAAACTCAATCGTTTCTAGTTACATTGACTATTAAATAATATAAGCAATACAAACTCCTTGCTATGCATTTAAAACTTTTAGCACCTGCAATATGGAATCTATCTGAAGTTCTATAAATAAAAATATGCATCGTTAACTCCTCCATTTAGAGGCTACTATCTTCATCATAAGTTAAGAACAGAGAATCTCATACTATAATTCAATTTTCATCTAGAAGTGAAATATTAAGATAAAGACTCATGTCAGTCTGAACCTATAAGTTTTTGCTTCTTCTCCAATAATAAAGAAAATACTTTAAAAAAGGCATCCACCAAGAACTACACACACACACACACACAGAGAAATCATCACTCTAAATGGGGACTTCAAATTCTCGATGAAAACAGCTCCTGATTTTTTTAATTGATTTTCTAATGTGGATTTTGAAACAAATATCAGGCCTTCAACTCAGCTATGCACGTACTGTCCATCAAAAGCCATACACTGAACTCAAGTGAGCCTTTGACCAGATTACTTAAGGTTAACTACCTAAATCATATATCACTATTCTATTTGCTCCAACACAAAGTCGCGGGTCAAACCACACTCACTAGTACATGTCTTGATTCTTGTCAATCAAAGCATTATATATACCGACACAGAGGAATAAATCCTAGTTCTAGACCATAACTCATAATCAGAAGAAAAGATTCAAAATTGATTTACATACATACTATTAGATTCAAGGATTTTACTTGTATTAGCTAGATTTAAGTTGAATGGTACAAGTACTATTGAAAACCCAAAATGATCCTTTTTAAGTAATGTGAAAACTTAAAAAGGGATTTCTCATTCTGGGCTGGTGAGTGTAATTTATCACCTTAATATATTGAGTAAACATACAAATGTCAAAAATCAAACTCCTTGAGCGCGAAGGGATAAGAAGCCAAAAGACTTTTTTTTTAAGCAACATTCAATTGAAGCCACTTAGATATTGTTACTGAATCCAATTCCACAATAACAGTCATCTACCAAACCTAACAGCCCTAATTCAAATTATCATGAATAATTTAAACAAAATAACCCTAATTTGCAATGCCCTAATTCAACTTATCATGAATAATTTAAATAAAATAACCCTAATTTGTAATGTTAAATAACAATTGACATATACAAAAACGTATTTAAATCATGGAAAAAGGAGGAGATAAGACAGTACCTAGTGAATTAAATGAATTTATTCGTAAATGTTGTGTAGAAGTAAACGATTAGTCTTGTTGGAGGAACTTGCGGAGTCGGGATTTAACGAAATCGTTACGAGCTTTAGTTCGAGCTTGTTGAGGGGCTACGTTGGCGAAGGAGAGGTGGACGCCGACGGCAAATAGAGTAGCGCCGGTGACGAAGAAGATCACGGAAACCGCCAATTGGTTGCGCGTCGGTGGATACGACCACAACACCATCCTCTACACCTCTCTCTTATATTGGCGAGTGTGGTTGGTTGACTGTGGTAGCGCCGTGTGTGTGTGTGTGTGTGAATTCGGTCACTGTGTTTGACTTGTTTTAGGCGCATTTAGGGCACCGGTGAATACTTCGGCCAAAAAAATGGGCATTAGCAGTAACTTGACCCGGCAATTGTGCGAGTTGGATTGGGTTGTTGCTAGGGATGGCCAAATCGGACTGGAACCGGAAAATCGGATCGGAACCGGTTCGGAAAAGCCCGGAATCGCCATGAATTGGGGAGAAAATCGGAACCGGGGTAATCGGAACCGGTTTGGAGGCGGGCCGGTTAAGGTTCACCAAAATGGTGAACCGGACCGGAAAAAGCCCGGAACCGGACGAAAATTTATTGTTTTTCAATAGAACCGGCCCGGAACCGGACCGGAAAAGCCCGGAACCGGACCAAAACCGTGAGAAAACCGGAACCGGATAACCGGAACCGTGAGAAAAGCGGGCCGGTTAAGGTTCACCTCCTCGCCGAACCGGAACCGGCGGTTCAAGGCCCGGAACCGGACCGGATTTGGTCATCCCTAGTTGTTGCGGGTTAACGGGTTGAAACAGGTCAACCCGTTATAACCCATTAAATTAACGAGTTAAATAGGTTGTGTTGAAATAGGTCGGGTGGATACGAGTCAACTCGTTTCTTTTTTCTGTTTGAATGTCTTAAATTCATTAATTTTCTGGTCGAAATTGTCGGATCTTGGCACATTATATATGGATTTATCTGAACTCCATTTTAGTCTATCAAGTACGGGTGTTAGTGGTTCGATTCAAATTGCGTTTTAAAACCGAATTGAACTATATTATACGGCTTGATTTGATTTCAAGCACGAATAGTTCGGTTTGGTCTTAAAAATTGTCAAATCACATGATTCATTTTGTTTTGACCCTTCCATATCAAACCAAACAGCGATTTGATACCATTAGATCGAACCACCATTTCGAAACGATAGACCAAACCGTCAAATCAAATCACAAACCACCAGACGAAACCATCAATCAAACCACTAGTCCGAACTAACATACTACATATATTAGCCGTATATTTGTATTGAGTAATATTTAATATTAAACCAATAAAACCTACATTACTTCAAACTAATCATAACCCACGTTTTATATTTTATTAAATATTAATTTCATCATTCATTTGTTATCTTTATTGCGACATATAAATAATCAAGTTCTCTCTATAGTTGACATTGTATAGTGTGATTTCTTACTTCCGCCTTCTCTTCCTCTAGTCTCTTTCTTCCTTCTAATTTTCTCTTCAACACTCGCATCCTTCGCTTTTCCTTCGTGATCACGAAAAATTTTAAGCAAACATGATAATGAGTTATGGTCTGAACTACGATATGCATCGTGATTTGAACAATAGTCACTATGGTCTGAACCACAGTATAGATTGCGTTCTGAATGAACCGTGGTTTGAACCAAATAACAGAATCGAAGTTTGAGCCAAATCGAACCAGACTATAGCGGTTTGGTTAATTCAGTTTGAACTTTTTTATGGTTTGATTTGTATAGTAATTTTTCAAAACCGATGACTAGTGATTCGGTCTATATATTGGCATCGACATATATCCAAACCGAACCATTAACACCCCTACTATCAAGTTTCAAGCGTATTTTACTTTACCATTGTACATTTTTTTTCATTGTATCACAAATATGACTTCCATTTTAACTATTGTCGTTAAGAACGTTGTATGAAGTTAATCAAATTGATGACAGGGTTATCCACATGTATTGGCGAACCAGGTTAAATACAAAGGGGGACCCCTTCAAGTTTGAAAGTTGTTAATTTTTGCATCTTTAAATTTTAAGTATATCACATTTTACCAAGGTTCTAAAAAGCGTTAGGTGGTCGCTAGGAGTCAGGGCAACATCTAGTGCCTATGGGCCTAGGCGGGGCCTAATCGGGGACTAGGTGAGGCTAGAATTAAGGAAAATTTTCATTTTTTTTCTAATCCTAATAATATATAGATTTATAATTATATATATATTTTCCTAAATAATAGTCTTACTTGTTTTCTTATTCTAAGTCCAAATTGGTAACCAAAATAATATTTTAATAAAGCCCATATTTAATAACACCACATACCCACATCCATTCATAAACACCCCGCCCAAATCTGTTGTTATCTGATCCGGCCCAAATCTGATTCGGCTCAAATCTAATTCGGCCCATTAGGTCTTTAGCCAGCCCCTATATAAATACGTAATCCGACTCTAACCTAAGCCAAATCATAGCTCCGCTCTTCTTTTTCCTGTCAAATTTTCGTTCAACAAACTAGGCCTACATTCCTCATTCACACCTCTTTCTTCTCTATTCTTCGGTCTGACCATTTTTCTTCTCTTCTATATGAAAAAAGATTAGACTTCTATCATTCATCATCTTAGGCTAAATATCAGTTCAGTTTAACTCATCTCAGCTTTGCTCTGCACCTTCTTCTTGTGGTACATAAGGCTCTGCTCTCCAGTCACACCCAAAGGCATACATTCCTCTCCGACCTCGGTCTCACATGCGACTCATCTTTTTTTTCTAGATTCACTGATTACCCCCCAGGCCGCCCATGAACCGCCCAGGTCGCCTAAGCACTGTCGAGGCCATCTAAGCGGCAATTTTTTTCGAAACGCCTAATATGGCCGACTCGAAGGAAAGGAGGCGGTAGCGCTTAGACGCCGCCTAGGCGGGCTAGGCGCTCGCGTTTAAGAACACTGCATTTTACCACTAAAATTACTAATTTTATTCATTTTGACCCACTTAAATTTCAGTAAATTTATACTATATAATTTTCTGGCCCCCTTCAATGATAAATTTGAATTCTGTAATTATAGTATTTATTTTCAAAATAAACTTAACGCCCTTCTAATTTTTTTCTGACTTCGCCACTGCCTAGATGGGTAATAAAGTTAAATAAAAAAATTAACACTCGTTAGATATTAATCAAATCGATTAACTTTGTTAAATAAATTGCAATGAATTGGTAGTCCCAAACCTGAAGGTTCTTTTTAAATATCGCAAGTGCACGGGCTATAGTAGTATAAGTAATGCAAGTACGGGTCGATCCCACAGAGACAGAGTTTACTTTGTATGATACTTGTCTTTATATAAATATATAGATAAAATGAATGGGGGAAGTATGTATTAGTTTATGAAACATACAGAAACAACTCTAATATATAATAAAAGTGCTCTCGGGATTGGGATTCGAACATCAAGTAATCATGCTTTAAATAAAGGTTTTCATCAAAATAACAAGGATGGTACATTCAGCTTATACTACTTCTCACGATCAAGCAAGTAGTATTTGTATTCTTCACTAACTATGCCCTATCTCTCGATGGCCCATAATTAGTAAGAATCCATTAATGCTTGTAAAGTCCACGTACTTTCCATTCAAAGAACATCCCTAGGCCATTAAACTACTCTCGTGATTAATGAAACCCAGTTTACTTCATATGGTTTGGCTAATCGAGATTCACAGCTACGTCATTCTCTCGATTAACTAGGGTTCTACAAATACGAACAACTTTATATTTGTAGGCGTTTAAGAATGATATGAAGAAATTGTTTTAAGATGAAAATGTCAGAAATCAAGGATGATACGCTAAGTTGTGCTAACTACTCATGGGTGAAGGCCTAGCACATGTATTTTAAGACCAACACGACCTATCTCTTGATGGTCCGTTTATAGGTATTCTCGTCTATCACACGAGTAACCCGGTTCACCTCTCGAGGGTTCCGTATTAACCAAAATCCGTTAAGTCCAAGTTATACTCACGTATTCTCCACTAAAGGATCATCCCTAGGTCTTTAAACTACGCTAGTGATTAATGACCTAGTTCAATTCTTAGGATTCCACTAATCGAGATTTTTCACTTGATCAACTAAGGTTATACAATTTAGGACGTCTCCCTCTTTGTAAGTATTAAGATTAATAAGAAGAGAATTGAATTGACATGAAGAGGAAGCATGAATTATAAATTATTGAGTTTCCAACTCCAAGAAATGGAGGATTACTCGCAAGCCTTTGAACATAATAAAAGAACAAGAAGTAAATATAAAAAGATGAATAAGAAAAGAAATACTTATTCTCATAATTGTAGAAGAAACAAAGGCTGGAAGAAATCTTGTATTGCATTTACAATCTTCAAAGATGTACAAGAACTTGTCACTAATAATTGATAAACTTTGAATATTGTGTATAATGTTGCTAGAGTATTTTGATATCTATCTAAGTATTATTTGATCCTTCTATGGATGTGTTTCTGATCATTTTCGGATCCTTAGACCGATTACAAAGGGTCATTAAATAGACATAAGCTTCAAAGGTTGGGACTCTTCAAAGAGCTTCCTTCAAAAGGTGCCTTTTCAGTCTGGTAACAGTAAATGCACGGCCGTGCGTTGTAACTGGCACGTCCGTGCAAGCCTTAGCGCCAATTTTCATTTTGAACTGGTTTGAATGCACGGCCACTCCACTTTTTGTTGCACGGCCGCTCCAATGGACTTGGGCCATTTTGGCTTGACTGAGGCAGTTGTACGGCCGCTCCACTTTATAGAGCACGGCCGCTCCAACTTATATTTAGCCTGGATGATAAGTTTGAAGTTGTCCCTTCCTTAGCTTTGGTCCCTTAGATTTTCCCAAGCTTTTATTTGTTCCAAGAATTGACTTAAAAACCTGTATAGATGCTAAAACACACCAACAAGCATAAAATCGAGGATATAGAACAAAATAAGTTAAATTATATTAAATAAAGACTAAATGAGAATAAAAACTAAGTAAATGATATAGATATAATGCTATAAATGACTATAAAATAGTCACTTATCATGAATCCATTGGTCTTATTTGCCTAGCCATGAATACCATCTAACACACCTAATAAATCAACATTTCAACCCTAAATTCAAAGCCATAAAAGAAATTACCCGGCCATAAACAACACTACCCAACCTATCTCATCAACCAAACTCCAATGGTGAACCCTAACCACAACCCATTCCATCAATTAAAACCTAGATTCGAGCTCATTTCACCAATCAAATCATTAATGTGCACTTATCACTCTACTGTTTTTTTTTGTATTATAATGTAACCCTATCCATGAGAAAATTGAGAGAGAGGGAGAGAATTCAAGAGAAGCAACCATTAATGTAGTCTAATAATGAATTCAATTTGGGATTTATGAATGTGATGATCATGATTTCTTTGAATTCATAATCATCATATTTCAAGGATTCAAGCTTAATCTTGATGTCAAGTTTGAGAAATTAGAATTTATGTGGGGTTAATGCATGTCAATTGACATGTTGTAATATGTAATTGGTGTATTAAGTGAGAACATAGAAGGTAAATATGATATTGTTGATAAAATATTAAAAATAATATTTGAAAAGACTTTCTCGAAAATAGCAAAATAATAACTAATAATAATAAATGCAGAAATTGAAATAACCGAAAGTCGAGTCTTGTGTTGAACACAATTTCCGCAAGAAGATATTGCCCCGTCCAAGTGCTTACGGTTGCTAGCAATCTTCTCGTAAGATAAAACGACTTATCGTCTTTGATAGAAGTACTTCAAATCAAAAGACTCGGCGAATTTAATCGGTGTTTTGAACTTTTGAACTTTGAAGGGAGGAAGAATGCTACAAGATGATATTTAACTGAATATCTAATGCTTTGAATGAATTGATGAAATGAATTGACAACCTGGGGGGCCTTTTATAGATATTGAAGAGTTCTGGTGACCTTTCTGTCAAAGGTCACAACTTTGGATCTGGCGAATCTGGACCGTTGGATCGTACCCGATGGGAGATACACCTGATCTGCCCACCCGAACCGGTTCCATGAACCGTCCGATTCATCCGAACCTGACCTGGTTCATTCGGACGCAACCCCAGGCAAACCGACCCGCGCCCAAGCGAGTTGGTGCGGATCCGATCCGAGGGCCATGGCCGCTCCAAGCCCATTCGCATGGGCTAATGCCCATCCAACCTAGCCGAGACCCAATCGCCACAGGCCCAATGAACCTAGATCGAGCCGCCACCAAACCGGACCATGCACGAGCCAACTTTTGTCAAAAGTTTAAGGCTCCTTAGCTCTTAGCGACGATGCGCACGTGCGAAGTGCAAAGTGCGCCCTAAAATGTCCACTACGACCTTCGCGCACTTCACGGTAGTGGTCCAAATTGAGCTAGTACAAAATTAGCACAATTGGGCTATACTTGCATGGTTGGCCCAATGGTCCAACTAGGTTGGGCCAAGCAGGAACAACTTGATGACTCCTCGTTGGAAGCATCCACTTTAATACTAGCATTACTTTATATTTCAAAGCAATGTGGGATAACTCTTTTATATCTCATAAACTCTTCATTTACCCATTTCAAGTTACAATCTTTAGCCATTAATTTCTCATTCACCCAGAAATGATTTCGAGAAAATAAATGCATTTTCTTAATCTACACCAAATGTAGATTCCATATTTGTAACTTATTTCATTTTCCAATAACAGAAATCTATTTAATAATTAGGTCAAAACTTGGTCCAACCAAGTTACCAAAGTTATTTCCAACAATCCCCTAGATGAATGACAATTAATGCGTGCATGAATGCAGATTCGTTCAGAAGTTCCGGCGAACCATTATTGCATCACGATAGGTAGCTTGTGGCCTTGAACCTTCCCTAGTAAAATACTATCGGATATAGTAGCCATTTAGTAGCGCGATGCTTTGAACTAGTGACTGTATAGTGTATACCATGACAATAGTACTTACACAATAATAGTTCTAACACTTTTGTTCTCACGTTTTTTGTCCATTTCGGCCTTGGACCGTATATTATTCATAAGGGTTCCTTTAGAAGCGGTCTTATTACTTCTCACTTAGATAGATGATTCTACTATTAAGAATATCATGTTATACTCCACCTCTGAAATTACCCGGGTTCGCGTCGCGGGGGCTGCGCGCGGAGTGAAGCGGTTGTCTTTCGCGGATGTGTTTGGGACCTCGCTTTCGGGAAGGAGAGGATTCGCCACGCGATTTAGTATTTTGAGCCCAAACGTTGAAAAATGGCTTATGGAAAAGGTGTCCTTTTTATTGGTAGCAAAAACTTGGAAAAGGCTTTGAAAAGGGGTGTCGTTTTTATTGGTAGCAAAAACATGACAAAAAGCTTTTTTAGTACCAGAGATTGTTAGGTTCGGAGGTCACGTTACGTTTCGGGAAGAGTATTTTGAGATCACCCGAAATGCCTCGTATGACGAGTCTTTCTACCTTTCTCGAAAATGTGTGTGTGTGTGTTTGCATTTTGAAAATGGAGGGCTTGAATGACAAGCTTAATCTTGGTTTGAATGTCAAACATTGATTTTGTGATTCTTTTTGGAAAAAGCAAGCGTTTGAATGACAAACGTCGGTTTTGGAGTTTTTTAGGAAAAGAGGTGCGAGTGACTAGTTTGAACTTTTAACTTAAGTGTCAAATGTTGACTTTTAAGAAAGGAGCGTTTGAATGTCAAACGTCGGATTTTGAGTTTAAATATGATCGTTTGGATGCCAAATGTCACTTTTCGCGTTTTGAAAAAGAGTTCGAATGTCGAACTCCGATTTTGAACCGGGCATTACATTGTTAGTGATTTTACAAGAAAAAAGCATTAAATGATTTGAATGTCAAATGTCGAGTTTTGAGTTTAAAGATGATCGTTTGGATGCCAAACGTCATCTTTACGCGTTTTGAAAGAGAGTTCGAATGTCGAACTCTGGTTTTGAACCGGGCATTACATTGTTAGCGATTTTATGAGAAATAAGCATTAAATGATATGCAATCAACGAATCATTTTGCGACTCGGACTTTGATAAGTAAATACTATCACGAGCCAAACGGCTCAGACTTGTAAATGATAGTATTTAAAGTGCGGTATCGACGGAATTAAACGATTCGGATTTTAAAGGTGCGATCAACGAACCAAACGGCTCGGACATGTAAAGTTGAGTTAAGTAAATAGCATTTAACGAATCAAACTATCCGGACCGTTAAATGACAATCACGAACCAAACGGTTCGGACTATAAAGTTGCGTATCGATGGATCAAACGATCCGGAATTGTAAATGACATAAAAGTAAAGAAAGGGGACGGAACGCCGTTTTAACCCGAGATTACTTCTCTTACGGGAAGAAAAGAGGATCTTGGACTAAAACGTATCGAACCCCGTTGACGGTGACGTCTACATTTCAATGACTTTTGTCTGAAACAGTTGTAGCGACTGGCGCGTAAATCGAGATGGAACGAGTGTTTAGGGAGAGAGAGTGTTACCTATGGCTAGGGATTGACTCTTTTGGCTCGGGAGGCGTATACGGGATACGGTTTAGTGTTTGGAAAGGTGTTTCGAGGTCATTTGGTTCGTGTTTGGTTGAAATATGAGGTTTTCACACAAATCGAGGCAAAACGAGGCTCCGGGAGAGGGTTGAAATGGTTCATGCCGTGGCTAATGGTGAAAATGGATAATATTTTTTCTTTTTGAAAATGTTTGACAGCCCTATGTATTTATAGGGTGAAAATGCAAAAGTGTCCGGACGGACTTATACTGAATTTCAGGGGGTTTTGTGGTATTTTGGAAATTGGGAGGACTTGCTGGCAATTCTGTTTTGCCTGCAAAAGAGTCCGGACGGACTGTGACAACATCTCAGAGGTATTTTGGTCTTTTCACTTTGAAATCTGATTGATGTTGATCGGAGGGCTGTGGCATGCGTGCCACGTGCCCTTGTGACTCACCAGGGCATGGGTTTTCGTGCCATTATTCTCGATTTTATCCATTTTTTAAATAACTGTCCGGAAAATGTCCGAAACATCCCCGAAAAGTGCCGGAAAGTGCGGTTTTCATGAAAAGCTGTACTTTTACGTGTGACAATGTGTGTTGAGTACGCTTTGACGTTGGGATGCACGGGGCTATCCCGGGACGTTTCGTTGGCTTGAGAACGGGGAGATTAACGGGTTCCAGTTAACCTGAAATGGGCCAGTTAACGGATTCCGATTAACTTTTAACGGATTTTGATGATCCGCATTTGGGTACTTACAACCTCTTAGGTATAGGAATCATTAAAAGTGTTCTCAACTTAACTTCACCACTGTTGCAGGTTCTAACACTTGGATGTTCTAAGAACGAGTGTGAAACAGGTTCCAAGTGTTTCGACTGAACATCATAACTTGGTTGTCTCATTGAATCAGGATTTTGGGATTTCCAATTCTCAAGGTTGAGTGCCCTCTATGAGTTCTTTTGTTGTGGATTTTAAACCCATTCATCTTAACAATTTTATCAGTTGATCTCTGTTTATACCCTTGGTAAATGGATCCGCTAAGTTATCCTTTGACTTCACATAGTTAACAGCGATAACACCATTAGAGATCAACTATCTAGTGGTATTATGTCTACGATGAATGTGTCTAGACTTACCATTGTACATACTACTTTGTGCCCTTCCAATTGCTGATTGGTTGTCACAATGTATTGGGACTTCAGGCATCGGCCTGTTCCAACACGAAATATCTTGCAAGAAGTTCTTAAGCCACTCGGCTTCTTCTCCTGCTTTATCCAAAGCTATAAACTCATATTCCATCATGGATATGACTATACACGTCTGTTTGGAAGATTTCCACGACACCGCTCCTCTACCTATCGTGAAATCATATCCACTTGTGGATTTGGAGTCCTTTGTGTCAGATATCCAATTGGAATCACAGTATCCTTCTAATACTGCTGGATATCTATTATAAAGTATCCCATAATTTAATGTATACTTTAAATACCTTAATACCCAGTTTAAAGATTTCCAATGATCCTCACTGGGATTACTTGTGAACCTACTTAGTTTACTCACCGAATATGCAATGTCAGGGCGCGTATAATTCGTTAAGTACATTAGACTGACAATTACTCTTGCATATTCCAGCTGAGAAACTAGTTCCCCTCTATTCTTTGCTAAGTGTAGAGTCATATATACTGGAGTCTTAGCCAGAGGGAAATCAAAAGCATCAAAATTTCGAAGTACATTCTCTAGATAATGGGACTGTGATAGGACTATCCCTTCTAATGTTCTAAAAATCTTTATTCCCAATATAACATCAGCCAGTCCCATGTCTTCATGTCAAAATGCTTCTTTAACATGCCTTTAGTATTCATGATCAATTCATAAGTACTTCCCATTATCAACATGTCGTCTACGTAAAGACAGACAATTACAAATGATTTAGACGTTCCTTTAATGTAGACACACTTGTCACATTCATTTATCTTGAATCTGTTTGATAACATTGTTCGATCAAACTTCTCATGCCATTTTTTAGGTGCTTATTTAAGTCCGTACAATGACTTTACAAGTTTACACACTTTTGTAAGTGCTCCAATTTGAGTCGTTAGTATTTTCGTTAGAAAATTAACGAAAGCCCTAACATTCCTAACATTTCTAACAATTCCTAACCTTTCTAACAAAGCAAGGATAAATTAGGGATTGCCATTTAGAGTTAAGCATGGAAAAGAATCTCAAAAACAAAAGAAATTGTAAAAATCCGAATCTGGTAAGCTGAAAAACAGCAACCAGTTTGAATTTTCAAAAGATATTCCTTGTGTCCAAAGCCTGGAGCTGCATTTAATGAACAGTGCACGCCTCCTGACTTGTCCGCGCGGATGATTATGGCATTCTCAGTGGCCTATAAATTGAACCCTCCTCTCTCAGTTTACACAACACAATTTACTCACAGAAGCAAAACTCTGGCGAAAAATAGGGAGAAAACAGTGGGAATTCCCTTGAATTGCCACCATTTTCTCTTGAATCTTTCCCAAACCCCACTCACTCCAAACATTCTCAAATCACTCTCATACATACACAAGCCCAAGCTTAAATCACCCCTTAGGAGGAGGATTAGAGAGAAAACATAGAGGACTTAAGTGTTATCTACTTGTTTTCTCTTTGACCAACTCTAATCACAAACCCTAAACACATTCAAACCCTAAACACTTTCAAACCCTAAACACATTCAAACCCTAAACACTTTCAAGCCTTGAATCCATTCAAACATAAAAAACAAAGAAGATAGGTATAACCTCCTTCTCCTTACCCTAAAAATTCTCTCATCCATGCATGCATTTTCAAACTCCAAAATGTAGTTTGTTCATCTTCTTGCCCTAGATCCAAGAGGATCACCATGGAAGTTCATCTCTATGGATGATCCTCTACAAGGATCAACATTCTTTTCAAAGTGTCTTTACTTACTTGCAAACATATTTTCAAAACCCTAAAAATCATTTTTATACATCAAATCTTCATTTTCAAGGATAAAATTCCCCTTTCCAAGCAAATGAAATGCTTAAGTCCTAATGTACCCTAAGGATGGTTTGATATAGTAGATCACCACTAAAATGTCTAGTGACTACTAATCAAAGCCTAAGGAAATGGGGACAAGCATGGATGCCAAACCCCCTTTAAAATCATGTTTTTCTTCAAGAGGAAGTTGCTGTCCAGTAGCCTTTCTCTAAGACCTCTGTCCATGGTCTAATTTTTTGGACATACAGAAACTTGGAATTTGGTGTTGACTATAAAATACTTTTTGTATCCAACATCCAGAGATTTCCAGACATATTTTTACTTTATTTTTTGCGTGAGTAAAACTCCCTTTTTCAAAGTTTCTTTTAAAAGTCAGTTCCTCAGTCTCTGGAAATCCAGACTTCATATCTGAGATTTCCAGAAGATTTTGGTCCACCAAATCATCTCCAAATGGGAAAGTTATTTTACAGAAACCTTATTTAAGGTGTTTTGAACAACTTTCATTCTCGGACTTTCCCCAGATTTTGAAGTTTTAAAGCCCTTAAACCCATTTTAAAATCAAGTGTCCACTGCCTTTTTCATTCTGGCAGAATTGGTTTTCAACTTCAAAAGGTCTTTTGAGTACCAAAACTCAACCCTAAAATCACACCAAAAATCATGGGATTTTTTCAAAGTCTTACAAAGAGTTCCCAATTTTTAGTTTTCTCAGTTTCAACTTATTTTGGCCAAAAGAATACACACACACACACACACAAATGGTTTTTAAGCTTGGAAGACTCGTTTTACGAGGCATTCCGGGTGAACACTAACGTTCTTCCCGGCGTGTAACGTGACCTCCGAACCCAAATCTCTAATCTCAGGCATTTTTCAAAGTTTTGACCCTTAAAATAAAAATGGCGTGGCGACTCCGTGTTTTTTTTTTTGATTAATTTTCAAAGAAAAGAAAAACACCAATCTTTCGGAAAAAGGGCACAACATCGTTACAGTGGCGACTCCGCTGGGGAAAAATAAGTTTTATCTTTTCCAAAAAAAAAGAAAAACTTTTGAGGGTCAAGCTTTCGTCCCGGCATTTGAAATCATTTGTTGTGTGTGTTGATTTTTCAAATTTTCGTGTTGTTTTGGCCGCCTCGGAAAAAGTCAAAATTTTGACTACCGGACCCGTTGCCTTGAATTTTGAATTATGTGCTTATATGCTCATGTGTTATTTGCTTTAAAAAAAAAAAAGATTTTCAAAAAAAAATCAAAAAAAAAAAGTTTTCAAATAAAAAAAAAATCATTTTGTGCATGCATCATACTTTTTAAGACACATGCGAAAATTTCTATTTTACTCAGAAAAAGAAGATAGACTGCTTGCACACTACGCGCACGTGACCTTACACTGCACACTACGTCCCTAACCCGGGGAAATCCCTGTAGCGGCCCGTTTGGTCTTATTACGCCTCTCGGTGCAAGCACGGGACTACCCAAACATCCCATGGAGCCTCGTGTCGACCATGCACTTGTCCATGACACACTTTGTCCGAGACCCGGTTGGTTTTTAGTCTGGTCTGTGTCATGCCCTGTCTGTGTATAGACCTTTCCTTTCAAGCCTTAGTCGGCATACCAAGTCAATATCTTTCGGGACCCTAATCAGTCGAAGTCCTGCCGGTTTTCCGTCACGGGCTTTGACCAGATATTGACTGGCGCCTTGACTTTGACTCTGACTGGCACAAATTATATACAGACTCCCAGCATGACACTGAGTCATCAAGGATTAACGATTATTCCATGCCTAATTACGGCCTAATTGACGACAAGTCAAGATCAATCGTGGACGTTTATCAGTCCGAATCATGCCGACTTTTTGTCGAGCCCTCGGACATGATCTTGACTTTGACGTCAGCTTTGTCCGTAATTTACATCGAATGCTCATTAAAACTCGATTACCCGCCGACTTTTAGGATCGTTTTCATTTTCGGCCGGTGGGACCCGCTTGCCCTATAGGACCCTCGCCCGGGGCTGTCCACCCTGGGAAGTCGAAATACAGGTGGAATACGAGGGGCTTATAGACGTAGTGATGGGGCCCACCGATCCAGATCCAGCAGTAGTTTGCGAAAAAGAAGAGCAATCTTTTCCAACCGATTAGGTTTAATAAAACATGTTTTAAGTAAATTTAAACGAATAATCGCATGTTGCATGAGCCTTAAGCCCAAACACCAACCTGTTCCGCTTTCCCGAGTCTGAACCACACCTTTGTGCCTTCCATAGTAAGCAAAGTTTGGATCAAGACCCCGGGTCATCATTTGCTCGGCTCGGTCATTCCGGAATCGATACTTCATCAGCTTTCCTCCTTCGCTTCAGCTCAAAGTTTCGTAATGGCCAACTCGGAGGAGAACTGTGGGGACGTACAACTCCGCACCCCGAAAATCCGCAAAATGCCGAGCAAAGTGGAATCGATGTTGGAATAGATAAGACAACATCAAGAGGCTCAGATCAGTCGCTTATTGGAAGGTATCGAAAACCAGGGGCTAGCAATTGTTCGCAACCCTAATGGAACCTTTACGGTTGATGCGAAGATTGGAACTAATTACCCTCCCGGCATGCCAATTACCATCAAATGCCCCGTTCCCTTTCGTGTGGAACTACTAATGGGCCAAGCATCCCCAGCCCTATCACTCACCTCGCCTCTTGGCCTCATTGTATCAATACTCCTCGACAACCCGATATTGTTCAACTTCCCCGGCGCCTCTCGGTTTTCACCTTTGGGTTTCACCGCCCTGTTTCGCCCGCAGCCTTGGAATGGGCCGGGCCGCTACTCCAAAACCTCGCCCGGCCCGGCCATCGGGCCCGGAATTGGTCGTCAAGCACATCTCACCCTACGCCTCGATACTCCTCAACAGTTCGATCTAGGTCAACCCGCCCCGTGCCTCTCGTGTCTCACCACCAGGATTGAATCGCTTGGCTTTCGCCCCACGCCTTGGAAGGGGTTAGTTTACTACTTCACAACATCGGGCCTGGTTCGGGTCATCATCTCGGAATGGGCCGGGCTCACGACTTCTCAAGCCCAAATAGCTTGACATGGCTCCGCAAGCCATTTTGGGACGCTTCGCTTCTCGTGCTCCATGGTTCGTAGGGGGCCGCCTTGCTTCCTCCAATTCTCGAAGCACACTTGCCCCTATGATACCGCAAGATCACATGGGCCACTGTGCTCTTATCACCACTTCATCAGGTTTACCGTATTCACAACATCCTCCAAGCTCTACCCCGCCCCTCCGGTTGGGAAGTCCGACAAGGTCAAATGCTCCTCATCAAATTCTCCACCAGGCTGTTACGCAAGCTGCTCCTGCTCATCAAGTACAGTATGCACATTACCCTGGTAGTCACGTTCCTCAGTATGGTCAAGACACGTTCAATCCTACTGTTACGATGCCTCAAACCTCATGTCTTCAGCAGCCTTTTGGATCCGCACTCACTGCTCCCTGGTATCCACCCATTACGAGCCATATATCCTCATCTTCGGCAACTGCCAGGCCTTATGAGGAGGGTTACGGTCACGCTTTTAATGCTCAGACTGTCATCCCTCCCACCAGAGTACTTCCTACTGTGGTTTCATTTACTGATGCCAATCTTGTGGCGGGGTCGTGCAGTCCTAGTGTTCCTATTGACTCGTCCAATGGATTATTGGTAGAACCAATTAAGAAGGTACAAGAAAAGCCTAGCAACGAGAGTATCGAAGATCGCTCGACTCGGGCCATCTCACCATACCAATCTTGTGTATCTGACATGAACGAGTTTTACCAAAAGTCAAATCTCGACGCTTACATCGATGGTTACATCAAAAGGGTTCGTGCGCGGGGAAGCACTACGGGTCGGAACATGTCTCATCGCTATAAACCTTACCCTACTAACACGACTGCAACATCCATCAAAGGAAAGAAGGCATTGTGTACAAATGACGGCAGCCAAAAGCAACCAAGAAATGGTGGTCCTCTAAGGCAACGAGAACATTTTGATGATTTTGGGATGCCCATGGGCTTAATTTTCAAGGGTTTAGTAAAGGAAGGCCTTTTGGAGCCTCTCAGGGACTACCATCCAAGGAGCTCAAATGCACCCCTAGACATGAGTAAGCACTGCGCCTTCCATAATCATTATGGCCACACGACCGACGATTGCACAGTCTTGAAGAGAGCGGTTCAAGGGTTAATCGAAACAGGCAAGCTTGAGCGCCCCAATGGACCAAAACCGGTAAACCCTGTTCAGAATGGTGACCGAGTCAATGACCAAATCTCGAATCAAAGAGCACTAAGAGTTCATTCTCCCCCAAAGGAGAAACCATATCCCGAGGGTTTGGGTGTTCCCTTAAGCAAAGTTTTAAATAGCTTGCTAAAGCAGGGTCTCCTCGAACCCATGAGAAACTATCAGCCCAAGGATCCCAAAATCCCTTTGGACACCACTAAGCATTGTGCTTTCCACCAGTATCACGGTCATATAACCGACAACTGCACAACTTTGAGAAAGGCAATTCAGGGGTTAATTAAGAAGGGCAAACTCGAGCGCCTCAGTGATCTCAACCCTGCCAATGATCATTTCCCAAACAACACGAGTGTAAACATGATTGGGTTTTATGATTCAAGCTCCAAGCCAGATGATTTAGTCGCAACAAATGTGGAGAATGGCTGGTTTGACTGCAACAAGCATGTGACCATGGCAAAGCCGGATTCGGTGAAATGCTTTGAACTCTCGCCCTCCAATAAGTTCACGACTGACGCCAAGATGATAACAATCTAATGGCAGAAAAGGCAACCGTCAGGGCCGGTGAGTGAGGAATTCCTGAAGTTACCAAAGGCGAGCATAGTCTGTCATAGCTTCATGAGGAATCTGCTTCCAATGCTGAAGGGTAGAGACGTGGTCCAACAACAAAGAGTAGCTAGACTAGGGGCTACCCATCCTTTAATATTAAAACAGTCTTTTAGTCAACCTTCGTAGGTTCTAGTATTTTCTTCGTTCAATCAAGTCCTCCTTGGACATTGTAGTTAATCTTAAATTTTCTATTCTTTTCTTGCTAGACTTGAGACATTATTTACACACCTACATTACATTTAATGAAATGGTTTTATTTTAAATGATCACTCGCATTGCCCAACAAATAATCTCTGGAAATGATTAAGATTTTAATTAATTGGTGCGAGAAAGTCAACTAATGCCCTCCCTATACACTTCCCTTACCTTACAAAGGCCTCCATCAAGCCATACACTTTCCAAAACATGTCCCCATCATCACCTTGACCAAGTCAACAACGGCGGCAGCATCAAAGAACAACAAAAGGTCACTCAACATCGGAAGATTGACCCCATGTCGAAAAAAAACTGGGGGCTTACCTTCGCCTCACGTGCCTCAAGAAAGTTCGAGCAGAGGCTTGCCTTCATCCTCAAGTGCTTAAAAAAAATGAGCTCAAGCAAAAGATTCAAATAAAAAAAAAAGCAAAAGCTTTAAAAAAAAAATGGGGCCAAGGACCCAGCACCGCCGATCAGAGGCTTGACATATGGGCAAAATTAAAGCCCGAAGAACAGAAGTTGTCGACAACAAGGGAGCAGTTAAAACAACGGCAAAAACATATCATAAGCCCTTAAGCTGCATCCAAAATCTTTCTCCCCCGATGAAGGATGACGATCAAGAAGCAACGGAATCGCTCAAATATCTGTCAAAATGACTTGTCAAGGAACCACCTCGAGGCCCGTACCTTATCATCCAAACTTCCTATCCGAGCCTTTTCACCAAAAGTACCCCAAATATTCATCCCCCTTTTTGCCAAAGTCAAACACGGTTCAAGCCCGAACTACGGCGACCTGAGCTCCTTATATTAAGGGGAACGTAGGCAACCAGAAATGGTCCGGTCATAAACACATCCAAATCCCAAGAAAATTCGGTCTCATCAATGGCCTCTCCTATACACAATCTTTCTTCACAATTCGCCAACTTTACCCCTAGTATTGGTCGACTTTCTCCTCATGATTAATCAAAATGTTTGTTCATATCGAGATTAGGGGTGTGAGTAACCCGAACATTAATAAAGGGTTTTAAGCAATCTTGTGATTATTTTGAATAAAACATGTTTTCAGATGTCTCGACAAGTCTTCTTTTTCTACATTATAGGAAAAATAGAGCTAAACACTAATTTTCTGTCAGCAGGGGCTTCCATACACTTTTACAAACCTTTCTACGCTTATGCTCTCTCAAAAGAGTCAAACCCAAAGAGAGTTCTTTTGTGCCTTCATCAAATGAGGCCATCAAATAATACAAATCGAGGATTCGTCCCCACTTTTCAAAAATATGCCCTTGCAGTTATACATTTCTAAATTGTCTTTCTCTTACATTTTCATCTGGTTGACTAATTGACTAAAGAAAATAAATATAGAAGGATGGGTTGCCTCTTTTGCTATATGACAATTCAATTTGCATTAGAGCTGCATTGGACTCTTTGAGGAAGGACTTTCGTCAAGCCATTTGTTTAGAGTGGGGCTTCTCTGGTCACGTCGATTCTTCACTTTGCTACAAGATGGGTTGGGTCTTTGTTTAGACTCATCTCGCATCGCCCGCAATGCCTACCAGGTTTGTGTCGATTCACAATCATGAGACAAAGGCTCTACCAAGTCACTTCTTCAAAATCAAGACTTCGCAAACACATCTCTTCGTACCAAGGCCTTGCCAAGCAAAGTGAGATTTGATCGCCATGTTGGTCATGGGTTTGTCAAGCGCAGCTTCTTTGATGTCCAAGGATGAGGACGGAATTTTAACCAGACCGTAGATTCATCATATTTCCATGGCTAATATTGGAATCCGAGTCCATAAAACTCCTTGTGCCAATCAGAACGAGGTTTTGACGTTCATCCTTGGAAGGTGTCAGGAATTTTGGTTTGATGATTGCCCTCAAACCCGATGGGACTTTCACGGTAGAAGAGGAAAAGGACCCCCATCCCTATCTTGGCCAGACAGACTACCGCCGAATGCCACCACCTTCCTCACATGGAACCTCCGCCGGCCACACTCTTCTCAACTCCGTGAATCCGCCATCCTTTCAGCCTCGGTCCGGTATACATTCACAGCTTCGGGCCTGGGACAAGCTGTTTGGGGAAACAAATTGAATTCACCCGATTTGGGCCGCATGGTGTGCCTCAATACAGCTTGGGGTCGCTCGGTATGTCGCAGCTAGCTTGGTATGCCTCAAGCAGTTTCTCGCATGACGTCGGGGGCTTCTCAGCCACATCGCTTGGTATGACTTCTCGCTGGGTTTGGGACGGCGGTCAACTATGGATCGCTTGAACTTCTCACCCCTAGCTTTGGAATGCCTCGACAAAGAACCCAAGCTTCAAGACATGGGCCCCGCACCGCACAAGTCTCACAAGATCCCTTCATGACCGCCTTAACGGGACAAAGAAACCCCCAATCCCACTCTCGGCCGCCTGCACTACTCCAGGATGCCACCACCAGCCTCCTATGGTACTATCTCCTCGATCTTTGGGTCACCCAGCTCCCCAACTACGTACCACCGGATCCATGCAGCCTCGACGGATGACCGGTTCAGCCTCGCAGGGAACAAAATCGCACGGAATGTCTTCTCATGGTTGGGGGTACCTTGGAATGCCACAAAGAAATTGGGATCCCGTCTCGCTCGAAACGATCAAGCCGAACCTTCACAACAACAGCTTTAGAGTGCCGCAAAGAACAGCTTGGGATGCCACCACAGCTTTGGTTCGGGACAACGAATGATGCTAGTTCACCGCTCCTAACACAGCCTTCCACAAACCCATTTCTCACTCAGTGGATCAATGGGCCACCAAGCCCCTAATCCCTGTCTCATCGTAATCACCGACTACGCATCCTCCCTGCTATACACCATCACCCCGCCCAAGCGTGCATGCAGCTCAACAAACAAGTGGTCACAACCCGTATTTAAGTTTCATGGAAACTCTAGCTACCCGGCCACCTCAGTCTACCACCACCCTCTTTGCCAATCGGAAGTTAATAGCAAGCCACCGGGTTCTATCCCTTTGACCAGTGCTCCTACTCACACTCCCTGTAATTCGGGCCAAGGACAAGTTTTCACCTACATCCCCGGATCGGCCGTTCCCTCCACCCGCCCGCCGCCAGTGGTAGCTCCTCTCTAGCTCGCCGCCGGCTTGAACACTCGGTTCCACCACCGGACCCTCATCCGGTTTTGGTTCATGGAACAAAGCATAAGGAATTGAAAGCGCAGATTGCCGAATTGACCGCTAAGAAGTCCGCTTCCAGCCTACGGACCCGACTCCATTGTTCCCCCGCCCCACAAATTCGTGATGCCTAATCTGGACATCTTTGATGGACTGCATCCCATCTCGGACACGTATACCTTGGCAATGAAGGCCAAAGGGTGCACCAATCGCTAGCTGGCGGACTATTTCACCTCTCTTTGAAATCCAAGTGCTTTGAAGTGGTTTTTCCGCTTAAAACCCGAGGTCGTGGCTACATGGGACCAGATTACAAGTGCCTTCACGTAAAAGTATAAAGTTAATTTTAGAGTTGACTTGCATAGACAACAAGGCAGTCCCGACGAGAACATCGGGATTTTTACGAGCATTGGAACTTGAAACTTAGCGAAATGGCAACTCCTCCTTCAAGAGGCACAACCGGACATCTTTCGCTCATGCTTGAAGCCGCATTTAAGGGCCTCACTTAGCAATTTCCCTATCCGGATCTGCGGGCAATGGTCAATTCCGGGCTAAATTTGAGAGGGCTTACAATCGCCAGCAAGTTGTTGCACCTACTTACGTATACCGGGTTTCTTCCACCTCCAACACGACTCCCGCCCACTCTATTCGGGACAGGATTACAACAATGCCACTCCTTTCGTGCCAAGGAAAGGTGATGTGCCCAAGTCGCAAAGCCTTAAGCTTGAAGATTTCGGAATGCCTCCGAGCGACGTCTTTCAGTGGATTTGTGAAGGAAGGTTTGACCGTACAACCATCGCCCCATGGATCCCGATGTCCCTTCGGGACACAACTAAACTCGTGCTTCCCACTAGTATGCTCCCCGAAAAGGGCGGTGTGAGAACTGATCGAAAAGGGTACTCCAAGGACCCAATACAGTCAACAATCCATTCCCTAGGAAAAAACCGTAGGGTGAATATGATTGAAGCCATGAACAAGCCAAGTGCCACTATGGCTAACAGTTCCCATATGGAAGACACCCTTCGAAGGGAGGATTCTAGTTGCATAGTTGTTGTCAATTTTGCCTCGAGGATTCTAGTTGTTATCAAAGATGGGTTTCTCACTTCATGACGTAATGCTACAACTTCACCTTGAGGGCTTTCACGTTGATCGATTTGGCTCGGTACTTCATCAGTATGTCAGTTTTACAGTCAAACCCTTAACTGGACCTCTGTAGTAACGCTTTGTCAAACCTGGGGCTTCATCAAATCATTCTGAGAAAGAATCCGTGGCTTTCGCCATGTCTCTTCCACGGAATGGGGGCTTTATCAAGTCACACCTATCTTCGGAAGAAAGGCCTAGTCACCTCAACAACAATCTTGGAAGTTTCAGCTTTAGAACTTGGTATATGGCAACTCCCTGCATCATCAAAAGTTGATAATTGGGAATCTCCTCATATCAGCATTTCGCCAAATTTATGTCAAATCACAACTAACCCAAGAGAAAGAGGGTTCATTCATGACAACATACTTTGATTCTAGAGCCTGTCAGCATCAGCTTCAAATGTCCGAGACTGAAAAGAAATTTCAATCGAGACCCGGGATTCAAATCCAACTTCATCCCAAGATCAAAATTGACCTCATCAATGACATGCAATCCAGTCCGCGACCAAAGGATATCACCCCACCAGCTCAAAGCTTGTCCCAAACAGTCCACAACACATACAAGCCCTCTCACCACATGCATCCCCACAAAAATATCCCCAGGGCTCATGTAACATGCAAAACATGAATCAATAAAAAAAACCTAAGCTATTGCGAATCATCTTTAGTTCCATGCATGCATCCATCATCATGAATGTCATATGTGCATTTTGTCCCTCTGCTAAACAAATGTAGCAATTCAAGCACGAAAGACTGGTTTTCCATCACTACCCGAAGCTTCTCTGCAGCAAGGATGGTCTCCACCGAAGCGTAATTCCAATGACTTCAACGGAACTACCCAAATGACTGATACCTCAGGACAACACCACCTTGGCTCCAGGTCTACAGTGCATCAAGTTCGTGAAGACATCTTCCGACATCTCCAGTTCGGCAAAGGCGACCTCCAATGGATGAAGACAACCTCCAGCAGCTACAGTTTGGGAAAGATAGTCCCCAAGTCTATAGCTTGGCAAAGACAAGCTCCGGCGTCTGCAACTTGCTAAAGACGACCTCCAATGTCCACAAATGGATGAAGACAACCCCCAACATCCACAAACATATGAAGACGGCCTCCAGTGTCTACAATTCGGTCAGGGATGCCAAGTTCTCAAAATGCAAATCGGTTAGGGACGCCAAGTTCTCGAATACAATTTGGTCAGGGACGCCAAGTTCTCGAATACAACTCGGTCAGGGACGCCATGTTCTTAAAATGCAAATCGGTTAGGGACGCCAAGTTCTCGAATACAATTCGGTCAGGGACGCCAAGTTCTCGAATACAATTCGGTCAGGGACGCCAAGTTCTCGAATGCAAATCGATCAGGGATGCCAGGTTCTCAAATGCGAATGGGTCAGGGATGCCAAGTTCTCAAATGCAATTCGATCAGAGACACCAAGTTCTCAAAGGCTAGTAGGTCAGGGACGCCAAGTTTTCAAATGCCAATCGGTCAGAGGTACCTCAT
This sequence comes from Adenophora triphylla var. japonica, assembly GCA_022495995.1. Classification (NCBI taxonomy): domain Eukaryota; kingdom Viridiplantae; phylum Streptophyta; class Magnoliopsida; order Asterales; family Campanulaceae; genus Adenophora; species Adenophora triphylla. The sequence continues at coordinate 191,474 of JAFEMH010002818.1, read as the reverse complement.
GCCCCTAAATGTTTCAACATCTCGATCAGATACATCAAGACTCTCAACACTATCAACTACCACACAGCCCCCGCGACTTGCTCTCCTGCAGGTAAGCACAGCAAAGGTACATTAGTCCCTCAACATATCTCAAAAATATGCATACATTCACAAATGTTGCATGATTACCCATAGCTTTAGCTATCTCTATCTCCGCAAATAGCGACGGAAGCTTTAGCTCCTTAAGGTGACAGCCTCCGAATTATCAAAAGACCCAGGATCCTAGACCTGTTCCTAACTATCCAGTAGATTTTAAACTACGTCCAGGCTTGATTCCCACTCGGGATACGTAGGTAGCCTACTATAGGTCCAGCCGCTTGACCGACACGGTCACCCTTTTTCCCGATAATCATCATAAGCTCTAATCTTCCCCAGCGAGAATGCCCTCAAATAGTCTCCCTCAACCTCGATTTAGGTTCATACTCCTGAACTGAGTCCTCATTTAGGATCATACAATGGAACTAAACCTCAACTTAGGTTCATCCCTGACGAAAGCCAACGGAATTCCATCTTTTTCACCTCCGGCAGCAAACGTAAGACCGATCCCTTCAAATGAAGTCCACCAAAAGACTGTTTATCCCCTCGAAGTCTGTCTCCAACGAAAGGATACGAACATCAAAGGAAATCATTTCAAAACAAGTTGATACCTCCAGATCACCCATCATCAAGGTTCAAGGCACCTAAAATGCCATCACCAAGGTTCGAGGCACCTAAGACGCCATCATCAAGGTTCGAGGCACCTAAGACGCCATCACCAAGGTTCGAGGCACCTAAGACGCCATCATCAAGGTTCAAGGCACCTAAAATGCCATCATCAAGGTTTGAGGCACCTAAGACGCCATCATCAAGGTTCAAGGCACCTAAAACGCCATCATCAAGGTTCGAGGCACCTAAGACGCCATCATCAAGGTTCAAGGCACCTAAAACGCCATCATCAAGGTTTGAGGCACCTAAGACGCCATCACCAAGGTTTGAGGCACCTAAGACGCCATCATCAAGATTCGAGGCACCTAAGACGCCCTCATCAAGGTTCGAGGCACCTAAGACGCCATCATCAAGGTTCAAGGCACCTAAAACGCCATCATCAAGGTTCGAGGCACCTAAGACGCCATCATCAAGGTTCGAGGCACCTAAGACGCCATCATCAAGGTTCAAGGCACCTAAAACGCCATCATCAAGGTTCGAGGCACCTAAGACGCCATCATCAAGGTTCAAGGCACCTAAAACGCCGTCATCAAGGTTTGAGGCACCTAAGACGCCATCATCAAGGTTCAAGGCACCTAAAATGCCGTCATCAAGGTTTGAGACACCTAAGATGCCATCATCAAGGTTCAATGCACCTAAAACGCCATCATCAAGGTTCAAGGCACCTAAGACGCCATCATCAAGGTTCAAGGCACCTAAAACGCCATCATCAAGGTTTGAGGCACCTAAGACGCCATCACCAAGGTTCGAGGCACCTAAGACGCCATCATCAAGGTTCGAGGCACCTAAGACGCCATCACCAAGGTTCAAGGTACCTAAAACGCCATCATCAAGGTTTGAGGCACCTAAGACGCCATCACCAAGGTTTGAGGCACCTAAGACGCCATCACCAAGGTTCGAGGCACCTAAGACGCCATCATTAAGGTTCGAGGCACCTAAGACGCCATCACCAAGGTTCAAGGCACCTAAAACGCCATCATCAAGGTTCAAGGCACCTAAGACGCCATCATCAAGGTTCAAGGCACCTAAGACGCCATCATTAATGTTTGAGGCACCTAAAACGCTATCACACACAACACTAGGAAAGCGATAAATCGCAATTATCCCCTAATTCGACAAACCGAAATCATTACCAGGGCGACTTCCCAAAAATAGTCAAATCTTAGGGCGACTTCCCAAAAAATAGTCAAATCATAGGGCGACTTCCCAAAAATAGTCAAATCATAGGGCGACTTCCCAAAAATAGTCAAGTCATAAGGCGACTTCCCAAAAAATAGTCAAATCATAGGGCGACTTCCCAAAAATAGTCAAATCATAGGGCGACTTCCAAAAAATAGTCAAATCATAGGGCGACTTTCCCAAAATAGTCAAAACATAGGGCGACTTCCCAAAAATAGTCAAATCATAGGGCGACTTCCCGAAAAATAGTCAAATCATAAGGCGACTTCCCAAAAATAGTCAAGTCACAGGGCGACTTCCCAAAAATAGTCAAGTCACAGGGCGACTTCCCAAAAAATAGTCAAATCATAGGGCGACTTCCCGAAAATAGTCAAATCTTAGGGCGACTTCCCTAAAATAGTCACTCTAGGGTCAACGTCTGAAGATAGTCGAAAGACCCGAACTACGACTGGCTTGATTCCTCTTAAGGATACGTAGGTAGCCTATCACTAGGTTCAGCCATCAGACTAAAAATGGTCATTCCTATCCCCAGCAGAGCAGATATACAACTCTAGCCATCAGACCAAAATGGTCATCCCTGCAGAGTTTCTTTCAAAGAATCGATCGCGAACTCGCTCGCCAGGTTGACATCCTGAAACAGTCACTCTAGGGTCGACGTCTGAAGATAGTCGAAAGACCCGAACTATGACCGGCTTGATTCCCCAATCGGGATACGTAGGTAGCCTATCGCTAGGTTCAGCTACTCGATCACTTGATCATCCTGTCAAATATGGAGCCTTACTCTTATCGATGACCCCGCTTCCTTCGAAAGCGCCGTCGCCGAGGGGCTACTGTAAGTGCTCCAATTTGAGTCGTTAGTATTTTCGTTAGAAAATTAACGAAAGCCCTAACATTCCTAACATTTCTAACAATTCCTAACCTTTCTAATAAAGCAAGGATAAATTAGGGATTGCCATTTAGAGTTAAGCATGGAAAAGAATCTCAAAAACAAAAGAAATTGTAAAAATCCGAACTGCAAGCCGAAAACAAAGAAACCAGCTTTGAATTTTCAAAAGATATTCCTTGTGTCCAAAGCCCGGAGCCGCATTTAATGAACAAAGGCACGCCTCCCGACTTGTCCGCGCGGATGATTATGGCATTCTCGGTGGCCTATAAATTGAACCCTCCTCTCTCGTTTACACAACACAATTTACTCACGTAAGCAAAACTCAAGCGAAATAGGAGAAAACAGTGGGAATTCCCTTGAATTGCCACCATTTTCTCTTGAATCTTTCCCAAACCCCACTCACTCCAAACATTCTCAAATCACTCTCATACATACACAAGCCCAAGCTTAAATCACCCCTTAGGAGGAGGATTAGAGATAAAACATAGAGGACTTAAGTGTTATCTACTTATTTTCTCTTTGACCAACTCTAATCACAAACCCTAAACACATTCAATCCCTAAACACTTTCAAACCCTAAACACATTCAAACCCTAAACACTTTCAAGCCTTGAATCCATTCAAACACAAAACACAAAGAAGATAGGTATAACCTCCTTCTCCTTACCCTAAAAATTCTCTCATCCATGCATGCATTTTCAAACTCCAAAATGTAGTTTGTTCATCTTCTTGCCCTAGATCCAAGAGGATCACCATGGAAGTTCATCTCCATGGATGATCCTCTACAAGGATCAACATTCTTTTCAAAGTGTCTTTACTTACTTGCAAACATATTTTCAAAACCCTAAAAATCATTTTTATGTTGGAAAAAAGTGTGTTTTGAAGGAAATAATGAGTTATTTTCTTAATTTGTTATTTGTTAAAATGACAAATTGATTGTTGGATTGTGTTCTACTCCATGAGTACATTGAAATCATATATTCATTTGTCAAAAATGGTTGAGAAGTGAATGAGATATGAAGGCTCAAAGTTAATGGGTTGGAATGGGTAAAATGTGGTTATCCCACATTGGAAAAAGATGAAAAAGTGGCTAAGTTTAAATACTCCTACACTTTGGTAGGGAGTAAGATTGTGGTACATAGAGGCTCTCTCTCGCGCACAGGTGCGCAGGGGGGGGGTGCAAATCATGGACCGAAATAGGCTTTGGGCTACCGAACTCATGTGCATGCGCGTCCTGCGGACACGAATGTAGCTCCGAAATTGCCTGTCCGCGCGAGCCCACTTTTTGCATTTTTTTTAAGAAAACTTAACCCAATGAAACTGGGAGTGAGGCGGGCGCCTGGACCTGCATGAGGCGGGCGCCTCGACTCCAGTAGGTGAGACCCATTTGAACCAGTACGAGGCGGGCGCCTCGCGTTCCCCGAGGCGGGTGCCTGGGGTCCAGTGGCTGAACGGGAAAAATGACTTTACAATGTTTTGTAACAGCTCAAAAGGCTGTTAATGAAGGTGTAAATCCAACAGCCATATAACTGATAAAAGGGGGTTTATGAGCCAAATAATTATGCAATTATATTGAAATAATTGTATTAATTAAGAAAATTAAACCTTGGTTTAATTTTCTGTTCTCTCCTTGAATTATAAAAAGGCAAGAACACAACAAGAGAGAAAGACACACAGTTTTTCCAGAAATTCTCCTCTCAATTTCGTTGCATATTGTTCATCTTTCCCTTGGCCTCCTTGCATTGCATTTGTGGTGATAAAGTTCAAGCATCGACTTCAGTTCGCCGGAGGTCCAATTGTGCAACCACCGTCAGGTTACTCCGTTTCATCCTGGGAGACAAGCGTTCCGTAAAAACTCAAGCACAACGTGGTGAGGGGGCGTAATTTGTCTTAAGGAGAGTGTGATTTCACACGACTCGGACATCTTCGACAAATATTTTCTTTCTCTTGTATTTTCTGTTTCTGTTTTATTTAGTTTTATATAATTCCAGCAGAGATTTTGTAATAGTTATTCCAACAATCTTAAGACAAATTACTGTCTCTTCGTTGGAAGGAAGACTATTTAAAACATTGAACTAAAATTGTTTGTTTTGTTTCAGATGGCTACTCAATCAAACGTGGAAACCAACGCTGGGAACAACTCCGAGAATCCTCGTGTGGAGGAAGCGCTTCGTGTGGAAACCAACTCTCAAAGGGTGGTTGTCCAAACTGTTTCGAACCATCATGGTGAGAAACCGGAAAAGTTTGTTGGCCAAGACTTTAAAAGATGGCAACAAAAGATGCTTTTCTATTTGACTACCTTGAACTTGGCGAGATTTCTTAAGGAAGATCCGCCACAATTGGGTGAGAATGAGACGGATGGGCAAGCCATCTCGGCTCTTGATGCTTGGAAGCATTCCGAGTTTCTTTGCAGAAATTACATCCTTAATGGATTGTCGGATACGCTATACAATGTGTATAGTGTTAAGAAAACTGCAAAGGAACTATGGGAGTCCTTGGAATATAAGTATAAGATAGATGACGCGGGCACAAAGAAATTCATTGTGGGCCGTTTTCTTGATTATAAAATGGTGGACTCAAAAACTGTTAAAAGTTAAGTGGAAGAGTTACAAATAATCATTCATGAAATTCATGCCGAAGGGATGGTAATTAGTGAAAGCTTTCAAGTGGCGGCAATCATTGAAAAGTTGCCTCCCGCTTGGAAAGATTTCAAGAATTATCTTAAACACAAACGAAAGGAAATGAATGTTGAAGCGCTTGCTATTCGTCTTCGGATTGAGGAAGAGAATAGGATTGCGGAGAAGAAGTTGAATAATCTTCTTGTGGCGAAAGCCAATGTTGTGGAGCATGTTGATAGCTCCAAGGCCAATGGCAAGGCAAATGGCAAAGCCAAAGGCAAGTTTGGTCCCAAAAAGGGTGGTTCTAGTTTGAAGCCAAAGGGAGGAATCTCCAAGAAAAAGTTCGGTGGAACTTGTTACAATTGTGGCATTGTGGGCCACAAGTCTTCCGAGTGTAGGAAGCCAAAGAAACAAGCAAACATGGTGGATGTCATCTCGAATGAAGTTTCCGATATGAACTTGGCGGCGGTAATTTCTGAGGTGAATTTGGTGGGTTCAAACCCAAATCAGTGGTGGATTGACACCGGTGCTACTAGGCATGTTTGCTCAAACAAGGAAATGTTTAGTAGTTTTGAAGCCCTTGAAAATGGTAAGAAATTGTTCATGGGAAATTCTGCCACGTCCGATGTGAAAGGTCAAGGAAAGGTGGTGCTGAAGTTGACTTCCGGAAAGAGTTGACTCTCAACAATGTGCTCTATGTGCCCGAAATCCGGAAAAATCTGGTGTCCGGATCGCTTTTGATTAAGCATGGCTTTCGTGTTGTGTTTGAATCCAATATGGTTACTTTGTCTAAAAGTGGAATGTTTGTAGGCAAAGGTTATGTTTGTGATGGTATGTTTAAGCTTAGTGCTATGGTCAAGTTAAAAGCAATGTAATGGCTAACAAGCCTAAGATGAATGTGATGAATAAGAATAATTCTTCCGTTTACTTGCTTCGAGTCTTCCAATTTCTGGCATGGTAGACTAGGACATGTTAACTATGATACTATACGTAGATTAATTAACATGAATTGCATACCAAAATGTAAAATAGACTACAAACATAAATGTGAAACTTGTGTAGAAGCAAAGTTTACAAAACCTCCGTTCCATTCGGTTGTAAGAAATAATGAACCACTTGAAGTTGGTTCATACGGATTTATGTGACTTCAAGTCAACACAAACACGAGGGGGCAATAAGTACTTTATGACTTTTGTTGATGATAGCACAAAATATTGTTATGTGTATCTTCTCAAAAGTAAAGATGAGGCTATAGAGAAGTTTGTTCTCTATAAAAATGAAGTTGAAAATCAACTCAACCGGAAAATAAAGATCATAAGAAGTGATCGTGGTGGTGAGTATGAATTCCCTTTTGAAGGTATTTGTGCTCAACATGGGATTAAACATGTTACAACACCACCATACACCCCACAATCCAATGGAGTTGCCGAACGGAAAAATTGGACTCTAAAGGACATGATGAATGCCATGTTAATAAGTTCGGGGTTACCGGATAACATGTGGGGAGAGGCCGTCTTGTCGGCAAATTATGTGTTGAATAAAATGCCCCGAAAGAAAATAAATAAGAGCCCCTATGAATTGTGGCATGGAAGAGTGCCATCATACCAATACATGCGAGTGTGGGGGTGTCTTGCAAAGGTTTCAATACCACCTCCTAAAAAGGTGAAAATTTGACCAAAAACTATTGATTGCATATTTATTGGGTATGCTCACAATAGTAGTGCTTATAGGTTTCTTGTGCATGAATCGAAGATTCAAGATATACACAAGAATACTATAATGGAGTCAAGAAATGCTTCTTTTTTTGAGAATGTGTTTCCGTGCAAAAGATATGATGCAAGTTCATCTAAACGGAGACATGATTCAATAGAAGAAGAAGAAGTCGAAGGAACAAATCATCATGATGAAAATGATGAAGCGGAGGTAGAACCTCGACGGAGCAAACAAGGTAGGGTAGAAAAATCTTTTGGCCCAGATTTTCTAACCTATATGCTTGAAAGTGAACCACAAAGTTATAAAGAGGCCGTGAGCTCTTCCGAAGGACCTTTGTGAAAAGAGGCCATTAAAAGTGAGATTGATTCCATTTTACAAAATCACACTTGGGAATTAGTGGATCTTCCTCCGAGAAGTAAACCACTAGGATATAGGTGGATTTTTAAAAGGAAAATGAAGACGGATGGAACAATTGACAAGTATAAGGCAAGACTTGTAATTAAAGGTTACAAGCAAAAGGAAGGCCTTGATTACTTTGATACATATTCTCCGGTTACGAGAATAACATCCATAAGAATTGTACTTGCAATAGCCGCATTGCGGAATCTTGAAGTACATCAAATGGATGTTAAAACAGCCTTTCTAAATGGGGATTTAGAAGAGGAAATTTACATGGAGCAACCGAAAGGATTTTCTGCGCCGGGGCAAGCAAATAAAGTGTGCAAGTTAGTAAAGTCATTGTATGGCTTGAAACAAGCACCAAAACAATGGCATCAAAAGTTTGATCAAGCCATGATGGAAAGTGGATTTAAAATAAATGAATGTGACAAATGTATCTATGTTAGAGACACGGGAAATGGCTACGTCATTTTGTGTCTTTATGTAGATGACATGCTTATCATAGGAAGTTGTGATAAAATGATAAAGTCCACTAAAGATATGTTGAACTCAAAGTTTGACATGAAAGATATGGGGTTAGCCGACGTAATCCTTGGCGTGAAAATTTCAAGAATGTCAAATGGACTTGCTTTAAGCCAGTCACGTTATGTGGATAAAATTCTTGAGAAATTCAGCAAGAATGACTTAGCTATTGCTAGAACCCCAATAGACATGAGTCAACATCTATCAAAGAATAGAGGTGACACAGTTTCTCAAGTTGAATACTCGAGAATCATTGGAAGTCTAATGTACTTGATGAGTTGTACTAGACCAGATATTGCTTACACGGTTAGCAAACTGAGTCGGCATATAAGTAATCCCGGAGCGGAACATTGGAATGGTATAGTGAGAGTACTAAGGTACTTAAGATATACTCGCGATTATGCTTTACACTATACTAGACATTCAGCGGTAATTGAAGGGTATAGCGATGCTAATTGGATATCCGATATAAAAGACTCAAGGTCTACGAGCGGATTTGTATTCACATTAGCAGGAGCAGCTATATCATGGAAATCTTCTAAACAAACGGTTATAGCTAGATCCACGATGGAATCTGAGTTTATAGCGTTAGATAAATGTGGTGAAGAGGCCGAATGGCTACGCCAATTTATAGAAGATATTCCAAGATGGACGAAGCCCGTGCTATCAATATGTATACATTGTGATAGCCAATCAGCGATTGGAAGGGCACACAATCATATGTATAATGGTAAGTCTAGACACATTCGTCGAAGACATAATACCATTAGACAACTACTCTCTACTGGCACAATATCCATTGACTATGTTAAGTCAAAGGAAAATTTAGCGGATCCGTTAACCAAAGGGTTAAATAGAGAGTTAGTTGAAAGCTCGACGAGGGGAATGGGACTTAAGCCTCTTAAAAGTTAAACACAAATGAAAACCCAATCTAGATGATCGGAGATCCCAAGAACTAGATTCAATGGGACAACCTAATCAAGTTAAAAGACTTGTAGCGTCACTGTGGGGGAATCAACCCCAAGTCCATTCCTATTAGTGATATCCCGAAAGGACAAGGATAAGCCTATGGCTTTTAATGATTCTTACGCGTCGAAAATTCGAGCGGGGTAATACGGGTTACCTTTAAGAAATCACCTATGTGAGAGAGAAGTGGGGCCGCTTCGAGGAGAATTGTGTGAGGCTCAATTCTTAGACCCTCTTGCAGAACTGTGCGTATGTTCAGGGCCATGATTGAACATAGCTATGAGAATTGAAGTATGTTAGGACGATACTTGTGTCAAGCATATGATCGGCTACACAAAAAGCATAATGATTCAAGGACATCGTGTCTATCGATTTGCGAGTAGAGTAAATATGCTTGTACGAGCGAAGATTCAATGGGCATTCCCACATCTTCGTATGCAAGTTTTCGTCTGCCGGGCTTTATCACCAATTCCGCATTATTCCTTCATGTGGGGGATTGTTGGAAAAAAGTGTGTTTTGAAGGAAATAATGAGTTATTTTCTTAATTTCTTATTTGTTAAAATGACAAATTGATTGTTGGATTGTGTTCTACTCCATGAGTACATTGAAATCATATATTCATTTGTCAAAAATGGTTGAGAAATGAATGAGATATGAAGGCTCAAAGTTAATGGGTTGGAATGGGTAAAATGTGGTTATCCCACATTGGAAAAAGATGAAAAAGTGGCTAAGTTTAAATACTCCTACACTTTGGTAGGGAGTAAGATTGTGGTACATAGAGGCTCTCTCGCACACAAAGCAGGGGGGTGCAAATCATGGACCGAAATAGGCTTCAGGCTACCGAACTCATGTGCATGCGCGTCCTGCGGACACGAATGTAGCTCCGAAATTGCCTGTCCGCGCGAGCCCACTTTTTGCATTTTTTTTAAGAAAACTTAACCCAATGAAACTGGGAGTGAGGCGGGCGCCTGGACCTGCATGAGGCGGGCGCCTCGACTCCAAAGGGTGAGACCCATTTGAGCCACTACGAGGCGGGCGCCTCGCGTTCCCCGAGGCGGGCGCCTGGGGTCCAGTGGCTGAACGGGAAAAATGACTTTACAATGTTTTGTAAATGTACTCAAAAGGTCATTAATGAAGGTGTAAATCCAACAGCCATATAACTGATAAAAGGGGGTTTATGAGCCAAATAATTATGCAATTATATTGAAATAATTGTATTAATTAAGAAAATTAAACCTTGGTTTAATTTTCTGTTCTCTCCTTGAATTATAAAAAGGCAAGAACACAACAAGAGAGAAAGACACACAGTTTTTCCAGAAATTCTCCTCTCAATTTCGTTGCATATTGTTCATCTTTCCCTTGGCCTCCTTGCATTGCATTTGTGGTGATAAAGTTCAAGCATCGACTTCAGTTCGCCGGAGGTCCAATTGTGCAACCACCGTCCGGTTACTCCGTTTCATCCTGGGAGACAAGCGTTCCGTAAAAACTCAAGCACAACGTGGTGAGGGGGCGTAATTTGTCTTAAGGAGAGTGTGATTTCACACGACTCGGACATCTTCGACAAATATTTTCTTTCTCTTGTATTTTCTGTTTCTGTTTTATTTAGTTTTATATAATTCCAGCAGAGATTATGTAATAGTTATTCCAACATTTTATACATCAAATCTTCATTTTCAAGGATAAAATTCCCCTTCCCAAGCAAATGAAATGCTTAAGTCCTAATGTACCCTAAGGATGGTTTGATATAGTAGATCACCACTAAAATGTCTAGTGACTACTAATCAAATCCTAAGGAAATGGGGACAAGCATGGATGCCAAACCCCCTTTAAAATCATGTTTTTCTTCAAGAGGAAGTTGCTGTCCAGTAGCCTTTCTCTAAGACCTCTGTCCATGGTCTAATTTTTTTGACATACAGAAACTTGGAATTTTGTGTTGACTACAAAATAATTTTTGTAGCCAACATCCAGAGCTTTCCATACATATTTTTACTTTATTTTTTGCGTGAGTAAAACACCATTTTTCAAATTTTATTTTAAAAGTCAGTTCCTCAGTCTCTGGAAATCCAGACTTCATATCTGAGATTTACAGAAGATTTTGGTCCACTAAATCATCTCCAAATGGAAAAGTTCTTTTACAGAAACCTTATTTAAGGTGTTTTGAACAACTTTCATTCTCGGACTTTCCCCAGATTTTGAAGTTTTAAAGCCCTTAAACCCATTTTAAAATCAAGTGTCCACTGCCTTTTTCATTCTGGCAGAATTGGTTTTCAACTTCAAAAGGTCTTTTGAGTACCAAAACTCAACCCTAAAATCACACCAAAAATCATGGGATTTGTTCAAAGTCTTACAAAGAGTTCCCAATTTTTAGTTTTCTCAGTTTCAACTTATTTTGGCCAAAGGAACACACACACACACACACACAAATGGTTTTTAAGCTTGGAAGACTCGTTTTACGAGGCATTCCGGGTGAACACTAACGTTCTTCCCGGCGTGTAACGTGACCTCCGAACCCAAATCTCTAATCTCGGGCATTTTTCAAAGTTTTGTCCCTTAAAATAAAAATGGCGTGGCGACTCCGTGTTTTTTTTTTTGATTGATTTTCAAAGAAAAGAAAAACACCAATCTTTCGGAAAAAGGGCACAACATCGTTACAACTTTTCGTTCTTTACCAGGAACAATGAACCCCTTCAAGTTGTTCCATGTAAATCTCTTCATCTAGCTCTTCATTTAAGAAGGCTGTTTTTACATCCATTTGATGTATCTCAAGGTTATGCACTGCTGCAATTGCAATGAGTGTACGTATGGATGTAATCCTTGTGACAGGAGAATATGTATCGAAGAAATCATATCCCTCCTTTTGTCTAAACCCCTTGGCTACCAGCCAGGCTTTGTACTTGTCTATAGATCCATCTGCCTTATACTTCCTTTTAAGGATCAATTTGCAACCCAATGATTTGCATCCCGGAGGGAGATCAATCAACTCCCAAGTATTATTGTGCATGATAGACTCTATCTCACTGCTAATTGCTTCTTTCCAAAATGGACCGTCCAGACTAGATAAAGCTTCTTTAACAGTAGCTGGTTCATTTTCTAACATAAATGATAGAAAATCAGGACCAAAAGACTTTTCCACTCTTGCCCGTTTACTATGTCTAGGTCCTTCATCTTATTCTTGAGATGGACCACATGTAGTTACATAAATTCTCTAATTAGAACTTCCATCTTTCCTTTATTTAGCAGGAAAGATATTCTCAAAGAATGACGCATTCCTTGATTCTATCGTCATTCCTTCATTCATGTCAGGAATGTCCGACCTGTGCACTATAAACCGATAGGCAATGCTATTACTTGCATATCCAATGAAAATCCAGTCAATCGTTTTAGGTCCGATCTTGACCTGCTTTGGCTTAGGTACTGCAACCTTAGCCAAACACCCCTACACTTTGAGGTGTTTATAAGACGACTTATGATTGTGCCATAGTTTATAAGGAGTCTTATCAATTCCATTCTTTGGAATCTTATTAAGAATGTAGTTTGAAGAGAGTATAACTTCTCCCCATCTCATTGCGCTTATGCTTGAGATAATTCTTGAAGTCTTTCCAGGCTGGCAGCAATTTTTCAATGATTGATGCCACCTTGAACGGTTCATTCATAACCATTCCTTTCGTGGTTAATCCATGTAGGATCAGCCGGAACTCATAAACTTGGCTGGTAACGGTCTTCGAGTCAACCATTTTGAAATCAAGGTACACTTGTCGACTACAAACTTCTTTGAACCGACATCCTCGATCTTGTACTTCCGCTAAAAAGTGTTCCATAACACTTTGGCCGTCTCCACGAGACAGTACACACTGTACAGGGCATCATCTAGCCCATTCATGATATAGTTTCTGCATAAAAAATCACCATGATCCCACACCTCCTTAGCGATCCGTCTTTGAAGGTCGGGATCATCAACTGGTATTGCAGGGGGGTCCTCCTTCAAGAACTTCTGCAGACTAAGGGTGGTCAAGTAAAACAGTATCTTTTGCTGCCACCTCTTGAAATCCACCCCAGTGAACTTTGCTGGTTTCTTACCATGTGCCGGGTGAGTCGGAGAAGGAACAGGTGCAACATTTTGATTGGTTGCATCAGGAGTCTGACTGGGATTAGGCCCAGAGGACTGAGAGATTTCATTCTCATTTGCCATTTTTCAAGAAAATAGAAATATCTTCTTGTGATTGTTGATAAAATATTAAAAATAATATTTGAAAAAGCTTTCTCGAAAATAGCAAAATAATAACTAATAATAAAAAAAATGCGGAAATTGAAATAATCGAAAGTTGAGTCTTGTATTGAACACAATTTCCGCAAGAAGATATTGCCCCGTCCAAGTGCTTACGGTTGCTAGCAATCTTCTCGTAAGATAAAACGACTTATCGTCTTTGATAGAAGCACTTCAAATCAAAAGACTCGGCGAACTTAAACGGTGTTTTGAACTTCGAAGGGAGGAAGAATGCTACAAGAAGATATTTAACTGAATATCTAATGCTTTGGATGAATTGATGAAATGAATTGACAACTTGGGGGGCCTTTTATAGATATTGAAGAGTTCTGGTGACCTTTCTGTCAAAGGTCACAACTTTGGATCTGGCGAATCTCGACCGTTGGATCATACCCGATGGGAGATACACCTGATCTGCCCACCCGAACCGGTTCCATGAACTGTTCAAATCATCCGAATTTGATCTGGTTCATTCGGACACGACCCTAGGCCAACTGACCCGCGCCCAGGCGAGTTGGTGTGGATCCGATCCGCGGGCCATTGTCGCTCCAAGCCCATTCCGCATGGGACAATGCCCATCCAACCTAGCCGAGACCCAATCGCCACAGGCTCAATGAACCTGGACCGAGCTGCCACCAAACCTGACCATGCACGAGCCAATTGTCAAAAGTTTAAGGCTCCTAGCGATGATGCGCACGTGTGAAGTGCAAAGTGTACCCTAAAAAGCCCACTACAACCTTCGATAGCTTCGCGCGCTTCGCGGTAGGGATCCAAATTGAGCTAGTACAAAATTAGCACAATTGGGCTATTACTTGCATGGTTGACCCAATAGTCCAACTAGGTTGGCCTAAGGAGGAACAACTTGATGACTCTTCTTTGGAAGCATCCACTTTAATACTAGCATTACTTTATATTTCAAAGCAATGTGGGATAACTCTTTCATATCCCATAAACTCTTCATTTACTCATTTCAAGTTACAATCTTTAGCCATTAATTTCTCATTCACCCGAAAATAATTTCGAGAAAATAAATGCATTTTCTTAATCTACACCAAATGTAGATTCCATATTTGTAACTTATTTTATTTTCCAATAACAGAAATCTATTTAATAATTAGGTCAAAACTTGGTCCAACCAAGTTACCAAAATTATTTCCAACATATATTGAGATATGTGGTTCATGAGAGCGCCTAATGCTACTCATTGTGTTATACACCGAATGGAAAAGACAATTTGGAATGAAATGATACTCTTAGGGACCGTTTGGTTTGCCTCCTTAGCACCGGATAAGTTTAGCAGAATTAATATTATGCTTTAAATTGGTGTTTGGTTGACAATTTGATAATGGTATAATTAAGCCGTAATAACCGGATTAACTCCTAATCCCCTCTCTAATTATCCCGAGGTAGGAGGCGGTATTGTTAATCCCCTCCATATCGCACGCCAGGATTACTTCCATATCCCGTTTATACCCCCAGATTTGCGTTATTAATTTGACGAAAACCTTGGCTCTCATACGTTCTTCTTCCGGTGAGTTCTTCATCTCCTTCCTTAGAATTCTTTTCTACTTCTTCTTTTCTTCTTACATAAAACCGAAATTAATCAGAATTCTTCTTCTAGTTTTTTCCTTCTTTCCATAAAACTCAATATCAAGTTATTATTTTTATCTCAACAATGACAGGAGTCGGTGATTCCAATTGAGTTCTTTTGAGATTTTGCATTGCAATCAGGTAAACAATATCAATTTAATAGTTTTGTGTTTTACAATTTTTTGCATCATATTTTTTTTATTCTGAATCTCTTATGTTGTTTGAACTACCGTTCAATTAGAATTGGTTATTTGTTTTTTTACTAACATTTGTTTGGGTTCATAGAAATCTATATCCTCTGAAGTTTAATTTTGGTGTTTTTGAACATGAAGTCATATACTTCAGTTACATATGTGTATAATTAGATAGTCATCTATCTGTTGATATATACAATCTTATCTTCCATTTGTCTTCTAAATTGCCTGGATTGATGTTGATTTGTAGTTCCCCCAGCCCTTCAAAAACAGAAAAAAAGTGTTTTCTACAATTAATGTCTGTTATTGGTGCACAGGTCAACATTAAGTTCTTGCTTCTGGCCCTATTGAAGGCCTGATAGCCCATCGGGAGCATAGGTAGCAGGCTGTGAGATCTATAATTAGAGTCCAGCTATTTTGGGTTCTGTCAATGGCATTTAAACATACTTGTAAATTTATATGAGTATGAGAACTTATATACATACGTATTCGGTGTTTATGAGTGTGTTTAGCATGTGTTAGTATGAAAATGATGAGTTTGAGTATACTGAATAAATGTGAATTGTATGAGAATTTATATGAGTTATGGAATTTTATTTAATTAGCTAACGTTTGGGTTGATTTAAGTTGACCCTGGTTGGACTACATTGAATTTGGGGGTACAATTGTTATTTTGTAAAATTTAGAAATATTAATAAATTTAAGAAGATAGTTTTGAGTTATAAGTGATCATGCATTAGTTCAAAGTGTACTCGGTTCAACACTAGGTGTGTTTTGATAACATAGTCTGAATGTAATATTACTAGTACTTCTACCCGTGTCAAAGACACAATGACAGTATGAAAAAAGTAATAGTATCCCATTTAAATATTTATATTTATTTTTGCTACTAACAATTTTTAAACGTAAAAAATAACTTAATGTACATTAAATAAAAAATAAACAATTATCTAGGAGCGAGATATTTTTTCACGAAGAACTTTATTTCAACTAACTTACATTTAGTGTAATGGCGCATGAGAAATTAGCATTGATCTCACAATCATTTCCCCCCAAATCGAAGATCGATTAACTTTACTTTGGTGTGCATGAATTTTCGTAACCCATGGACCTTGTCAGCAGTAATCAAGAAATTAAAGTCATCTAAATGGTTCTTTATTGTCCGAGAACCAAAGTGGTGAAAAATGCAACTTGTTTTTCTCGTAACAACAGAAAAGATAGAGGGCCATCAGTGAAACAGTTAGTTTGAATGGAAAAAAGGTAATAACCCAAATAACGACTACATTCAGCTCCAAAAATAAAAAACTCAACATCAAAGTTATACCGAAAAGAATTTAGCATTTCTCAAAGGAGACGGGCTCGGAGGACAACTGTAAGTACCCAAATCCGGATCGCCAAAATCCGTTAGAAGTTAACCGGAATCCGTTAACTGGCCCGCTCCAGGTTAACCGGAACCCGTTAAGCTCCCCGTTCTCAAGCGAACGAGACGTCCCGGGACTGCCCCATGCATCCCAACGTTGAAGCGTACTCAACACACGTCGTCGCACGTAAAAGTACAGTTTTTCCTGAAAAACGCACTTTCCAGCACTTTCTGGGGGTGTTTCGGACATTTTCCGGACAGTTATTTAAAAAAGGGACAAAACCGGGAATAATGGCACGAAAACCCATGGCCTGGTGAGTCACAGGGGCACGTGGCACGCATGACACAACCCTCCGGTCAACATCAATCAGATTTCAGTGTGAAAAGACCAAAATACCCCTGGGATGCAGTCCCAGTCCGGAATTCAGGTTATGTCCGTCCGGACTCTTTTGCAATTTTACCCTATAAATACAGAGGGCTGTCAACATTCAAAAAAAAAAAGAAAAACCTTACCATTTTCTCTCCACAGCCACGACCCAAACCCATTTCAACCTCCCCGAGTCCCGTTTTGCCTCGATTTGCATGAAAATCTCATATTTCAACCAAACACGAACCAAAACACCTCGAAACACTGTTCCAAACACTAAATCATATCCCGTATATGCCTCCCGAGCCAAAAGAGTCAACCTCTAGCCATAGCTAACACTCTCTCTCCCTAAACACTCGTTCTGTCTCGGTTTACGCGCCATTCGCTACAACCATTTCGGACAAACGTTGTTAAAATGTAGACGTCACCGTCAACAGGGTCCGATAAGTTTTAGTCCCTGATCCTCTTCTCTTCCCATAAGAGAAGTAATCTCGGGTTAAAACGGCGTTCTGGCCCCGTTCCTTTACTTTTACGCTCTTTACAATTCCGGATTGTTTGATCCGTTGAACGTCATTTACTTTACGCAAACTTATAGTCCGAACCTTTTGGTTCGTGATAGTCATTTAACGGTCCGGATCGTTTGATCCGTTGAATGCTATTTACTTTACGCACTTTTAAAATCCGGGTCGTTTGATTCCGTCGATACCGCACTTTAAATACTGTCATTTACAAGTCCGAGCCGTTTGGCTCGTGATAGTATTTACTTATCAAAGTCCGAGTCGCTAAACGATTCGTTGATCGCATATCATTTAATGCTTTTTTCCCGTAAAATCGCTAACAATGTAATGCCCGGTTCAAAACCGGAGTTCGGCATTCGAACTCTCTTTCAAAAACGCGCGAAATGACCTTTGGCATCCAAACGATCATCTTCAAACTTAAAAAACCTGACATTTGACATTCAAATATCATTTAATATTTTTTTCCCGTAAAATTGCTAACAATGAAATGCCCGGTTCAAAACCGGAGTTCGACATTCGAACTCTCTTTCAAAAACGCGCGAAATGACGTTTGGCATCCAAACGATTATCTTCAAACTCAAAATCCGACGTTTGACATTCAGACGCTCTTTTCTTAAAAGTCAACATTTGACACTTAAGTTAAAAGTTCAAAATCAGCACTCGTGTCACTCTTCCTAAAAAAACTCCAAAACCGACGTTTGTCATTCAAACGCTCGCCTTTTCAAAAAAAAATCAAAAAACCAACGTTTGACATTCAAACCAAGATTAAGCTTGTCATTCAAGCCCCCATTTTCAAAATGCAAACACACACACACACACGCACACATTTTCGAGAAAGGTAGAAAGACTCGTCATACGAGGCGTTTCGGGTGATCTCAAAATACTCTTCCCGAAACGTAACGTGACCTCCGAACCTAACAATCTCTGGTACTCAAAAAGTCTTTTCCTCATTTTTGCTACCAATAAAAATGACACCCCTTTTCAAAGCCTTTTCCAATGTTTTTGCTACCAATAAAAACGACACCATTTTCACTAAAGCCGTTTTTCAACGTTTGGGCTCAAAATACAAAACCGCGTGGCGACTCCTCTCCTTCCCGAAAGCGAGGTCTCAAACACCAACCCTGAGAAAGACAATCGCCTTTTGCCGTGCGCGAAATCCGGGTAATTTCAGTTGGCAACTCCGCAGGGGAGTTGGATACTTTTTCAAAACTACCGTTGTTTTAAAAAAGCCTTCCGTGGGTCAAACTTTCGTTTACCCTTCCACGTTTTAGTGTGCGTGTGTTGTTCAAAACCTCGAACGGTTTTTTTCAAAAGGTGTTGCATTATCGTCTTTTTCAAAATCATAACATGTTTGTGCATTCCCGTTCATACTTGATTTTCATGCTACATCTTGAACTGCGCATAAAATTCTTTAAGACACATTCTGAAAATCTCTGTTTTACTCAGAAAAAAATTTTAGTGACCGCACACTACTTGCACATGCTGCCTCGGTACACCGCACTTCACGTGCACTTGCTGCCTCGGTACACTGCACACTATGACCCGTAACCCGGGATGACCGTTCAAGACCCCGGTTGGTTTTTGGCTTAGTACGTGTCATAAAGCCCAAGTGTATGTTTTTACGCCGGGTTCCATCACGAGTCAAGCTCGAAAGATTGAGACCGAAGGTCATTCTCGACTCGAAGTCTTAAGCTTTTCAGCCTTGACTTTGACGCGGAGCTCCGCCGAAAAATATACCTGAAGGTTCAATGTGACACAGTGTCACCAAATCCTCAACGTATGCACCGTGCCAGTCACAACTTGGCCAACGCCAAAAGCTAAGGCCCCTCGCGCAAGCGAGTCAGGAGAGGTCATGTCAAAATTTTGGCACGATCCCCGCTTTAACTTAAGGACGTTGACTTCGACCGTGGCCCGTGTGTCACATACGTTGAAAGTTTGCGTGATCAGCTAGCCTTAAGTTCACTTTTTCCTTTGTCGATGGAACTCGCTTGCCTTATAGGACCCTCACTCGGGATTGTCCGTCCCGAGAAGATGATTTACAGGTGCAAAACGAGGGGCTTATAAACGTAGTGACGAGATCCACTGATTAGAGCCTTAGGTTAGTTGCGAAAAAGAAGACACGATCTTTTCCAACCGATTAGGACTCTGAGAAAATGCGTTTTAAGTAAACATTAATCGGTAACTGCACATTGCACTAGCCCGAAACCCTGAGCCAAATACCCTTCCGAAGCCTAAACCCTGCCTTTTGTTCCCAGCAAATGAGCGTAAAGTGGTTCGACTCCGGCCGCCTCGCAGTCACAAGCATTCTGACAGCGTCGACAGCTTCGGTTCCCTCGGTTCCTCAGCGAATATCCGACATGTCTAGCTCACCGAGAAATCGTGACAGGGACGGACCCCTGCCACCGGTAACAGATATGACATTGGAAGAAGCCATCCGGGCTTGTGAGGTTCACAAGAGCCAGAAAGAAGATCAGCAGAATTTCGTGGTACAACTTCTGAATGAGCGAGGTATAGCAGCTATCCCCCAGTCAGACGGTACTTTCGTCCTAGTTGAGGACGAAGATTCCCCAAAACCAGCTCCTCAAACCTTCAACCAGGTTCCTCCCCCGCCAACTTACGGGATGCCTTCGAACCAAGGAAACAACCGACCTAGGCTTCATGTTGCCACCTCTCAGGGCAACCCTGTCATATACGGCCAAGCCAGTACTACTCCCATCACTCAGTACAACCCAGCGCACCGCTGGACCATCTTAAATAGATGCCAATATCCTCCAATACCCTCCTGGGTTCATCCCCTTGCCTATACACGAATCCCAAAACACCGGGGCCAAACCCCGATACAGTCCAGAAAAGGCCCCCATATATCCACATATATCGAGCCTTCCACCTCCAATCACTACCACTCACATGGTAGCACCCGGCGTTGAGCCTCAAAGTCCACCACTGGACCCAACCTTAGCCTGGATGGTTGAACAGATGAAAGGCCTGAAAGCCAGCATGAGTAGCTCAAAGCAAGAAACGCTCAGATCCACAGATCCGGGAATGGTCACGCCTCTCCCTGCCAAGTTCAGAATGCCAGAGATGGACCGATTCGACTGAACCGAAAGTCCTCAAACGCATGTTGACACCTACATTCTCGGCATGAGAGCTAAAGGAGCAACCCTTCAGCAAATGGCCGATCACTTCCAGCATACGCTCAAGAGTTCAGCGTTACGATGGTTCCTAAGGGTCAAGCCTGCAGATCGCCATACCTGGGATCAGATCAGTAACATCTTCCTAGAGAGGTACAGATCCAACCTAGAGTGGGAAACAAGTCGAGAGGACTTAATCATCACCGAGCAGAAAGCAAATGAAAGTGTCGGGGAATTCTACAAGAGGTGGAGTTGGAAACTCTCCGAGATCATGGACCCACTCTCCAGGGATGAACAGATGCGGATCTTCAACTCCTGCTTAAGACCGTCCATCAGAACTCTCATCATCCATCACTTCTTCCCAGATCTCCGAGCCATGGTCAATGCCGACTCACAGTTCGAGAAGGATCTTAAGGAAAAATTGGCCACTGCACAGCCATACAGTTACCGTTCAGCAGTTGCATTCAATCCCGCTCCGGCCCCCGGCAAAGGGAAAGATACGTCTGTCAACTACATTCATCAGGGACAGCAGTCGGGCAACAGAAACCCAGTCCCGCAAAGCAACAACTCCACTCAGAAGCAGCCTTCCGTACACTTCGACAAGTTGGACATGCCGCTGAGTAAGATGCTGGAAGGGTTGATCAAGGAAGGCCTCCTCAAACCCGTTACAAACTACAAACCCAAGAATCCCGTAGTCAACGTTGACAAGAGAAAGTACTGCGCCTTCCATCAGTATCATGGCCATACCACCGACAACTGCGTGGGGTTACAGTACAAAATTCAGAATTTGATAGAGGAAGGAAATTGGAGCGTCCCTGTGGACCTAATACAATCGGAAACCCTTTTCCGAACAACAACAGTGTGAACTACATCGAATGGGTGCCAAAGAAGATTGTTGCAGAGCTAGTTCCTCCGCTTCTTCCAGTCAGGTCCTCATCAAATGTCCACATCAGTTACGATGTTTGTGATTGCTCCGAATGCCTTGAGTACGAGCTCCAAGACATGATCAGGGGTGATTCCCCCAGAAAGCAGAAGAAGAAGTCTTCTCAACAGAAACTGAGAGAAAGATATGAAGCTGGAGATACTAGTGTGGGTACACTCGGAGAGCCATCCGGGAAGTTAGATTATTACGTACTCTACTCCAGCCAGTCCTCCCTTCCTCTAGGCCACGCAGCTTTAGAGCAGACAGGGATGGGAAAGCCGAAAAGTCCTGCTGACACCAGAGTTCAGGCCTCAGGACACCGAAATACCTCCAATCTTGACAACCTCATCCGCGCCGAAGCCTAACCCCCGCGGATCAGCCAAAGTTCAATTTGCCCAACTTCAGAGCACGGGCCGGCAAAGGAAAGTCAAAGTCAGCTTGGCACTCGCACTCAATCAATGTGGTAACCAAGGGCGGCCACCGTCGTAAGCAACCTCAACACAATCCTGAGGCACCACCAAAAGCTTTACCTCACAAGAGGAAGACAGGAAACGAATGGCTTGATGACCCTCCTTCTCCGGAAAGAGACCAGATCTACGATTCCCGACTGTATGGTAGTATGCTCACTTTCTGTGATGAAGACCTGCCGAGAGACGCCTCATGGCACAATGAAGCTTTATACATCACCCTCTGGCTTAACACCATATCTCTCCCCAGAGTATTGGTAGACAATGTATCAGCAGTCAACGTCCTCCCTCTCAGCATGATGCGAGCCCTACGCATCGACGAAGGCCACATGATTCCATCTGCCCGGACTATCAAAGCCTACGACAGCACGTCTCATCCCATCCTGGGGATGGTGACTCTGGAGCTCTGGTTTGAAACCCAAATGGTGCCAGCAAAATTCCACGTGATCGACATTCCGTCCGAATTCACAGCTCTGTTGGGATGCCCTTGGCTACACCACATGAAAGCCATAGCTTCCACTCTCCATCAGTGCGTCAAGTTCATTAACCGGCAGGGAGATCTTGAAGTCATCAGAGGGGACAGTTTCCTCATAGGGAACGAAGCCGAGATAACAGCCAAGCGTGCCCGCAGCCAGGCACCGAGGCTACCTCCTTCATGTCGACCAAGGGACTATCGGGGAAAATCTCATCAGAATCCCTCAGAGTCCGGAGATGCTAACTATATCAACATCCTCGAGCAGGCAGACCCTAAAGCAGTCAAGTTCATCAAGTTCAACTGCCGTTTCCGAAACTTGGAAGCAAACTGGAAAGAAACCCTGAGCATCACAATGATGCGGGCACGTAAACCCCCTGTCTCCGATCGGAGATTTGTCAGCATCCTTCAATCTTACTCTCTGGCCCCGCCAGGCGAGGAAATCTTCGTGATAAAGGTCAACAAGCATCGTCACACTCAGGATGAATGTATGGAAGTCGTATGGGATGTCCTCCATGAGGGATTGCCTGCCGAGCCCCTCTTCTGGAGCGAAGGGCATGATGTTTTTCTAGCAGCTCCAACATCGCAGCAGGACGCAAGGCGTCCTTATGCCTGGGTTGAGCCATCAGACGACAACGAATCAGGACTCTCCGGAGTCGAGGACGCGGCAGATCCGCAAGAAGATCCCTACATACATATGCTCAGTTTCGAGGACGGCACCAGTTCCGACGATGTCACCTACGACAAGGGCTCCAATACCATGGAAATTGTCAAGCTCAACATCCCATGCAGGCGGTTATCCGGTGAATGAAAACAACTGGTTGACACGACAAAGAACCCCTCTGATCAAGTGACCGACGATGACTTAGTCAAAATTATTTTTTCCAGATATCCCGATGATATCAAGGATCCAGTCCTTATTATCAGATTATGCAATGCCAAAGTTACCCTCGATGACTGCTTGCTCATGGTAAACGAGGCCCTGGCCAATCGAGCTCAGATCTCATCATCACTTCCGACTACCAGCCCCAGTGGCAACCGGCCCGTGCCGTCAGTCAAGCTTACAGCCACAAGCGCCGCCAAGGCCAAGGGCATCAGCAAAGGAGACAAAGCTCCTCACCCTGCCACGAATCAGATCAACCTCGGGAACGCTTCCAGTAGCCACCCTGAAAACATCTGTAAAAGTCTTCCCCGCAAGCCAGATTCGGCTTCCGAAGAAAGGAATGATCACCTCAGCATCAACATGCTCAAGTTCGATCCTACTCCCAGTCATCACGGCCACAGATTCAGGCATCCCGCCATCAAACTGCTAGCTCTGATAGACTTAGCGATCCAGCGAGATCACGAGACTATCAACATCGCAGAATTCAATACCCCCGTGGGTTCAATCAAACAGATATGGCAAACTTCTTGGTAACTGAGATCAAGGAGGGCCGCATGGAATGTCCCAGCCCGACTTCCTTCATCAATATAATCCAAGTGTTTCCGCCATTTGGGGATTTGGATGTGATCACAGTTCTAGACACTAGTCAGACGGCGCGCACCTACGGAAACTGTTTAGCTCTCGCAAGGAAAGCCCTCATGGAACTAGCAGCTCAAGAAAACCATCTCTGGGATGAGAACTAAGCTCAAAAGACCCACAGGGACCAAGTCCTTAAAGTGTTACAGGCAGCTTCAGACAGAAAGCTAGAGGCCACTCTAGACCAATTCGACCTCAAAGGTTTTGCTCACGGAAACTTTCTGGACTACCGTCTTTTCTCATCCAACCCCCTCTGGCAAGGGATGGCGGTCAATGGTCCCGACGAACTAGGAGATGGAATAGTACAACATAAAGAGTACCAGCGCTTATCTCCCCGAGAAAAGCAAGTTCTCTGTGAAAGCGACGACGAAGATGATGAAACCATTCTCTTCCAAGCCGGGCATGAAGTCAACAAAATCGGAATCCCAAGGGTCCTGGGAGGATGGGGACGGATCATTTCCGCTCTCAAACTAAAAGGCCAAATAAGGGAGGAAGGTCTATTCAAAAAGAAAAGAAAGATGGAAATACATCTCCAAAGAACTACTCAGGGAGATTCCACAGACTGCGGCATTCGTTTACAGAAACGATCAACTGGGCAGCAGCCAGTTACATGGGCAGATGTTCGGGAAGCCGTGTACTCACCTTCCGACATACCCGCCACTCAGATAAAGCAGAAGGGAAAGCTCTCCCCGATGGAAGTTTATCTAGACTGCCGCATATAGTTCAAGGAAGCACTGGCTATTCTCACATGGTAAGAAACACATGCGCTAACTCTCGACGTAGGCTCTACTGCAAGTAAGTTGATCTGGGCCAAGAGTGGAGGAAAATTAGCAAATCATGAATATCGCCTAACCCAACTCTGTAATGCCCCCGAGCATGCTCAGCAAGAAGGAAAGAAGTGCGGTATACCGTGAAGAGATCAAAGAGACCGTTCGCTTGAACCAAGAACTCTCTAACCTCCCCCGGAATGCACAGTTCAGTTCTGGCAACCACTGTTGCGCACTGACGTTCAAACAGTTGTGACAAACCATAAACTCCCTCCCCACGGAGGCACCCAAGCCGCATCCCGGGACAATCCGAAAGCCGCCGAAGCTCCCGGAATGCATCTACAAATAACGAATTGAGAGAAGACATATAGCCCTATTCTTCGAGGAGTCCTCCTCTCGACTATGGCTCACTCAGAGCGACTGCTCGAAGGGACCAAACCTGATGTTCGTCCCGACCCGATCGGGTCAAATCCATGCATTACCACCTAAGGCCACTAAGAAGCCGACGGAGCGTAACCGCAACTCGGCTCGCCCGAAGACACAAGTTCCGTGAAAGAGGACCCGATCCTCACTCACCAAGTGCACCCAGGCGAACATTTCCCTTTGGTCCCTGCTCACATCTTCATATCCTCACAAGCTCAAGCTAGAGGAAAGTCTGGCCCGCACCATGGTCCCCGTGGACGCAACCCCAGATGAAGTAATTCAGATGATCGGCAACATCCACTACGGCAACATTATCACCTTCACAGATTTGGACCTGCCAAAATTTGGGGCTGATCACAATGAGCCGCTTTACATCACAGTCCAGCTGGATGAGCATCGCCTTCCCCGTGTGTTGGTAGACGGAGGTTCCGGAATGAATGTCTTGCCCGCCAAGATGATGGACCTGCTTGACATCAAGCCCACAGATCTGAAGCCTTCAGTCCACATTGTCAAGGCCTATGACTCCACTTCCCGTATGCTTCCTGGGTCGCTACTCTAAATATCTGGTTCGGCAAGCAGATGATCCCCACCGAATTCCAAGTGTTGGACATTCCTATCACTTTCACAGCCATCCTGGGGCGACCCTGGCTGCATCAAATAAATGGCGTGGCATCCACCCTTCACCAGTGTATCAAGTTCATGCAAGGCAACGAGCTAACCACAGTCTATGGCGACAGCGTCACCACCGAGGGGACCAGCACCAACGACATTCCAGTGTTAGAAATCAAGCATGATGACGATATGGCAGTAACTGGATTCACCTTGGAAACCTCCAAGATTCAAATATGCAATGTGGACCTTCCACTGTTTCAAGACAAAATCCCTCCCGCCATGAAGATGATTAAACTCATGAACTTCATCCCAGGACTGGGGCTCGGCAAAAGGTTACAAGGGCAACACCAAGTCATCGAAGTCAAGGACCACACTACAGTCCAGGGGCTCGGTTATGTGCCAACACCAGCTGATATCAGAGAAAACAAAAGGCTCGCCCGCACCAAGGTAGCAGCCCGCAAAAGGGGAACCTCCAATGGCACACCCAACCTCCAACCTTACAGTGTCAACCTCGCTCATTACTTCACCAAGGGAACCGACAGCAGAACTGAGGAGACCGACAAGGGAACCGACAACATAACTGAGGGGACCGACAAGGGAACCGACAGCAGAACTGAGGGGACCGACAGCGAAACCGACAGCAGAACTGAGGAGACCGAAAGTGGAACTGATGAAGATGAGAAAGAAGCAGGGAAAGTCAGCACAGAAACTACAGAAAGGATGGAAAAGCTAGCACGGGACCTCAAGCGTTTCAGAGGACTCAAGGCTAATCCGATAAGGGGAGCGTTCTTCGACATCACAACTCTGCCTGGACCAATTGCCACCACAGTCCAGCATGAGTACACATTCAAAGGAATCCCAGACATGGAAGAGCAGCTCAAGACACTCTTCACGGGAAACAGACTGTTCGGGTCAGCTGCCGAGGTCACATTCGAGACAGTAACTCCAAGGTAGAAGGAACCAGAATTCATAGAAGACGCTCTCAGTGGACCCGCTCTACAGAGTCTTTTTGAAGAAGTCATGGAGGTGCCAAACCTGATTGACCTGGGCTCCGAAAATAGCATGATCGCCATGATCGGGACAGCAGAAGCCAAGCCTCTCTACCTCCGAACCCTCATCAAGCATCCAGCAATGCCACTGAAAAACTGGGTAACTTTCACCGGACCAAGGGAAAGCCATACATAAATGGAAGACAAGATGGGCCTACACCTACATCTCCCTAAACCCAGTCTCAAACCCTCTGAGGCAGTCCTTGTCAAAGTCCAGTCCTCTAAGTCGTCCAACGACCTTAAGCCGGAAGACTATGATAATGTAGCCAACAATGTATTTCCGTTCGCATCTAATGAAAAGTCTGACCTTTCGGAGTATCCCCTCATTACCACTTTAACAACTGATAAGTTAACAAACAACTTAAAAGACGTTAATAATGACTCACTTGATAAAGAAGCAGACACATTAAATGAACAATATATTAAAGAAGTTCTCAAGCGTGTAGTAGACCAAGAGGACAATCGGGCCCAAGTTGCCGAAGAGGTTATGACTAAAGTGTACCTGGGGTCAGTGCAAGAGCCTAAAGAGACACAAGTGGGTAGTTTCTTTGCCGATGCAGAAAAAGAAGCCCTGATAAACCTCCTCAAGGAGTATGTTGACGTGTTCGCCTGGTCATATCAGGACATGCCAGGACTCGATCCCTCAATCGTGGAGCACAGAATTCCCCTGGATCCAGAATCCAAGCCTATTAAGCAGAAATTGCGCAAGATCAAGCCAGAGTGGTCCTTGCAAGTGAAAGAAGAAATTGAGAAAATGCCCCGCGTAGGTTTCATTAGAGTAATTGAGTACCCGACCTGGCTCTCCAACATCGTGACGGTCACCAAGGCCAATGGAAAGGTCAGATGCTGTGTGGATTTCCGAGATCTCAACAAGGCCAGCCCTAAAGATGATTTCCCACTGCCCAACATCGACATGCTAGTCGACACCACGACAAATTTCGAGGTAAAGTCCTTCGTGGATGGGTTTGCCGGAAACAATCAGATCAAAATGTCCGAGGAAGATCAACCCAAGACTGCTTTCACCACTCCGTGGGGGACATACTGCTACACGGTCATGCCGTTCAGTTTAAAGAATGCTGGGGCTACTTACCAGCGGGCTGCAACAGCCCTCTTCCATGACATGATTCACAAAGAAATCGAAGTGTATGTAGATGACATGATCATCCACTCCAGAGGATAAGACATGCAGCACATGACAGATTTGAGAAAGTTCTTCAACAGACTCAGAAAGCACTCCATGAGATTGAACCCTGCGAAGTGTAACTTCGGCGTCAAGCGAGGCAAGGTACTGGGGTACATGGTTACAGAAAGAGGTATCGAAGATGATCCCAAGAAAATCAAGGCCATCATCGACATGATGCCGCCACAGACACTGACAGAAGTGAAAAGTTTTATGGGAAGACTTCAGTACATCAGTCGCTTCATCAACCAGTTGACATCTCTCTGCGAGCCCATGTTCAAGCTGTTGAAGAAGAACGCCAACATCAAATGGGACTCCGAGTGCCAGACAGCTTTCAAGAAAATCAAGATATACTTGGTGAATCCCCCAATCCTGTGCCCGCCACATGAAGACAAGCCACTCCTCATGTACTCGACAAAGGATGTACACGTCAATTGGAGAAATGTTGGTACAAGAACAGAAAGATTCCGAAGTTGAGCATACAATCTACTTCGTAAGCCGAAAGCTTCAGGGAAGTGAACTCAGCTACTCAACATTAGAAAAAACTTGTACCGCCTTGGTATGGGTAGTCGGGAAACTGAAACACTACATGCAGTCACATTCAATGCTCCTGGTCTCCAAGATGGACCCCGTCCGATATCTCTTTGACAAGCCATCCTTGCTCATGAGACTAGCCAAGTGGTCATTCTTCCTGGCTGAGTTGGACATCAAGTACATGGTCAAAAAATCAACAAAGGACAGAGTAATGGCAGATCAGCTGGCAGACTTCCCAAGTAGTGAACCCAAGGGTCCTGATCCGCAGTTTTTGAATGACGGGATCTTTTCACTCGACAGCGCAAATCGCTGGCAACTCTTCTTCGATGGGGCAGCCAACAAGAAGGGAAATGGTATTGGAATGCTCCTTGTCGATCCCAAGGACGAGCACACTCCCATAGCCATCAAACTGAATTTTGAAACAACCAACAATGCAGCAGAGTATGAAGCTTGCGCAGTCGGTCTAGAAGCCGCTCTCGAGCGCAACATTTTAGAACTGGAAGTATACGGAGACTCAGCATTGATCATCAATCAAGTGTCCAACAAATGGAAGACGATAGATTCTGGCCTCCAGAAGTACCACACGTACATGGAGGAGCTCATTGCTCAGTTCAAGGACATCTCTTTCCATTATTTGCCAAGAGACAGGAACCACTTCGCAGATGCCATGGCTACCCTCGCATCTCTTGTCGAAATTCCCGAAGGGAAATCAGTAAAACCCCTCAGAATAGGCAGACGGGAAACACCCGCTTACTGCTGTGAGATCGAAGTTAAAAATGAACCGATCGACGAACCCTGGTACAATCAAATCTACCAGTACCTCCAAAACGGAGAAGCTTCCTTCACAAATGAAGATGGAAAATACAAAGAAGGGATCAAAGCCAAAAACATGATGGCACTAAAACGCCTGGCATCCCATTTCGTCATTCTGGGGGGTATGTTGTACAAGAAGCGCCACCAAGGGCCACTCCTTCGGTGTGTAAATAAAGAAAAAGCCAGCGAGCTAATGAACAAAGTTCTAACGGAACCTGCGGTCCGCACATGAACGCCAGAGCATTGACACAGATCATCCTCCGTATGGGATACTATTGGGTATCAATGGAAACAAACTGCATCCAGTTCATCAGAAGCTGCGATAAATGTCAACGGTTCTCCAACCTCAATCAAATTCCTCCTCACGAACTCTATTGCATGACTACACCATGGCCTTTCGCCACATGGGGAATCGACGTCATCGGCAAAATCACTCCGCCAGGGAGCAATGGTCACGAGTTCATATTAGTCGCAGTCGACTACTTCACCAAATGGGTAGAAGCCAGATCATACAAGGTACTGAATTCTAAGAAGGTGGCCGAGTTCATCAAAGAAAACATCATGTGCCGATACGGAGTGCCTAACGAGATCATATTCGCCAATGGGACCCACTTCGAAGGAGATTGTGACCAACTGCTGACCGAATTCAGAGTTATGCGCCACAAGTCTTTTCCCTACAGACAAGAGACTAATGGTGCAGTAGAGGCAGCAAACAAGACTCTCGCAATGATAATCAGAAAGATAACCGCCAGAGGTCGGGATTAGCCCGAGAAGCTACATCTAGCCCTCTGGGAATATAGAACATCAGTCAGAACCGCCACATGGGAGACTCCTTTCGCACTTACATACGGAATGGAAGTGATGTTACCAGTTGAATTTGAAATTCCATCCCTCCGAGTTCTCTTGGAAAACGGGATCAATGAAGTCGAATGGCTACAGAGGCGTCACGGCGAACTTGCTCTACTCGACGAGCGCAGATTGAAAGCCATGGAGCACACTCGAGCCTACCAAAGCAGAATGGCCCGAGCATTTGATAAGAAAGTCAAGGTTCGAGACATCAGAGAAGGCGACTTGGTGCTAAAGGAAAAGCCTCCTACGCAGACCAATCCCCTCGGAAAGTGGGAGCCTACCTAGATAGGCCCGTTCGTGGTACAAAGAATCTTCTCCGGAGGAGCCATGAAGTTAGCAGATTTGAACGGGAACCCTTTCGTTAACCCCGTGAACGGAAGCAAGTTCCGCAGATATTTCGTTTGAGGAAGAGCACGAGTCAACTCTCCTTCCCCATACACCACCTCTCAGTAAAATTAAAGTGCTAAAAGAGTAATACCCAACTGGATACATTCCCGATAATGATCCAGGTAAAAAACAGGGTCGCACTTCTTTTGTCTTTGTTTTTCTCAAATTCACCTAAAGTGTCGAACTACGGTGACCTGAGTCCCTTAGTCCAATTGTATAAGGGGAACGTAGGCAGCCATCATTGGTTCTGTCTCAAAAACAAAAAAAAAACAAATAAGCATCAATTGCTTGTGTCTCGAAAAACTCTTTTCAATTAACCTACAAATTCATTACGGTTAAAACAATCATTGATGAGTTCAAGCACGGTCAACTCTTGACTCGCTACACGCTAGCAAAACTACAATAAAATATTAATCAATTAATGTGTCTGCAATGACAGTGGGTGGATACTCCAGACAGCAAGGTCAACCTAGTCCCCCATACTTGGTCCTTCATCCTTCTTCCCCTTCCCTTTTCCGCGGCGAGTATTCTTCACCTTCACAGGGAATATTCTCGTAGTCCTTCTAACTGGCTCAGGGACCCTTCCCGATGCCTCTATAAAACCGGCAGCTGCCAATGCAGCCCTTTCCCTAGCTCTATCTTGAGCTGCCTCCCTTCGAGTCATCATAACCGTGCTTTGATTGGCCGCCCGACTAGCATTGGCCTCATAGTCAGCCATGTCGTCCCCAGTACGATTCTGAGGGTTAGCCCCCGCTTCGGCCCTCCTTAAAGTCGAGCCGTAAGGGTAATCAAGACCCAACAGCTACCTCCGTCTCCACAAAATGGCCATCTGTGTCTCCCCCATACACTCTTCATACCAGCTCAGATACTGCATAGACAAAACAGTGCCCCCTCTCCGATGAAAGAGAACCCTGGCAGGAAAGGACGTGTATTGCCACAACCGCGAGAGAAGCAATAGCGTCGAAGGATCTTCCATCGAAAGAGATCCCACCTCGAAGGTAACAGCATGACCCAAACCCATTAATGGCACCTGCTCCAGCTCTTACTGCCGCAGCACCAAGGATGGAATATAGAAAGCAGTCTGGGACAACCCTGGTACTCTGACAACCAAAAGACCCTCCTGAGCGGTCCGACAAGTTTGTAGCTTCCAATGAGGAACCCACCATCGCAAGTGATGCGTGCGGAGTCTGGCCATCCAGAGCTCCAGTTCAGCCTGATCGCCCCCTATCACCAGAGGACGTCGAGAAAAGGACCAAGGGTCACAAGACACTGGCACCTCAGGCACCATCTGCAATCGCTCCCTCAACCACACAGTAAGCATAGCGGGACTCCCTCCCCACATGTATCGGCTGCCGGTCGCCATCTGACCTATGCCCAGGAACGTCTCACCCAGGATCAAAGGCACGATGTCTCTCCCATTCTGGCACTGCCTCACCAAGTCCAGTACGCTGTGATGGCACACACCTAGGGACGTGAACGTGAACAAAGTAGCAATCGCGCACAGAGCAAATGCGTCCCATGCGAAAACGCTCCCCTCGACACCGGCAAATTTATCGGGCAGCCCCGAAATGTCGACATAATCTGTGTTCAGTATTAGCATCCCGTATGCTTCTTCAGCTGAGATATCAAGCAGAGACACTAACTTCTCAACAGTGGCCATGCCACCCGCCAAGGGAAGAACTAGCCGTTCCGTCTCAGGTCCTCCTAATATGGCCCGGAAATCTTCAAACGTGGGAGTAATCTCATTGTACGAAAAGCTGTACACGTGCCTCCGTACGTCCCAAAAATGAGCCGCAGCTCTCAAAAGATCCCAATCTGGCATGAGCTCCTTCAAAGCCCAAACAGATTTCATCCCGTAACAACCCTAAAAAAAACCCTTGTTTTGCCTCGTGTGGTGCCGTACCCACGACTGGAAATTGTCCAAGTATTACTCTTGCGTCTGAGATGATAGCCAAGGAAATGGAGCTATGGAAAGAGCAAAGAAAACCTTCGAGAATTTGAGAGAAAAACTCAGTATTGATCAGAAGCAAACGTGCTGTTTTCACAATTGCAAAAAACTGAACTGCAATTTAAAAGAATCTGGAAATTGAATCCAAGTCCGGCCGGACTGTTTCTCAAGTTGAATGGGTCAACTCTGCAGCCAGCTGCTTCAATTTGGAAACATTTCCAAACCATATCCTGTTCAAGCCTCATTGAAACTACGTGCACCCCTAGTTTCAATCAGCCACTGCATACACCACTTCCGTCCAGGGCTCGTGCAACAGTGCAATTAATTAAATAATAGTGCATATAGACATAAATTTTGACCAGTTTGAATTTTTGTGCATGTTTCATTTTTATTTATTTTTGATCAACCTACTTGCTTATTTGCCAAAAATAAAAGAAGGTAATCACTAAATAAATGTGCAAAATACAAGGTTCCGCCTTAAAGGCCCTTTCGAGTACAAGTCAAATCGTTTGAACAATACACGCATTTTGTCTAAAAATAAATCAAGAAAGAGGACTACTCAGAGTCCTGTTCGTCATCCGAGCGCTCGAAGTACTGCCCCGCAGCAGCCGGATCCACCGAGGACAGGTAGTCTCCAAATTCCTCCTGGCGGGAATACGAGAAAGGCTGCCTCTGCGCCTGTGCCCCTGAGGACTTCCCCTGTTCGTGCCCCGAGAACGAAGAGTGACGAGTTCCGAACCCCGCCGTCTCACCAGAGAACTGGCCGAACCCCTGCGTAAAGTCTGCCCCACCAGCCGTGGAGGCAGACGAATCTCTCGCTGCAGATGGTCTAGATGGCCTCGGCTCATGCAAAGCCGCACTCCTCCGGGAATTACACCACAGGAACTCCACGAGTCTCCTGGCGTAGTTGGCCCACCCGTCCAAACGTCTCACGGCCTGGTTGTACGTACGGCCAGACACCTGCAAATCAGGAAAGTCATCAAAAAACGAATAGACAACACAGATGCAACATTTGCAGAATGCTACTATCAAGTACAGAAAATCAAAGCACTCACCATAGAATTGGGGTCTACTCTGTACCGAGGCTTCGTCTCCTTCGGAATAGGGATCACCAACCGCCTGCGAGAACCATCCAGCCCCTCATACGCCAGCCTAACGTGAGGGAGCGGGTAGTCCCGGGGATATCCAGGGCCCTCGCCCTCCTCCCTGTGCAGCACCTGTGGGCTCCTCAGCCTCGTCCTCATGAAGATGTCATAGTCGGCACCCTCTATGATAAACTCGGTATAGAACACACCCTGTCTATACCGCTCCAGATCCTCCATCGATATCAAGGAAGGATGCTGCATGTGTGGAGGCGAGTCCATCGGCACCATAGGAAGGGACCCTGGACCATGCTGATAGGTCACCCTCTCCCCCAGATACATAGCGTCATAATGAAGCCCCACCAGCAGCTTTCGCCAACGTGTGACCTCCCTAGCAGCCTGGACCACAAAAACATTAATCCGGTTCCACCAAGTCAACTGGATCCACCCGAAAAACTCTCAGCTCAGGACCAGAGACACCTCCTCGTAAGTCAGCCGAGTACCCTCCCTCGACGTCGCCGGCTTCTTCGCTTCCTTCTGCCAAATCAACATGGCAGGGAATAAGGACTCATACTCCTCCTTGGTCTCCCACCTCTACAGGTGGAACACCTCCAAAACCCACACCTGTCAAGTACATGGAAAGTTATGTCAGCTACAGAGCAGATACAAACGAGTACAAAATGAGACAAGGAAGAGAAAAAGACGGGAACTTACATCCAAAGCAAACGAAAAGCAGCATAAGGTGTTCTCCTCTCCCCGCGAGAACCTATCCAAAGCATGGTAGAGCTCGGCCAGTCCAGCCTCCCCCCATGTGAACCCTCCCATGGCATCCAGATCAGTCAGCGAGCCAAGCAGAGGGAAGTGACATGATGTGTCAGAAGTAGGAAACATGGTAGCTGACAAAGCAAACCATATGAACCCTCGAGCCAGACGCTCTGCGGTCATCCTCGGAGATCCCTCCAAATAAGCAATAATACTCCTCCTCAGATGAGCCTTCATCGGCCCGTACCGAATACCCAAGTGTAAGTGCTCCAATTTGAGCTTGTTAGTATTTTCGTTAGAAAATTAACGAAAGTTATAACATTCCTAACAATTCCTAACATTCCTAACATTTCTAACAAAGTAAGGGTAGATTAGGGATTGCCAAAAAAAGATAAACCAAGGAAAGGAATCAAAAAAGCAAAAGAAATATGAAAAACCAAAAAAAAGAAATGGCTGGAAACAAAAACTGGCTGATTAATTTGAATTTTGAAAAGATTATTCCTTGTGTCCAAAGCCTGGAGCAGCATTTAATGAACAGTGCACGCTGAAGGGTCCTATCCGCGCGGATGACTTTGTATTTTTCAGAGGGCTATAAATTGAGCCCTCCAGTCACAAAAAAAAGAAAAGAAGAAAACAATTCACAGTTGCACCTTGGCGAAAATACTTGAGAAAATAGTGAGAATTCCCTTGAATTGTCACTCTTTTCTCTTGATTATCTTCCCAAATCTCACTCACTCACCATCATATTCAAAGCCTCAAACACTCATACATTCAAGCCAAAGCCCCAAAATACAAAAAAGATAGGTATAACCTCCCTCTTCTTACCCTAAATCTCTCATCCATGCATGCATTTTCAAGTTACAAAATGTAGTTCATTCATCTTCTTGTCTTAGATCCAAGAAGATCACCATGGAAGTTCATCTCCATGGATGATCTTTTACAAGGATCAACATTTTCTTCAATATGTTCTTACTTACTTGCAAATGCATTTTCAAAACCCTAAAAACCATTTTCAAGCATCAAATCTCATTTTCAAAGGAGAAAATTCCC
The DNA here is from genome assembly GCA_022495995.1 of Adenophora triphylla var. japonica. Taxonomy (NCBI): domain Eukaryota; kingdom Viridiplantae; phylum Streptophyta; class Magnoliopsida; order Asterales; family Campanulaceae; genus Adenophora; species Adenophora triphylla. The sequence continues at coordinate 156,187 of JAFEMH010002818.1, read as the reverse complement.
TTTCCCAAGCAAATGAAGTGCTTAGTCCTAATGTACCCCAAGGATGGTTTGGTATAGTTGATCCACCACTAAAATGTCAAGTGATCACTAACCAAAACCTAGGGAAATGGGGACAAGCATGGATGCAAAAAACCCCCTTTTAAATCATTTTTCCTTTCTTGAGAAGTTGCTGTCCAGTAGCAATCTTCCAAGACCCCAGTCCATTGTCTTAATTTTTGGACACAGATAAACTTGGAATTTGGTGTTGACTACAAAACACTTTTTGTAGCCAACATCAAGAGATTTCCAGACATATTTTTACTTTATTTGTTTGGTGAGTAAAACTCCTCTTTTCAAATTTTCTTTTAGAGGCCAGTTCATCAGCTTCTGGAAATCCATATTGCATATCTGAGATTTCCATAAGGTTTTGACCCCTCAAATATTCTCCAAAATGGAAAATTCCTTCGCAAAAATCTTATTTAAGGTGTCTGAAACAACTTTGATTCTCTGAGTTTATCCAGATTATGAAGTTTTAAGACCCTTGAATCCATTTCAAAATCAAAGGTCCACTGCCTTTTTCATTCTGGCAGAAGTGACTCTCAACTTCAAAAGGTCTTTTGAGTACCAAATCTCAACCCAAAATCTTCCAAAAAATCATGGGATTAGTTTAAAGTCTTAAAAAGACATCCCAATTTTTACTTTTCTGAGTTTCAACTTATTTTGGCCAAAACACACACACACACACACACACAAATGATTTTCAGCTTGGAAGACTTGTTTTACGAGGCATTCCGGGTGCACACTAACGTCCTTCCCGGCGTGTAACATGACCTCCGAACCCAAATCTCTAATCTCGGGCATTTTTCAAAGTTTTGGCCCTTAAAACAAAAATGGCGTGGCGACTCCGTTCTTTTTCCGGGTTTTATTTGGTTTTTTCAAAGAAACGCAAAAAATCGAATTTTTCCCGCGAGAAATTTTAGGTGGCACATCATCACAGTGGCGACTCCGCTGGGGAAATGCTTTTCTAAAAAAAATGATATTTGGTATATTGGTGGAAACCATTAAACTTCCCGTTATCTCCTCCTAACACGAGTCGGGGATAAATTGTGGTTTAACAATCCCACGTACCGGTATCATTGTTTTCAAAAAAAAAAGCTTTTGAGGGTCAAGCTTCCGTCCCGGCTTTAAAAATCATTTGTGTGTGTGTGTTGATTTTTGCACATTTTTCGTGTTGTTTTGGCCGCCTCGGGAAAAGTCAAAATTTTGACTGTCGGAATCATGTCCCTAACTGTCGGAATTCTTGTGCTTATATGCTTATGTGTTCATCAAATTTCAAAAAAAAAAAAATTCGAAAAAAAAAACTTTCAAAAAAAAAAAAAGAAAATTTTCAAAAAAAAAAAAAGAAGAAAATTTTCAAAAAAAATCATGCATCATATTTTTAAGACACATAAAAAATTTATATTTTACTCAGAAAAAAAAAGATAGACTGCTTGCACACTACGCGCACGTGACCGTACAGTGCACACTATGTCCCTAACCCGGGGAAATCCTTGTCGCGGCCCGTTTCATCTTATTACGCCTCTCGGTGCAAGCACAGGACTACCCAAACATCCCATGGAGCCTCGTGTCGACCATGCACTTGTCCGTGACACACTTTGTCCGAGACCCGGTTGGTTTTTAGTTTGGTCTGTGTCATGCCCTGTCTGTGTATAGACCTTTCCTTTCAAGCCTTTGTCGGCATACCGACTCAATATCTTTCGGGGACCCTAATCAGTCGAAGTTCTGCCGGTTTTCCGCCGCAGACTTTGACCAAGATATTGACCGGCGCCTTGACTTCGGCTCTGACTGACACAAATTATACACTGACTCCCAGCATTGACACTGAGTCATCAAGGATTAATGATTATTCCATTCCTAATTACGGCTTAATTGACGACAAGTCAAGATCAATCGTGTGTAAGTGCTCCAATTTGAGCTTGTTAGAATTTTCGTTAGAAAATTAACGAAAGTTATAACATTTCTAACAATTCCTAACAATCCTAACATTTTTAACAAAGTGAGGGTAAAATGGGCATTGTTATTTAAGGTTAAACCTCAAAAAGAATCTTAAAAAGCAAAACAAAGGAAGAAAACCAAAAATAGAAATGGCTGGAAACATAAACTGGCTGTTAATTTGAATTTTCAAAAGAAATATTCCTCTTGTCCAAAGCCTGAAGCAGCATTTAATGAACAGTGCACGCTGAGGGACCCTATCCGCGCGGACATCTCTGTCATTTCCAGAGGGCTATAAATTGAGCCCTCCAGTCACAAAAATAAGGAGCAACAACACAATTTGCACTGAACCTCTGGCGAAATATAGAGAGAAAACAGTGAGAATTCACTTGAATTGTCACCATTTTCTCTTGAATCTTTCCCAACTCACACTCACTCTCAAATTCAAACCCTAAACACATTCAAGCCTTGAACCCATTCAAACACAAACTCAAGGAAGATAGGTATAACCTCCCTCTTCTTACCCTAAATCTCTCATCCATGCATGCATCTTCAAACTACAAAATGTAGTTCATTCTTCTTCTTGTCTTAAGATCCAAGAAGATCACCATGGAAGTCCATCTCCATGGATGATCTTCTACAAGGATCAACATTTTCTTTAATGTGTTCTTGTTTTCTTGCAAATGCATTTTCAAAACCCTAAAACCATTTTCAAGCATCAAATCTCATTTTCAAAGGATAAAATTCCCCTTCCCAAGCAAATGAAGTGCTTAGTCCTAATGTACCCCAAGGATGGTTTGGTATAGTTGATTCACCACTAAAATGTCAAGTGATCACTAACCAAAACCTAGGGAAATGGGGACAAGCATGGATGCAAAACCCCACTTAAAATCATATTTTCTTTCTTGAGAAGTTGATGTCCAGTAGCAATTTCCTCAGACCTCAGTCCATGGTCTAATTTTTGGACACAGATAAATGTGGAATTTGGTGTTGACTACAAAACACTTTTTGTAGCCAACATCCAGATCTTTCCATACATATTTTTACTTTATTTTTTGGGTGAGTAAAACTCCTCTTTTCAAATTTTCTTTCAGAGGCTAGTTCATCAGCTTCTGGGAATCCAGATCTCATATCTGAGGTTTCCAGAAGGTTTTGACCCTACAAATCTTCTCCAAAATGGAAAATTCCTTCGGACAAATCTTATTTAAGGTGTCTGGAACAACTTTCATTCTCTGAGTTTATCCAGATTATGAAGTTTTAAGACCCTTGAATCCATTTCAAAATCAAAGGTCCACTGCCTTTTTCATTCTGGCAGAAGTGGCTCTCAACTTCAAAAGGTCTTTTGAGTACCAAATCTCAATCCAAAATCTTCCAAAAATCATGGGATCAGTTTAAAGTCTTAAAAAGATATCCCAATTTTTACTTTTCTGAGTTTCAAATTATTTTGGCCAAAACACACACACACAGACACACACAAATGATTTTCAGCTTGGAAGACTCGTTGTACGAGGCATTCCGGGTGCACACTAACGTCCTTCCCGGCGTGTAACATGACCTCCGAACCCAAATTTCTGATCTCGGGCTTTTTTCAAAGTTTTGGCCCTTAAAACAAAAATGGCGTGGCGACTCCGTTCTTTTTCCCGGGTTTTATTTGGTTTTTTTCAAAGAAACGCGAAAAATCGAATTTTTTCCCGCGAAATGGCGACACATCATCACAGTGGCGACTCCGCTGGGGACATTAAGCTTTTTCTAAAAAAAATGATATTTGGTATATTGGTGGAAACCATTAAACTTCCCGTTATCGCCTCCTAACACGAGTCGGGGATAAATTGTGGTCTAACAATCCCACGTACCGGTATCACCGTTTTCCAAAAAAAAAAAAGCTTTTGAGGGTCAAGCTTCCGTCCCGACTTTGAAAATCATTTGTGTGTGTGTGTTGATTTTTGCACGCTTTTCGTGTTGTTTTGGCCGCCGAGAAAGTCAAAATTTTGACGTCGGAATAATGTCCCTAACTGTCGGAATTTTCGTGCTTACGTGCTTATGTGTTCATTAAATTTCAAAAAAAAATTCAAAAAAAAAAAGGATTTTCAAAAAAAAAGAAAATTTTCAAAAAAAATCATGCATCATATTTTTAAGACACATAAAAAATTTCTATTTTACTCGTAAAAGAATATAGATCGCTTGCACACTACGCGCACGTGACCGTACACCGCACACTACGTCCCTAACCCGGGAAATCCTTGTCGCGGTCCGTTTGGTCTTATTACGCCTCTGATGAGCACAGGACTACCCAAACATCCCATGGAGCCTCGTGTCGACCATGCACTTGTCCGTGACACACTTTGTCCGAGACCCGGTTGGTTTTTAGTCCGGTCCGTGTCATGCCCCGTCTCGTGTATAGACCTTTCCTTTCAAGCCTTTGTCGGCATACCGACTCAATATCTTTCTGGGACCCTAATCGCCGAAGTTCTCGCCGGTTTTCCGCCGCAGACTTTGACCAAGATATTGACCGGCGCCTTGACTTCGGCTCGATCGGCACAAATTATACACCGACTCCCAAAGATTGACACCGAGTCATCAAGGATTAATGATTATTCCATGCCTAATTACGCTTAACCGACGACAAGTCAAGATCAATTGTGGACGCTTATCACCCAAATCATGCCGACTTTTCGTCGAGCCCCTGGACATGATCTTGACTTTTGACGTCGCCTTTGTCCGTAATTTACATCGAATGCTCGTTAAGACTCGATTACCCGCCGACTTTTAGGATCGTTTTCTTTCTGGTCGGTGGGACCCGCTTGCCCTATAGGACCCTCGCCCGGGCCGTCCCACCCCGGGAGGTCGAAATACGTGGAATACGAGGGGCTTATAGACGTAGTGACGGGGCCCACCGATCCAGATCCAGCAGTAGTTTGCGAAAAGAAGAGCAATCTTTTCCAACCGATTAGGTTAATAAAGCATGTTTTAAGTAAACGTGAACAAATAATCGCATGTCGCATGAGCCAAAAGCCCAAACACCTACCCTCCTTCCATTCCTGCACATCCGAACCTTCGTGTCCTTTCCCCGCAGCCTCCGCACAAAGCTTGGTTTCTGGCACCGGGTCATCGTTTGATTAGTTGGGAAGAGTCAAGCGCGCCATCGCCTTCGCCGTTTGTTCCGACTCCGGTTTCGTAATGTCCGCATCGCCCGGTAATGATGGGGATAACGTCACTCCGCCTCCCGGACCCTCGTACAGAGCAACAAAGGGAATCCGCTAGCGTAACGTATGAGGTTACGACAGAAGCACAACTAAACAGCCTTATGGAGGCTATTAAGAGTCACGGTCCGGCCGCCACCTCAATCCGTATGGCACCTTCACCGTGGAAGAAGACGAGGATGCCAACCCCACTCTCGCCGCCCGACTACACCAGATGCCGCCACCCACCTCCTATGGTGCCACTACCGTAACCCATGCTCCTCGATTTTCGGGTCACCAGCCTCCCCAACCACGTACCACCGGATCCATGCCCTCGACGGCACAAATCAATGGGGGCAAAATCAAGATTTTAATGTCTTCTCATGGTTGGGGCTATCTCGAATGCCACAGCCTAATCGGGATCCCGCCTCGCTTGGAACCGATCAATCCGGACCTTCACAAAGAATGTACCCACAGCTCGAATGCCGCCACAACTTGGTTCTCGGGCCACGCCAGAGCCCTCCTCGTAAGCACTAGTTCACCAAGCTCCTCACACAAATCCATTCCTCACTCGACTTCTATGGGTTACCAAGCCTCCATCCCTGTCATCCGAATCACCAGACCGCAGCATTCCCGTGTTACACACCTTCACCACAAAGTACCATGCAATTCAACAATCCGGACAAGCACTCGCACTCAAGCCTACTTACGGGCCCCACTGAAATCCAAGTTATCCGGCTACATCGGGCTGCCTCCACCTACTTTGCCGCTTGAAAATCAACAAAGAAGCCGCAAGGTTCTATCCTTTTGCTCAGTGCTCCTACTCATGCTCCCTGTGGTAACTCACCCCTGTGACAGTTTTCACCTACGTCCCCGGATCGGCCGTTCCTCCACCCGCCCGCTCCAGCTGGTAGCTCCTCTCTAGCTCGCCCACTAGCTTGAATGCCATGGTTCCGCCACAAGACCCTCATCCGGCCCGGTTCATGGAGCAACACAAGGAAATGAAAGCGCAGATCGCCGAACCGATCGCCAAGAAGCTCCGCCTTCCGCCTACTGCACTGACTCCATTGTTCCTTCTCGCCCCACAAATTCGTGATGCCTAATTTGGATCTCTTTGATGGGACCGCATGCCCGAAAACCCATTTGGACACATATACCTTGGCGATGAAGGCCAAAGGATGTACCAATCGCCAGCTTGGCCGACTATTTCGCCTATCCTTGAAGTCCAGGCCTTAAAGTGGTTCTTCCGTTTGAAACCCGAAGCCGTGGCTACATGGGACCAGATTACCAATGCCTTCACAGAAATATAAGGCCAACTTGGAATGGGAAACAAATAGGGTTGACCTACAAACAACAAAGGCAAATGGCCCCGATGAGAATGTTGGGGACTTCTACAAGCGGTGGAATCTCGAAACTCGTGAAATGGCCATCCCTCCTTCCGAAGAGGAACAACCGGACATCTTCCACCATGCTTGAAACCACATCTCGAGAGCCTCCTCGCCACTTCCCATACTCGTACTTACGGGCCACGGTTAACTCGCAGCCTAAGTTTGAAAAGGCCTACAATCGCAACCGCCGCCGCACTCGCCTACGTATATCGGGCTCCTCCCGCAAACACCGCTCGCTCCCGCTAAAGGCAAAGAAATGATTAACTATGCGGGACAGAATGTAATAACACAACTCCTTTTGCTCCCAGAAAACCAAATGAGCCTGCACCACGGGTCATGAATCTCGAAAACTTTGGAATGCCTGAATGACATCTTTAGGGACTCGGTGAAGGAAGGCTTGCCGCGGCCTTTGGAGAATTTCCAACCCAGAATCCGAATGCTCCCGTGGATACTACAAAGTATTGTGCTTTTCATCAAGCTCACTGACATCCGACCGACAACCGCTTTACTCGAAAAAGGCAATCCAGGGGCTAATAGAGCAAGGAAAGTTGGAAGGCCCCGAAGGGCCTAATACGCCAAAAATCCGCCGCCAAGGAACCATAATCGTGTGAATATGATTGAATGCGGAGAATCTTCGCATGCCTGTGAAGATGCCGATGAAGGTCCCCAAATACCCGTGGCCAACCTCGTCGAGGATCCCGAATTCGGATTCCCCGCCCTTGAGGATATCGAACGAATCAACCCATCTTGGTCTCATGTCGTAGACTCCTTGCAAGAATACGAGGCCCGCTATTTCTGGATGAAGGGAAGGCCAATACCGAAGAGCCGGGGCTGTTCCTGGCCAAAACATGAGAGGACCATTTACACAAGATGGTTAGAACAATCGAGAAGAATTAGACAAGAAAGCTTCCAGCGAGCGCTCGTATCGGGGCTTATCAAGAAAGAGGCCGAAGAGCATCCGGAGCTAGTACACTTCCACAACCGGCTATTGGAGAAGTCAAATACGACCCCGAAGGCAATAAAACCGAAGAATCGAGGAGGAAGAACCCTTCTACATTCTACCCGGTGTCAAATACGTGCCACCCTCTCACTCTTCCCCTAGCTTCGGGAGGAGAAGCCGAGTCACAATTACCACTTCCGGAATGGGAGCATATGACAATTTTGCGGCCGCACGCACCCATATTCCCCAACGGGTTTGATCGGCGTTCCTCTCCGCCGAAATCCCGTAGTATGGGAAGAAGATTCCGATGACAAAGAATGATGATGATGATGACGAGAGTGAAGAGTCAACCGAGGCCCCGATCCGAAACAACTGAACAATCATGCCGAAATGAGCCCACGGGAGCCAGGCACAATGGTTGGTTGCCGGCAAGTGACGATGAAGGACCACCGAAAATGCAAGTCAAATGCCGCAGGGGTGGACCCCAAGAACCGCACCTCGTAAGATGCACATGCGGCCAATGTCCTGGATACTTGAGGATGAGGGACAAGAAAGCCCGCGCCTGCATCCGTACATATCCGAAATCCTAGAACACAACGTTCCTTATAAGAACCTCGACCGGTGAATGGAAAGGGTTTATTGAAGCACCGGTCGAGAATGGAGGGTTTCACCACCGTAAGATGAAGAATTCGTAAACGTTATCGGATCTTTTCTTCTTTCCCAAGAACGGATGGCATAACAACCGTAAGGGTCACAACCGGCCGCTCGAGCGCAGCCGAGTGCCTCGCAATCACCGAAAAGGGTTATCGATCCGAACGTCTCCCCTGGCCTTCATACCTATGAATCCACATGACGCCTTCCTAATTGCTCCAAGGCCCGACAATGGACCCCGGTGCTCCTTATTTGGGACACGCATCTATCGAGCCGCTACCTCAAACTCCGAAGGGGAACGTTGCCTATCCTTCACTTGTGGCCGCCCTACTTGCAAGATTGAAAGAAAAAGGATATACGATGAGATGGAGGCCGATAGCCATAACTCGTGGGCCATCCAAGGGATGAGATCGAAAGCCGCCGAGTCCCGACAATAGCGACTCTTGTTGCATGATAACTATGAGCAAGGCCGGCCACGAGAGTGAATCTGAGGACGCCCTAGCTCGTGGGCCATCCAAGGGGCAACAACACAACCCCAAACCCAAAAGCCTCGCGACTGGGAAGCGCATAAGGGCCGCCCAGAAGGAGCCAACAGCCCCTCACCGTCACTAGACTCCGTCGTAACCAAAGGCCAATAGCCAAAAGGGCTCCCCCGTCGACCTTAGCAAAGATTGAAGAAATCCAGCCAAGAGACGACCGATGAGGAAGTTAACTGTTGACCCGATCCGGCAAATCTTCCAAGGAAATCCCAAGGCGTATAAGAAGGCCACAGATCAAACACCAAAAGAAGATCGCCGCCCTATGCTAAGACAAACAAACCTGCACTCGAGAAAGAGGATCCCGTGCTCACCTTGAAGCAAACACAGCCAACATTTCCTCTCGGTCTCTACTCACTTCGTCCTATCCCCATAAGCCGAAGCCGGAAGAAAGCCCGGCCCGCACTCTAGTCCCTATTGATGCTACTCCCGATGACGTGGTACACTGATTGGAAACATCCACTACGGGAACATAATCACTTTCACGTATCTCGACCTCCCTCAATTTGGGGCCGATCATAACGAGCCTCTCTTCATCACACCCGCTTGGATGAACGACGCCTCCTCGGGTCCCGGTTGATAATGGGTCCGGAATGAACATTCTTCCGCAAAGATCATGAGCTTGCTTGATATCAAGACTACGTACTTGAAGCCTTCCTCCTCACAAGCCAAAGCTTACGACTCAACATCTCGAGCAGCCCTGGAGTCGCTACCTTGACCTCTCGGTTTGGCCGTAAATTGATACTGTGGAATTCCGTGTTATTGACATCCCAATCACTTTTAATGCCTTATCGGGAAGACCTTGGCCGCACCAGTCAAGGGGGTCGCCTCAAGCCTCCACCAAGGTGTGAAATTGCCTCGAATGGGGATCCGACGACCATTTACTGGGAGATTTAGTCACTTTGGAGGGCACAGATACGGCGGAATACCTATTCTCGAAATCAAACATGACGAGGAAGGTCTCATGCTAACGGGCTTCACTGGCCGAGCCTCCCAAGGCCCAAGTGTGCAACATAGATCCGACGGTCACTCGGGATAAAATCCCACCGGCCTTGAAAATGATGAGAAAAATGAGCTATCTACCCGGCCTCTGGCCTGGGAAGCACCAACAAGGAACTCACAAACTCATCGAGGTGAAAGGACAGTAATACTCGCCACGGCCCGGGATATGAGGCCTCCTCAATGACACCGCAAAAGGAAAAAGATTTGAAGCCGCCACAGAAAGGTCCCGGCCGACAACCCTAAATCTCTCCCCTTCACCCTAATTTGGCCGACTACTTTGTAAAGGGTCCCACACAACCAGAAACATCACAGAGCCCACTCCTACGGAAGGATGGCTAAAGCTACAGGATAGCCTCAACAAGTTTAGAGGAACCAAGGCTAACCCGGTCCGTAGAATGTTCCCGGACCTACCCAAGATACCCGGGGCTACCACTACCACGAAGAGTGAGTATACCTTCGTAGGCGTGCCTCGACCCGGTGGAACAGCCGAGAAGCTTACCACCACAAACCCGATTGCCCAGAAGATCCGAAGCCCGGGTTCGAATTGACAGCACTCAAAAGCTAAGGCCACTAATTTCCCTCGATGATCGGGATGGTCTCGGTTATGCAAAGAATTGTTCAAGAAGAAGTCCAAAGCTGACTCCGATTGATCTCGGCTCGGTCCAAGAGATGATAGCAAAGAATTGAGAAAGGAAAACAAAAACAAGACAGCTTCCCGAGTCATGAGGCCACCAACAAAGAAAGCCGCTAAAAAATTGGGAAAACCTCTCAGCCCGTCCGCGACCAAGGAGGAAATGATCACCAAGCTTGGATTGGTCCCCGTCCCTTTGTGTCAATCTAGGACAAGTCCTCCCAGCCTCTCTCTTTGTTAAGATCGAGTCTCTAGGGTCGTCCGATGGCCTTACGCCCGAAGACTACGAGTCCGTAGCAAGCGCCGTATTCCTTTTCGTTTTCAATGAAATGACGAACCTTTCGAGTATCCCTTGATTGCCACTTTAACTAATGATGAATTAAAAAAAAAAAACACTTAATAATAATTCATTAGATAAAGAAGCGTACACATTAAACGAAAAAAAAAATCAAACAACAAAAGAAATCTTTAAGCAAAGTTGTCCTAAAAAGGAAAATCGAGCCCAAGCCGCCGAAGAGATTTTGACAAGTGTGAATCTGGGAACTCGCGAAGAGCCTAAAGAGACGCAGATTGGTGATTTCTTCGAAGGAATTGGAAAGGATGCTCGCAAAGTCCTACAAAATCCTCAATTCAAAGAAAGTTGCCCTCTTCATCAAAGAGAACATCATGTGCAGATACGGGTTGCCACCGAAATCATTTCGTATAATGGATCCCACTTCGAAGGGGAATGCGACATCGGGCCGTGTAATTCGAATAACCCGTCACAAGTCATCTCCTTACAGCCCCAAACCAACGGAGCCGTCGAAGCAAAGAAACAAGACTCGAAAATATCATCCGGAAAATGGCCGTCCAAGGCGTAGATTGGCCCGAGAAGTTACACTGGCACTCGGGGGCTGCGTAACATCGGGCCAAAACGGCAATCGGGGAAACCCCGTTTGCCCTCACATACGGAATGGAAGCCGTACTCCCAATCGAGCTGGAAATACCCTCGCTCCGTATACTGCTGGAAAGCCAGATCAACGAGGTCGAATGGCTCCAGAGTCGCCATGATGAATTGGCCCTACTAGATGAACGCCGATTGAAAGCAATGGAACACATCCGAGCCTACCAAGGAAGAATGGCCAGAGCCTTCGACAAGAAAGTAAAGCATCGGGAGATCCGAGAAGGTGATCTCGTTTTGAAGAAAAGCCCCACCCGTATCAACCCCTCGGCAAATGGGAGCCTCGTATGGGTCGGGCCATATGTCGTCCGTAAGATCTTCTCCGAGGAGCCATGCAACTTGCAGACCTCGACGGGAATCCCTTTGTACACCCAGTAAATGGTGACAAGCTGCGCAGATACTACGCGTAAAAAAAAAAGAAAAAAGAAAAAAAAAAGAGTGCTAAAAGAGTAATACCCAACTAGGTTGAAAACCCGAAAAGGGCGGCCTAGGTAAAAAACAGGGTTGCACCAAAACAAAAAACAAAAAAAAAACAAAACAAAAAAAAAAAAAAAAAAACAACAAAAAAATCGGGTTGAACTACGAAGACCCGAGCTCCTCAAAATGAGGGGAACGTAGGCAGAAACGGTTCGGTCTAAAACACAAATAAAAGTCATACTTTGACATCAATACACCGATCGACCATGAAAGCGTCTCGAAAAACTCTAAAGCAATTCAAATATTCATTACAAGTTAAAAACTTTTTGATGAGTCTAAGCCCGATTCATTCCTACAACCGGCAACCTCGCTAAAAGAAAACTAAGATACGTAATCAAACTAATGTGTCTCGCCATGACAAGAAAGGGATACTCGGAAACCTCGTAGTCACTCCAAGCCACTCGCATCGGCCTCTCCCCTCTTCTTCCCCTTCGAGTCTTCTTCTTCGAACCGGAAAAATGTCGGTATTCCTCCTACCAAGCTCGGTATAGGAACAGGATCTATCAAACCAACCTCTCTCGTGGCCTTAGTAGCCCTAGCGTCATCTCTCATCTCCCCGTAGCCTAGCCGGTAGCATATGAGCCCTCCTCTCCCCGTCTCTTGACGTAAGCCTCATAGTCGGCCGCGCCGTCTCCGCTCCCGTCATGAGGGTTGGTCCTCGCCTCGGCCCTCCTCCTCTCGAAAGCCAGGTCCTCCGCACCCACAATGGCCTCACGCCGTCTCAAAATAGCCACCCGAGTCTCTCCTGCATGCCTCTCATACCAATCCAGGTACCAAGTGGTCAGAACACCGGTCCTGACGCCCGAGAATAACCCGAGGAGGAAAACGTCATATCTCCATGCTCGGGAAAGAAATGGAAACACCGAAGGATCATCCATAGAAACAGAGCCACCACCCCGGTGGCTATATCATCAAAGTTCTCCAAAGGAACCTCGCTTCCAAGCCAAACCGTCTCAAAACTAAAGCCGGAATATAGAAGCCGGACCGAGAAAGCCCCGAAGCATGACCACATGAGACCCATCCCGAAGCACTCGCGAGTCTCCACCCGCCAACAAGGCACCGACCATCTCGATATCTTCTCGTCCGGAGACCAGCCATCCAACGCTCCCATGAGCCCCGATCATCAAAATCCACAAAGCAACCCCCTCCCGGCAAATGTCCAAGGCTTGATCATGTCGGGAGATTCCCGAAGAACCCCCAAACGCTCCATCGCCCACATGGGTCAAGAGGAACGGGCCGCCCTCGTGCATATACCGTCTTCCTAGCCACCTATCAAGAGCATGAAAAGTCTCCCCGTAATCAAAGGAACGACATCTCTCGCCTGTGCGACAGTGAACGACAACATCCAAAGAAAGACCGATGGCAAATCCCAAAGGAATAGACCATGAATAGGGTGCCAAACATACAAAGTGCAAAGGCATCCCAATAGGCATCATCCACCAAGCCTAGGCCCCTAAACCTATCGGGAAGGCCGGAAATATCAAAATGATCGGGACCACGGATCATACCTCGCGCTTCCTCCGGGGAAAGATGAAGGAGGACGCACAATCTGTCAACGAAAGAAGCCCCTCCGGGCAAAGGAACCGCTATCTCTTCCACCTCCGGACCACCAAGCAAGGCCCGAAACTCTTCGACAGTCGGAACAATCTCGTTGAAGGAAAGGCAAAAGACATGCCTTCTAGTGTCCCAAAATGAGGAAGAAGCCCTCAAAAGCTCATAATCCGGAATCAATTCCTTGAGAGACCATAAGCACTTTACCTTGTACCTTTCTTCAAAGAAGGACCTCTTCTCATACATAATCTCCCGGGACCATTCCTTGAACTTGTTGAAGAATGACATTTGGGATTCTTGGGACAATTTTGATGGAGCTTTTCTAAGGTTTTTCATGGATTTTCTCTTTCTCCCGAAAATGGCTGTCTGACCGGAGGTTGAAGAGGATATTTGAATTTGAAATAAAGTGAGACCCGCATCTCGAAGCAAAATTAAAGGACAATGTCGATGCAGGACTCCTCCGCGCGGACATGATTGTCATTCATCGTAAAAATCTGCAATGGTCAAGCCTGCTACACCAAAAGAGGAATATTTCGTCCGGTTGCTCGAAACCCGTGCAAAACCTCCCAAACCAGTCCATATACCAAACACCCTTGCAAAAAAAAAAAACCAAGGCTCATACAACACTGCATTCATACTGCATTGCATTCATAAAATAAAATCCTAAAAAAAAATTCCGAAAAAAAAAGAAAAAAAAAATGTGCATAAAAAAAAAACAAACAAACATCAATAAAATCCTAAATTATTACATTTCAAAAAAAAATGTGCATAAGCCGTACAAATCTCAATCCCAGTCATAAATCTCAAAATCTCGAAAATCGCCTAAAAAAAAAAGGGGGGTAATCAATCGAATCCCTAGCGCCCGACGTCATCCCCGGCCCCTCTTGCGACTCGGGCCCGCCTCCTCGGGAGCCACGAAAATCTCGGGCTCGAGAATCGTCCTCGTCTCCCGGAAAGAGGCTCGTCGGGACCGACCGGCACGCTACGATAGGGCAAGCCGAGATCTGCGAAAAATCGTATCCGAAGGTGAAGGCGTCGGACTCCTGGACGTACGAAGACGACCCACCATGCCGCCAAACGTTTCCACTGCCGTGTGGATCCCCAGAGAATGACGTGATCCGAAGAAGCGGCACCGCGCGGGGATCAATGAGAGGAGACAGAGGAGTCTACGAACGAATAGGGGAAGCCTCCCGTCCCGACGAGGGCGCCGGCCGTGGTCGCCTTGCTCTAGTCTCGAGGAGCCCCGCAAGCGACCATCCTCTGATGAATCTCTTAGCTCCGATCACTTGCTTCGTTAGCTTCTCGACGACCACCTCCGAAAACCGCACAAAAGCAAAAGCGTCGAAACAGTTGAAGCGAAAAAAATGATGACAGAAAGAAAAGAAAAGACAAAAGCAAAAAAAAGAAGGGGAAAAGGTGAAGCCATACCTTCATACAGGACGAGGCCGGAAAGCTCGTGGAAGCCGCCAGTGAGGGATTCTGCACCCTCAATCGGACCCCATCCTGGATATATGAAAAATCCGTCCGAGGGTACCGCGGGATCCCAAGCCCCTCTCTATCCGTAACCCGAGGCATCCTCGGCCTCCTCAAAACAAATACGGGTGCGGCTCGGTCGCCACAAATGCCGAGAAGTGCTTGGCCGGCTCGGTAGTCATCCCAGTCACGAGATCCGTCACTCGGGTGCATCATATCGGCGGGAGGCTCCACCGGTGTCCTCAAAGGCGAGTTCACGCCATGTCCGCGCGTCACCCTCTCTCCCGGATAATAGGCATTGCGGGTCGGACCTCTCAGAATCCTCCGCTGCACGGTCAAATCTCGGCGCCCTTCATTGCGCCACCTCGAAGCGATCCCGGGGATAGAATATCATCCTCTCATCCGTCTCGGCCTCCGTCAAAGGAAGGCAATCCGCGTATTCCGAGAGTCGTACGCCCCCTGGAGCTTATCTTCTCTCGGGCATGCTTAGACTCAGGAGCGCATGGCCGGATACGCCCGAAGTACTCCGCCGTCCGCCACATCGTGACGATGGAAAAACTCCAACGCCCATACCTGCGAAAGGTAAAAATCAAATCAATCCGGTGCAAAGAAAAAGTGTGTGCTCAAAAAAAGAGAAGGAGGGGAAAGCAAAAGAGAGCTTATACCTCGGGGCAAACTCAAAGCAATACAAGGAGCTCACGGCCTATCGGTGTACCTATCAAGAGCAAAATAAAGCTCTGCAATCCGGCCTCTCCCGGGAGACGTCTCCGGCCATCTCCATGTCCTCCAAGGACCTCGGCAAGGCAAAGGCCGCCGTCCCCTCGGCATGCCCAAAGAGGGTGCTCGAAAAAGCAAACCACAAGAAGGCCCTGGCAATCTGATCGGCGCCTATCCTCTCCTCCCCAGCCTCATAGCTCACAATGGTCTCCACAATCTTCCCGTAGACCACCGCATACTCCATCCCCATCCCCTTTTTGGGAATAGGGGAAAATCCCAGAAGAGCCTGCAGGTCCGCGTCGCTGTAGCCATCCCGCCACTCAATGTTGCGTCCATTGCAGGACAGACCCGTGATCGCAGCGTAGTCAGAAGGCGTGACCGTAGCCTCGCCCCAGAAGAAGTGAAACGTGTGGGTCGCATCCCACCAGTGCTGCGCCAAAGCAAACATCAGGCCCTTGCTCTTAGGGAACTTGACCAGTCCCCTCAAGCACTCAACAAACTCCCAAAGCCCGGTCTCAACAACGATCTGTCTCGGACTCGGCAAAGCTCCTCGGCCCGCAGACTCCACCGATCCTCGAGTCTTCATCTTGTTCAGCTGCTCCGTAACGTAGTTGTTTCCACCCTGCAATACAAAAAAAAAAGAAGAAAATGTCAAAAAAAAAATTTGCATTTGCATTTGCACGAAAAAAAAAAAGAGAGCATACATATGCATCATGAAATTTCAAAGAAAAGTCGACAGCATAACAGCATACAATGAGCATAACCCCATTTTTCTCGCACAAAAAAAAAAGAGAACAGCTTTCAGCAAATCCCAATGCGTTCATAAAAAAAAATGCATTCCTACGGAAGCAAAAACTCCGTCCCATTTTCATAAAATAACATGCATACATTCATCGAAAAAAAAAAAATGCATTCCTACGGAAGTAAAAACTCCGTCCCGTTTTCATAGAATAACATGCATTCAATCAACGGGAGGAAAAATCCGTCCCACTTTTCAAAAAAAAAAAAATCAATCAAAAATCATACATTCATATCATCATCTCATGTTGGCAAAATGCCAATTCTTTTCTCAAGCAAAATGCACATTTTCAAATTTCAAAAAAAAAAAATCACAATTTTCATCCATAATTTTTTGGATACCAAAAAAAAAAATGGCGAAAATGCCAATTCTTTTTCCAAGCAAAATGCACATTTTGAGATACCCATATACTCATTACAACATGCAAAGCATCAAAATCAAGATTCAAAGCCAAGAACATCAATCATTCGAATTTTCAAAAAAAAAAATTTCAAAAATCACCCAAAATTCAATCTCAAGCAAGAAATCAACAAAGGGAATGAAAAGATTCGAAGTATACCGTTCGGAGACTCGGATCAGAAGCCCAATGTTGCCAAGCATCGGGGTAGGGCTCCTCCGCAATCGATTGCGAAAGAGTATAGTGCCTCCTCATCCGGACGAGCTCCAATCGTCTCTCCGCCACCGGGCCACGTCCTTGGCCTTGAAAAGCACCTTCCCCGTGTTCCATTGCTCGAAAATCGAAGAAAATCGGAAGATTTCGAAGCTTTTTAGGCCAAAAATGGCGGATTTCTCACTTTCTCTCTCTTTTCTCTCGACAAACTGTAAAAGTGGTAGGGGAGAAGGAGAAAGGGGGCGTTGCCCTCATTTAAAAACCCTGGAACACGCTCCTATCCGCGCGGATAGGATTGTCAGGGTCAAAATGACCCTTTTGCCCTTTAAAAATCTGGAACTCTGCAGTTCAGTCCCCAACTTGACAGAGTTAACCAAAGTTAACCAAAGTCAGCCCCTTGTCAAGAAAATCATTCCCCGGCAGTCAAACGTAAGACCGATCTCCCCGAGAAAGATAACGAGATCCCGTATCTTTCATCAATTTCCTCCGGCAGTCAAACGTAAGACCGATCTCCCCGAGAAAGATAACGAGATCCCGTATCTTTAATCAATTTCCTACGGCAGTCAAACGTAAGGCCGACCTCCCCGAGAAAGATAACGGAATCCCGTATCTTTCATCAAAATTACCCCCGGCAGTCAAACGTAAGACCGATTTCCCCGAGAAAGATAACGGAATCCCGTATCTTTCATCAAAATTACCCCCGGCAGTCAAACGTAAGTCCGATCTCCCTGAGAAAGATAACGAGATCCCGTATCTTTCATCAAAATCATTCAACGGCAGTCAAACGTAAGACCAATTTCCCCGAGAAAGATAACGGAATCCCGTATCTTCCATCAAAATTATTCCACGGCAGTCAAACGTAAGACCGATTTCCCCGAGAAAGATAACGGAATCCCGTTTCTTTCATCAAAATCATTCCCCGGCAGTCAAACGTAAGACCGATTTCCCCGAGAAAGATAACGGAATCCCATATCTTCCATCAAAATTATTCCACGGCAGTCAAACGTAAGACCGATTTCCCCGAGAAAGATAACGGAATCCCGTTTCTTTCATCAAAATCATTCAGAGCGATCAAACGTAAGTCCGATCTCCCGAGAAAGATAACGGAATCCCGTATCTTTCATCAAAATTACCCGGCGATCAAACGTAAGACCGATTTCCCCGAGAAAGATAACGAGATCTCGTATCTTTCATCAAAATCATCAAACGGCAGTCAAACGTAAGACCGATTTCCCCGAGAAAGATAACGGAATCCTGTATCTTTCATCAAAATTACCCCCGGCAGTAAAACGTAAGACCGATCTCCCCGAGAAAGATAACGAGATCCCGTATCTTTCATCAAAATCAACCCCCGGCAGTCAAACGTAAGACCGATTTCCCCGAGAAAGGTAACGAGATCCCGTATCTTTCATCAAAATTACCCCCGGCATTCAAACGTAAGACCGATTTCCCCGAGAAAGGTAACGAGATTCCGTATCTTTCATCAAAATTACCCCCGGCAGTCAAACGTAAGACCGATTTCCCCGAGAAAGATAACGAGATCCCGTATCTTTCATCAAAATCATCAAACGGCAGTCAAACGTAAGACCGATCTCTCCGAGAAAGATAACGGAATCCCGTATCTTTCATCAAAATCATCCCCGTGATCAAACGTAAGACCGATTTCCCGAGAAAGATAACGAGATCCCGTATCTTTCATCAAAATCATCAAACGGCAGTCAAACGTAAGACCGATCTCTCCGAGAAAGATAACGAGATCCCGTATCTTTCATCAAAATCATTCCCCGACAGTCAAACGTAAGACCGATTTCCCCGAGAAAGATAACGAGATCCCGTATCTTTCATCAAAATCATCCTCCGGCAGTCAAACGTAAGACCGATTTCCCAGACGAATACGTCTGATTTTCCCCAGCAAAGGCTAACAAAATCCCCAGTAAAGTTAACGGAATCCCAAAAGCCAACGGAATCTCGAGAAGAACTCGAACTACGAAAGGGCTTGATTCCCACTAGGGATACGTAGGTAGCCTATCATTAGGTCCAGCCCCTCGACCAAAACGGTCACCCTCTCCTTCGGCAGCAGACAAAGTCCACCGAAAGGGCATTTCACATCAAGGTTCGAGGCACCTAAAACGCCATCTCCAAGGTCCGAGGCACCTAAAACGCCTTCTCCAAGATTCGAGGCACCTAAAACGCCATCTCCAAGGTTCGAGGCACCTAAAATGCCATCTCCAAGGTTTGAGGCACCTAAAACGCTGTCACTAGGAAAGCGATAAATCGCAATCATCCCCAGCAGAGCGGATAGCCATCAGACCGAAAATGGTCATTCCTATCCCCAGCAGAGCGGATAGCCATCAGGCCAAAAATGGTCATCTCTTATCCCCAGCAGAGTTTCTCTCCAGCAACCAACTGCAGAACTCGCTCATCAGGTTCGAGGCACCTAAAACGCCATCATCTCCAGGGTCAAAGACCCGAACTACGACTGGCTTGATTCCCATTCGGGATACGTAGGTAGCCTATCGCTAGGTTCAGCCACCCGATCACTCGATCATCCCGCCAAATATGGAGCCTTACTCTTATCGACGACCCCGCTTCCTTCGAAAGCACCGTCGCCGAGGGGCTACTGTAAGTGCTCCAATTTGAGCTTGTTAGAATTTTCGTTAGAAAATTAACGAAAGTTATAACATTTCTAACAATTCCTAACAATCCTAACATTTTTAACAAAGTGAGGGTAAAATGGGCATTGTTATTTAAGGTTAAACCTCAAAAAGAATCTTAAAAAGCAAAACAAAGGAAGAAAACCAAAAATAGAAATGGCTGGAAACATAAAACTGGCTGTTAATTTGAATTTTCAAAAGAAATATTCCTCTTGTCCAAAGCCTGAAGCAGCATTTAATGAACAGTGCACGCTGAGGGACCCTATCCGCGCGGACATCTCTGTCATTTCCAGAGGGCTATAAATTGAGCCCTCCAGTCACAAAAATAAGGAGCAACAACACAATTTGCACTGAACCTCTGGCGAAATATAGAGAGAAAACAGTGAGAATTCACTTGAATTGTCACCATTTTCTCTTGAATCTTTCCCAACTCACACTCACTCTCAAATTCAAACCCTAAACACATTCAAGCCTTGAACCCATTCAAACACAAACTCAAGGAAGATAGGTATAACCTCCCTCTTCTTACCCTAAATCTCTCATCCATGCATGCATCTTCAAACTACAAAATGTAGTTCATTCTTCTTCTTGTCTTAAGATCCAAGAAGATCACCATGGAAGTCCATCTCCATGGATGATCTTCTACAAGGATCAACATTTTCTTTAATGTGTTCTTGTTTTCTTGCAAATGCATTTTCAAAACCCTAAAAACTATTTTCAAGCATCAAATCTCATTTTCAAAGGATAAAATTCCCCTTCCCAAGCAAATGAAGTGCTTAGTCCTAATGTACCCCAAGGATGGTTTGGTATAGTTGATTCACCACTAAAATGTCAAGTGATCACTAACCAAAACCTAGGGAAATGGGGACAAGCATGGATGCAAAACCCCCCTTAAAATCATATTTTCTTTCTTGAGAAGTTGCTGTCCAGTAGCAATTTCCTCAGACCTCAGTCCATTGTCTAATTTTTTGGACACAGATAAATGTGGAATTTGGTGTTGACTACAAAACACTTTTTGTAGCCAACATCCAGATCTTTTCAGACATATTTTTACTTTATTTTTTGGGTGAGTAAAACTCCTCTTTTCAAATTTTCTTTCAGAGGCTAGTTCATCAGGTTCTGGGAATCCAGATCTCATATCTGAGGTTTCCATAAGGTTTTGACCCCTCAAATCTTCTCCAAAATGGAAAATTCCTTCGCACAAATCTTATTTAAGGTGTCTGGAACAACTTTCATTCTCTGAGTTTATCCAGATTATGAAGTTTTAAGACCCTTGAATCCATTTCAAAATCAAAGGTCCACTGCCTTTTTCATTCTGGCAGAAGTGGTTCTCAACTTCGAAAGGTCTTTTGAGTACCAAATCTCAATCCAAAAATTTTCCAAAAAAATCATGGGATAAGTTTAAAGTCTTAAAAAGATATCCCAATTTTTACTTTTCTGAGTTTCAAATTATTTTGGCCAAAATACACACACACACACACACAAATGATTTTCAGCTTGGAAGACTCGTTTTACGAGGCATTCCGGGTGCACACTAACGTCCTTCCCGGCGTGTAACATGACCTCCGAACCCAAATTTCTGATCTCGGGCTTTTTTCAAAGTTTTGGCCCTTAAAACAAAAATGGCGTGGCGACTCCGTTCTTTTTCCCGGGTTTTATTTGGTTTTTTTCAAATAACGCCGAAAAATCGAATTTTTTCCCGCGAAATGGCGACACATCATCACATCGTGGACATTTATCAGTCCAAATCATGCCGAATTTTTTGTCGAGCCCTCGGACATGATCTTGACTTTGACGTCAGCTTTGTCCGTAATTTACATCGAATGCTCGTTAAGACTCGATTACCCGCCAGACTTTTAGGATCGTTTTTCTTTCGGTCGGTGGGACCCGCTTGCCCTATAGGACCCTCGCCCGGGGCTGTCCACCCTGGGAGGTCGAAATACAGGTGAAATACGAGGGGCTTATAGACGTAGTGACGGGGCCCACTGATCCAGGATCCAGAGTAGTTTGCGAAAAAGAAGAGCAATCTTTTCCAACCGATTAGGTTAATAAAACAAGTTTTAAGTAAACGTGAAAAAATAACTGCATGTTGCATGAGCCCAAACACCTACCCTCCTTCATTCCCAGACATCTGAATCCTCGTGCCTTTTCCCCCGTAGCTCCTCACAAAGGTTGGTTCCGGACACCGGGTCATCGTTTGATTAGTTGGGAAGAGTCAAGCGCGTCATCAGCTTCGCCGTTTGTTCCGACTCCGGGTTTCAGAATGTCTGCGTCAGCCGGTAATGATGGGGACAACGTCACTCCGCCTCCCGGGACCCTCGAGACGTAACAACGGTGGAATCGGTTAGCGAACGAGATGAGGTTACGACAGGAAGCACAGCTAAATAGCCTTATGGAGGCTATTAAGAGCCATGGTCTGGCCGCCAGCCTCAATCCCGATGGCACCTTCACCGTGGAAGAAGACGAGGATGCCAACCCCACTCTCAGTCGCCCTGACTACACCAGGATGCCACCACCCACCTCCTATGGTGCCACTACCAGAACCCATGCTCCTCGGTCTTCGAGTCAGCCAGCTCCCCAACCACAGACCACTGGATCCATGCAGCCCGACGGCACAAATCAGTTCACAGTCCCTCAGTGGGGACAAAGCCAGTACGGAATGTCTTCTCATGGTTGGGGATATCTCGGAATGCCCCAACAAATTGGAATGCCACCTCAGTTCGGAACCGATCAATCCGGACCTTCACAGCAACAGCCACAGTTCGGAATGCCGCCACAGCTTGGTTACGGGCCACGGTCGAGCCCCTCCTCAGAATAATACTAGTTCAGCTGCTCCTCACACAAATCCGTTCCTCACTCAGACTTCTATGGGTTACCAAGCCTCCATCCCGGTGTCATCCGAATCACCAGGACCGCAGTACCCCCCGGGTTATACACCCTCGCCTCAACCAGTCATGCATTTCAACAGTCAGGGACAGCAGCCCGCACCTAAGCCTACTTATGGGCCCCATTCTAGAAATTCAAGCTATCCGGCTACAGCAGGACTGCCTCCACCCACATTGCTAGTTGAAAATCAACAGCAGGCCGCAAGGTTCTATCCCTTTGCCCAAGCTCCTACTCATGCTCCCCAGAGTAACTCAGCCCAAGGACAGGTTTTCACCTACATCCCCGGATCGGCCGTTCCCTCCACCAGTCTGCCGCCAGTGGTAGCTCCTCTCTCTAACACAGCCACTAGCTTGAATGCCATGGTTCCGCCACAAGACCCTCATCTGGCCTGGTTCATGGAACAACACAAGGAAATGAAAGCGCAGATCGCTGAGTTGACTGCCAAGAAGTCTGCTTTCCGGCCTACAGACCCGGACTCCATTGTTCCTCTACCCCACAAATTCGTGATGCCTAATCTGGATCTCTTTGATGGGACTGCATGCCCGAAAACTCATCTGGACACATATACCTTGGCAATGAAGGCCAAAGGGTGCACCAATCAGCAGTTAGCTGACTATTTCAGTCTATCCTTGAAGTCCAGTGCCTTAAAGTGGTTCTTCCGTTTGAAACCTGAAGCCAGGGCTACATGGGACCAGATTACCAATGCTTTCACAGAGAAATATAAGGCCAACTTGGAGTGGGAAACAAATAGGGTTGACCTACAAACAACAGTGCAGCGTCCTGATGAGAATGTTGGGGACTTTTACAAGCGGTGGAATCTGAAACTCAGCGAAATGGCCATCCCTCCTTCCGAAGAGGAACAACTGGATATCTTCCAGTCATGCTTGAAACCACATCTGAGAGCCTCCCTCAGTCACTTCCCGTACTCAGACTTACGGGCCATGGTTAACTCCGCAGCTAAGTTTGAAAAGGCTTACAATCAGCAACCGGCTGCTGCACCTGCCTACAGATATCGGGCTCCTCCTGCAAACACCGCCCTCACACTCTTGCTAAAAACAAAGAAATGATTAACTATGCGGGACAGGAATGTAATAACACAACTCCTTTTGCTCCCAGAAAACCAGTCGAGCCCAGACCACGAGTCATGAACCTCGAAAACTTTGGAATGCCTCTGAATGACATCTTTAGGGGACTGGTGAAAGAAGGCTTGCTGCGGCCTTTGGAGAATTTCCAACCCAGGAATCCGAATGCTCCCGTGGATACTACAAAGTTTTGTGCTTTTCATCAAGCTCATGGACATCTAACACACAATTGCTTCACTTTGAAGAAGGCAATCCAGGGGCTAATAGAGCAAGGAAAGTTGGAAGGCCCCGAAGGGCCTAATACGATCAAAAATCCTCTCGCCAAGGAACCATAATCGAGGTAAATATGATTGAATGCGGAGAATCTTCGCATGCCTGTGAAGATGCGATGAAGGTCCCCAAATACCCGTGGCTAACCTCGTCGAGGATCCCGAATTCGATTCCCCTCGGCCTTGAGGATATTGAACGAATCAACCCATCTTGGTCTCATGTCGAGACTCCTTGCAAGAATACGAGGCCCGCTATTTCTCGGATGAAGGGAAAGCCGATAATTGGAGAACTGGGCCGTTCCGGTCAAAACATGAAAGAACCATTTACACAAGATGGTTAGAAGCTGATCAAGAAAGATTGAACAAGAAAGCTTCAGACGGGCGCTCGTGTGCGAGGCTTATCGCAAAGAGGCCGAAGAGCACTTGGAGCTAGTACACTTCGCAAACCGGCTATTGGAGAAGTCGAATACGATCCCGAAGGCGGTGGCGAAGAATCGGAGGAGGAAGAATCCTTCTACATTCTACCCGGTGTCAAATAGGTGCCACCCCTCTCACTCTTCCCCACGAGTTTTGGGAGGAGAAGCTGAGTCGCATCTATCACTTCCGGGAATGGGAGCATATGACAATTTCTGCGGCTGCACGCACCCATATTCCCCTAACGGGTTTGATCGGCGTTCCCTCTCCGCCGAAATCCCGGTAGTATGGGAAGATGATTCCGATGACAGCGACGACGATGATGATGACGAGAGTGAAGAGTCAACTGAGGCCCCAGATCCGGAAACAACCTGGAACAATCATGCCGGAAATAGGCACAATGGCTGGTTGTCAGCAAGTGACGATGAAGAACCACCGGAAAACACAAGTCAAATACCAACGGGGATGGGTCCCCAAGAACTGCACCTCGTAAGATGCACATGCGGTCAGTGTCCGGATACTTCAGAGGATGAGGGACAGCAAAGCCCGCGCCCAGATCCGTACATATCCGAAATCCTAGAACACAACGTTCCTTATAAGAACCTGACTGGTGAATGGAAAGGGTTTATTGAAGCACTGGTCGAGAACGGAGGGTTTCAGCCACCAGAAGATGAAGAATTCGTAAACGTCATCGGATCCTTTTCTTCTTTCCCGAGAACGGATGGCATAACAACCGTAAGGGTCACAACCGGGCCGCTTGAGCGCAGCGAGTGCTTGCAATTCACTGAAAAGGGTTATTGACCTGAACGTCTCCCCAGTGGCCTTCATACCTATGAATCCACATGACGCCTTCCTAATTGCTCCAGTGCCCGACAATGGTCCCCGGGTGCTCCTTATTTGGACACAGATCTATCGAGATGCTACGTCAAACTCCGAGGGGGAACGTTGCCTATCCTTCACTTGTGGCTGCCCTACTTGCAAGATCGAAAGAAAAAGGATGTACGATGAAATGGAGGCTGATAGCCATAACTCTGTGGGCCATCCAGGGGATGCGATCGAAAAGCCGCCGAGTCCCGACAATAACGACTCTTGTTGCATGATAACTATGAGCAAGACAGGCTAAGAGAGCGAATCGGAGGACGCCCTAGCTCTGTGGGCCATACAGGGGGCAACAACACAACCCCAGACTCAAAGGCCTGTGACTTGGGAAGCAGTCATAAGAGCTGCCCAGGATGGGGCCAGTACAGCTCAGCCCCTCACCGTTGCTAGACTCCGTCAGAACCAGTGGCCGATAGCCAAAAAGGCTCCCCCGTTGACCCTGGCAGCACTCAAAAAATCCAGCCAAGAAGCCACTGATGAGGAAGTTAACCTGTTGACCCGATCCGAGCAAATCTTCCAAGGGAATCCCAAGGCAGATAAGAAGGCCACAGATCAAGCACCCGGGGAGAACCGCCGCCCCTATGCTAAGACAGCCGAAACTCCTGACCCCGGAAAAGAGGATCCCGTGCTCACCCAGTTGAAGCAAACACAGGCTAACATCTCTCTATGGTCCCTACTCACCTCATCCTATCCCCACAAGCTAAAGCTGGAAGAAAGCCTAGCCCGCACCTTGGTGCCTATCGATGCTACTCTCGATGATGTGGTACAGCTGATTGGAAACATCCACTACGGGAACATAATCACTTTCACAGATATCGACCTCCCTCAATTTGGGGCTGATCATAACGAGCCTCTCTTCATCACAGTCCAATTGGATGAACGATGCCTCCCTCGGGTCCTGGTTGATAATGGGTCCGGAATGAACATTCTTCCGGCAAAGATCATGAGCCTGCTTGATATCAAGACTACAGACTTGAAGCCTTCCTCCCTCACAGTCAAAGCTTATGACTCGACATCCCGAGCAGTCCTTGGAGTTGCTACCTTGGACCTCTGGTTTGGACAAAAATTGATACCTGTGGAATTCCAGGTTATTGACATCCCGATCACTTTTAATGCCTTATTGGGAAGACCTTGGCTGCATCAGGTCAAGGGGGTTGCCTCAAGCCTCCACCAGTGTGTGAAATTCATTTCGAATGGGGACCTGACAACCATTTATGGGGATTTAGTCACCTTGGAGGGCACAGATACAGGTGGAATACCTATTTTGGAAATCAAGCATGATGAGGAAGGTCTCATGCTAACGGGCTTCACGGTCGAGCCTCCAAAGGCCCAAGTTTGCAACATAGATCTGACAATCACCCGGGATAAAATCCCCCCGGTCTTGAAAATGATGAGAAAGATGAGCTATCTACCTGGCCTTGGTCTGGGGAAGCACCAACAAGGAACTCACAAACTCATCGAGGTGAAAGGACAGAAAACTCGCCACGGCCTGGGATATGAGGCCTCCTCAGTGGACACCGCAAAAGGAAAAGGATTTGCTCTACAAAGGAAAGAAGCTATCACAGGAAGGGTCCCAGTCGACGACCCTAAATCTCTCCCCTTCAGTCCTAATTTGGCTGACTACTTTGTAAAGGGTCCCACACAACCGGGTAACATCACAGAGCCCACTCCTACAGAAGGGTGGCTGAAGCTACAGGATAGCCTCAACAAGTTCAGGGGAGCCAAAGCTAACCCGGTCCGCAGAATGTTCCTGGACCTACCCAAGATACCCGGGGCTACCACTACCATGAGAAGTGAGTACACCTTCAAAGGCGTGCCAAGCCTAGTGGAACAGTTCGAGAAGCTCACAACCACAATTCCTACTGCCCAGGAAGGTCCGAAGCCTGAGTTTGAATTAACCGTGCCGAAAGCCAAAGCCACAGAAGTCTTTTCAGATGATTGGGATGGTCCGATTATGCAACAGCTATTCGGGGAAGAGATCCAGGTGCCAGACCTGATTGATTTCAGCTCAGTCAAAGAAATGGTAGCGACAATCGAGGAAGGAGCACGGTATAATTCCCGAGTCGGGAGGTCACTGACAGCAATGCCGCTAAAGAATTGGGAAACTCTCTCAGGCCCGTCCGCGACCAAAGAAGAAATGATCACCAAACTTGGATTGGTCTCCCATCCCTTTGTGTCAATCTAGGAAAAGTCCTCCGAGTCTTTCATTTGTTAAGGTCGAGTCTCTAGGTTCGTCCGATGGCCTTACGCCTGAAGACTGCGAGTCTGTAGCAAACGCTGTACTCCCTTTCGTTCCTAATGAAATGACGAACCTTTCTGAGTATCCCTTGATTGCCACTTTAACTAATGATGAATTAATTAATAAAAAAAATATTTGATAATAATTCATCAGATAAAGAAGCAGACACATTAAACAAAAAAAAATCAAACAAAAAAAATATCTTTAAGCAGGTTGTTCGGAAAAAAGGAAAATCGAGCCCAAGCTGCCGAAGAGATTTTAACGAGTGTGAATCTGGGAACTGCGGAAGAGCCTAAAGAGACGCAGATTGGTGATTTCTTCGAAGGAACTGAAAAGGATGCCTTACAAAATCCTACAAGGTCCTCAACTCAAGAAAAGTAGCCCTCTTCATCAAAGAGAACATCATATGCAGATACGGGTTGCCAGCCGAAATCATCTCAGATAATGGATCCCACTTCGAAGGGAAATGCGACAGCCGCGAGTAATTCAGAATAACCCGTCACAAGTCATCTCCCTACAGGCCCCAAACCAACGGAGCCGTCGAGGCAGCAAACAAGACTTTGGAAAACATCATCCGGAAAATGGCTGTCCGAGGCAGAGATTGGCCCGAAAAGTTACACCTGGCACTCTGGGGCTACAGAACATCCGTCAGAACGGCAACAGGAGAAACACCGTTTGCCCTCACATACGGAATGGAAGCCGTGCTCCCAATCGAATTGGAAATCCCCTCACTCCGTGTGCTGTTGGAAAGCCAGATCAACGAGGTCGAATGGCTCCAAAGTCGCCATGATGAATTGGCCCTACTAGATGAGCGACAATTGAAAGCAATGGAACACATCCGAGCCTACCAAGGAAGAATGGCCAGAGCCTTTGACAAGAAAGTAAAGCATCGGGAGATCCGAGAAGGTGATCTCGTCTTGAAAGAGAAGCCCTCACCCGTATCAACCCCTCGGCAAATGGGAGCCTGTCTGGGTCGGGCCGTACGTCGTCCAAAAGATCTTCTCCGGAGGAGCCATGCAACTTGCAGACCTCGACGGAAATCCCTTTGTACACCCAGTGAATGGTGACAAGCTGCGCAGATACTACGCATAAAAAAGAGAAACAAAAAAAAGAGAGTGCTAAAAGAGTAATACCCAACTAGGTTGAAAACCCGAAAAGGGCGGCTTAGGTAAAAAACAGGGTTGCACAAAAAAAAACAAAAAAACAAAAAAAAAAACAAAAAAAAAACAAAAAAAAAAAACAAAAAAAAAAAAAAAAAACAAAAAACAAAAAACAAAAAAAACAAAAAAAAACAAAATCGACTGTGTTGAACTACGAAGACCCGAGCTCCTCAAAATGAGGGGAACGTAGGGCAATGGAAACAGTTCGGTCTAAAGCACAAATAAAAGTCATACTTTGACATCAATACACTGATCAGACCATGAAAGCGTCTCGAAAAACTCTAAAGCAATTCAAATATTCATTACAAGTTAAAAACTTTTTGATGAGTCTAAGCCCGATTCATTCCTACAACTGGCAACCTGCTAAAAGAAATTAAGATACATAATAAAACTAATGTGTCTGCCATGACAAGAAAGGGATACTCGGAAACCTCAAGGTCACTCCAAGCCACTCGTACTAGCCTCTCCCCTCTTCTTCCCCCTTCGAGTCTTCTTCTTCTGAACAAAAAAAATGTCGGTCTTCCTCCTACCAAGCTCTGGTATAGGAACAAGATCTATCAAACCAGCCTCTGTCAGGGCCTTAGTAGCCCTAGCGTCATCTCTCATCTCCTGTAGCCTAGCTGATAGCATAGGAGCCCTCCTCTCCTGTCTCTTGACGTAAGCCTCATAGTCGGTCACAGCGTCTCCGCTCCTGTCATGAGGGTTGGCCCTCGCCTCGGCCCTCCTCCTCTCGGAAACTGTCAGGTTCTCCGCACCCACAATGGCCTCACGTCGCCTCAAAATAGCCATCTGAGTCTCTCCAAAATGCCTCTCGTACCAATCCAAGTACCAAGTGGTCAAGAACACCGGTCTCGGACGCCTGAGGATAACCCGAGGAGGAAAGACGTCATACCTCCATGCTCGGGAAAGAACGGAAAATACCGAAGGATCATCCATAGAAGCGTAAGCCACCACCCTGGTGGCTATATCATCAAAGTCCTCCAAAGGAACCTGCTCCAAGCCGAACTGTCTCAGAACCAAGGACGGAATATAGAAGCTGGACTGAGAAAGCCCCGGAAGCATGACCACATGAGACCCGTCTTGAAGCACTCTGCGAGTCTCCACCCGCCAACAAGGCACTGACCATCTGATATCTTCTGTCTGGCGACCAGCCATCTGTAAGTACCCAAATCTGGCTCATGCCTTCCGGTTAAATTTCCCGGCAATTTCGGTAAATTTTCCGGTAATTCCCCAGACCTTCCTAGTGTTCCGGAAACATTCCGGAACTATTTTTAATTAAATAAGGGCTGAAGGGAATCCTTCCTAATTAAGAAACACGTTTTTCTTAATTAGGAGGGAAGGTTCTAGAATTTGCCACCTTGCATGGTTCTAGAATGCTGAGTGATTGTGGATAATGCCGCACGGCTGCATTAGCTCGCTGCCCCTAGCCGCACGGCTTCATTATCCTTATCCAGACTGCCTATAAATAGAGCCCTCCTCTACCCATTTCATAAGCAACAATCAACACACAAATCACTCACAAACACTCCAAAGACGTGAAGAACACTATTGGAAGATCCAAGAAGGTGAAGAAGAAGGCCAAGAAGCTCCCTCCCTCCTCCTTGAAGATCCAAGACCAACCTCTCCTCCTAGCTCCGCCCGACGAAGAAGAAGGAAGCCATTGGTAACCTCGCACACCCTAACCTCGCATCCTAATTGCTTTATAAATTGCTCATTGCATTACTTTTATATTGCTTGGGACTTGGTAGATTAAAGAGCATATCTTCATATTCCCCCTTCCCCTTTTTGCATGCATTAGACATCATTTGTCATAAAAATGTAGTCTTTTCCCATAAAGGTGCATCCTTTGCACCTAAAACCCCCATTTTCAAATAAAAATGTCATCTTTATGCATCATTTGCATTTAAAAATCAAATCTTTTCAATCAAAATGCATCATTTGCATCCAAAATCATCTTTCCAAGCATCATTTGCTTTAAAGACCATGTCTTTACCATAAACTAGCATCATATGCTTTTCAAAATGCAATCTTTATGCATCATTTGCATAATGAATGCCAATTTCTTCAACAAAAATGCATCATTTGCATAAAAATCAAATCTTTATGCATCATTTGCAATAAAGATCATTTCTTTAAACTAAGTGCATCATTTGCAACCCAAAAATGTCATCTTTTCATTAAAGTGTCATTTTTTACATACATTTCCCCCATTCCCCCATTAGCAACCTAGGAACGGACCGGTGTAAAAGATCCTATCTTTACATCGTTCCTTCCATTAAAGGTTCCATAATCTCTTTAGAAAGGGACACCTTGAATCCTATATCTCCAATTATCGCTTAAGAAAGAGTATGAAGCATCTATACGAGCTCGACCGTCTTAAAGCGTAGGATTGATGGGCTAAAGAACCTCATCTTTGACCATAAAGAGAGTCATTCTCTCGATCACGCAAGTCCCGAGGGTCCCGAGGTTAAAATGCGATGATCATAAGTCACAAGATGAGGGCGGGATCATAATCCCAAATACATAAATACCAAGAAATCCCGAGCGACAACCAACAAATGGTTTGTACGTCCGAAAGACGACTTGGGACATTCCCTCCTTATTTTCAAACACATGCACACAAGAAAGCACGCAAGCAAGCACGATTAATGAAATCATGGGAGACTTGCTCCGGCAAGGCACTTTGGGTGAACGCCAAACGTTCTTCCCAAGGGGTAACTTAACCTCCGAACCCATAAAACCTTTTTTTCAAAGTTTTGAGGTAATCAAAATGGTGTGGCGACTCCGTTTTTCAAATTAAATCGGATGTCTTCAAACTCGCGTGAATCCAACAAAATAAAATTTGGGCACACATTCACAGTTTGTCGACTCCGCTGGGGAAATCCCAAAGGAGAAAAGCTTTTATTTTTAAAACAAAAATCGATACTCGGTATATAGGTGGAAACCACTTACCCTTCCTATACACTCCCTGATGTGGGAGTTGGGATAACCGGTGGTTTAACAATCCCACGTACCAGTATCACTTTTCGAAAAAAATAGAAAGCTTTTCCCTTTGAGCGGGTTAGACTCCCGTCGCCGATTTCATTAATCATGCTTGCTTTCTTTACCATGCATTGCATCATTTGCATCTTGGAATCTGTGCATACTTTGAACGGGAAACAACACGAAAAATATAGCAAAGGAGTGGAACTGGAAAATTGATCCATGCAGACGGCTCAATCCTCCTTGGATTCCGACCGGGCGACCTCAGTGGCACTTCCACCAGGAAAAATTGAGGTTAATCTGGCAGTCCTAGCAGCTTGGGGCTACTCAGCTCCATGACTGACTGGGGCTCCCAAAAAATTTACGTGCTTATGTTTTGCATTTTTCCCGTCCCAAAAATCATTCCTTTAAAACACATTTCATGAAAATCTCTGTTTTAACTCAAAAAGGAACATTTTTAGGAGACCGCACACTACGCGCACCGATATATCCCGTACACTTTGCACGCACGTCCTTCAAACCCGAGGGTGGTTCCGAGCTGCGATCACGGACAGCCTTACGATGCTCCGGCGCGCTCGAAATCATCCCAACCTCCCCATGGCAAACCAAATGTCGACCAATGCACACCCGTGTCACACGTTTCAAAAAACCGTGACTTTTTGGTTGGTTTTTGGTCTAGTCCGTGTCATATAGCCCAGTTGCATACCCTCGTAAAGTTCAAGCCTTAGTTCATAACGGAAAAGGAACTCTGCCAAAATTCCGACAAGGAAAAATTGGCGAGATCTTGACTCCGATATTGACTTTGACCTTGACCTGCACGGAATGCGTAAGAGTCAAGACCGAGTCTTTGCCAACAAATCAAAAGATCTTTCGCTCAAGCGAAGCTCTGCCAAAATTCCGACAAGGAAAAATTGGCAAGATCTTGACCCGGCATTGACTTCGATTCTGACTCACGCCCGGCGTATGCAACGAAGTTCAATGTGACACTGTGTCATCCAGCTTTTGCCGCCCGACCCATGCCTATTATCTTCTCAGACATTACCGAAAGTCAAAACGTCATTCGCTCAAGCGAAATTCTGCCGAAATTCTATCAAGGCAGAAAGACGAGACTTTCCCGATATTGCCTTGACTATAATCCGCATCGCTCGTGCGTTGAAAGTTCCTATGACCCGCTAGACCCGTTAGGAGCGTTCTTTACTCTCGGTCGGTGGGATCCGCGTGCCCTATAGGACCCTCGCCCGGGGCTGTCCACCCTGGGAGGTCGAAATCCAGGTGGAATACGAGGGGCTTATAGACGTAGTGACGGAACCCACTGATCCAGGATCTAGAGTAGTTGCGAAAAAGAAGGGCAAACCCCCCCTTTTCCAACCAAATAGAAATAAATAAAAGACATGATTTTAAGTAAACTTGAACAATTAATGTAATCATAATTGCATTTTCCTAATTCTGATATCCCTAATCGAGACCTCCTCGGTCCGATTTTCGATTTTCCTATCCCGACCTTTCATGGTCAAACCCTTAATCGAGACCTCCTCGGTCCGATTTTCGATTTTTCATCTCGACCTTTCATGGTCAAACCCTTAATTGAGACCTCCTCGGTCCAATTTCCGATTTCCCTGTCTCGACCATTCATGGTCAAACCCTTAATTGAGACCTCCTCGGTCCGATTTTCGATCTTCCATCTCCCGACCTTTCATGGTCAAATCCCTAATCGAGACCTCCTCGGTCCAATCTTCAATTTCCAATCTTGACCTTTCAAGGTCTCATCAATTCCGGTCAATTAGGATTAGGAGAAAATGTGTTTTGAGTAAAGTTTAAGCGATAAGTGCATGTTACTTGAGCCTTCAGCCTAAACACCTACCTTCGAGCCTAAACCTTGCCTATCCCTTTCCCGCAGCGAGAAAGAAGTGTGCGAGAATACCGGGTTAGCAGCTTTTCAGTGCAGAAAACCTTAGGCAGAATCGTCAAAGAGTCAGAATGGCAGATTTGACAGAAAACAGTGAGGGTGCAGGAAACCAGATGGTTAGGAAGGAAGAGTTAGTCCTGGCTTTGGAAAGCTCCCATAAGGTTCATCAGGAATAGCAAGCCATGCTTATTGACGCACTCTGTCGTCATGGAGTTCAGGTCATAGTTGAGTCGAATGGTTCTCTGGTGGTAGTCGAAGATGAGACTTCAGAAACAGTGATTTCAGTCCCTTCATCCTATAACCAAGACCCCCCAGCCTATAACCAATACCTTCCTCCATCCACATATGATCCCTTGTCAAGGACCACTTCTCCTCAGTCCTTTCCAACATCCCAGCTCATCCGGGCTCCATCGCCCTCAGCTCCTCAGAACGGATTGGGCTTCACCCCACCTGTTCCTCAGTTCCAGCAATACCTGCCAGTTTACGCTCCGGCTTCGCATAATCAATTTGAGTTATGTGGCTATGTTCTGAAGCCCCTACACCCACCTGAGTGCGATCATGAGTTGCCAAAGGATGATTCAAGTTTCCAGCTGTCACCTACCGGACTTAATGAATTCAGCCGTCAGTTTGCTACTGTGTTTCCCTCCGCCGATAAAAGTCCTGTTGCGATTTCCAATAACTCGAGAGTCCCCGTTGACCCCCATGTGGCAATATTGATGGAACAAGTGAAACAAATGCAAGAGAAGTTTGACTTCATGATGAGTATCAATACTCCCTTGACCCCAGACGTCGAACCAGGCAAGGAAATGACTCCACCAAGCACGACCCAATACCACTCAAAGACCAAACAAAGAACCGTACCCAAGTCAGCACCAGTTCCTCACAAAGGAAAGAGTGTCGTAGCCTCCTTCAGCCAAATCCAACAATGGAACCAACTGGACAATGGAACTTCGAGTCTTGAGAACAACAATGTCTCCCGAAAACCCCGCTCCCTTCATTTTGACAATGCGGAGAAGCCTTTAAGCAAGATTCTGGAAGAGCTGATGAAAGAAAAGCTGATAAAGCCACTGGAGAATTGGAAGCCCAAGAACCCCAACGTTCGGGTGGATGAGTCTAAGCATTGTCTTTTCCATCAATACCTTGGGCACGACACTGATGATTGCACCTATTTGAGGCATGAGATCCAGAAATTGATAGAAAAAGGGAAGCTCGAGAACCTCCATGGGCCAAAAACAGA
The DNA here is from genome assembly GCA_022495995.1 of Adenophora triphylla var. japonica. NCBI lineage: Eukaryota > Viridiplantae > Streptophyta > Magnoliopsida > Asterales > Campanulaceae > Adenophora > Adenophora triphylla. Next base: position 121,614 of record JAFEMH010002818.1, on the reverse strand, counting down.
AAGTTATGGTAAGAGGTCAATTCAGGAAGTTCAAGGTCAGAAACGTCAGCTTGATGATTTTGGGATGCCCATGAGCAAAGTTTTCGATGATTTGGTGAAACGAGGCCTTCTCACACCTCTCGAGAATTATAAGCCAAGAAACCCCAGTAGAGTTGACATGACCAAGTTCTGCGAGTACCACAAGCATTTTGGTCATGTGACAGACAAGTGTGTGGATCTGAAGAAAGAAATTCAGTGGCTAATCTACGAAGGAAAGCTCAAGTTACCTGGCAGTCCAACCCGCAAAGAGTAGCTAGACTAGGGTCTACCTATCCTTAAGTAAGACTAAAAGAAAAAAGAAAAAAAAAAAAATAAGAAAAATAGTCTCTCAGTCAACCTTCGTAGGTTCTAGTACTTTTCTCTTTCAATCAAGTCCTCCACGGACATTGTAATTAATCTTTAATTTTCTATAAAAGAGTCTTCTTCTTTTCTTGCTAGACTTAAGACATTATTTGCACACCTACATTACATTTAATGAAATGGTTTTATTTTATATGATCACTTGCATTACTTAACAATTAATCTCTCGAAATAATTCACATTCCAATTAATCGGTGTGAGAAAGTCAATCAATGCTCTCCCCATACACTTTCCTTACCTCACAAAAGCCTTCATCAAGCCATACACTTTCCCAATCATGCCCCCACCTTCATCTTGACCAAGTCAACGACGGCGGCACTGTCAAGGGACAACAAAAGGCCACTCAGCTTCGAAAGATTGACCCCGTGTTGACAACAACCTAGGAGCCTGCCTTCGACCTCAAGGATGTCAAGAAAAATTCAAGCAGGGGCTCACCTTGGCCCTCAAGTGCTTCAGAAAATAAAAAAAATGCAGTGCAAAAAAGAGTAATGCCTAGCTAGGCTGAAAATCCCAAAAAAGGGCAGTCTAGGCAAAAGACAGGGTTGCACATAAAAAAAAAATAAAAATAAAAAATGTAGTACAAAAAAGAGTAATGCCCAGCTAGGCTGAAAATCCCAAAAAGGGGGCAGTCTAGGCAAAAAACAGGGTTGCACATATGAAAAAAAAAAAAGAGAAAAATGATGAGGCTAAGGACCCAGCACCGCCCATTAAAAGCTTGACGGACAGGCAAGATCAAAGCTCAGAGAATGAAAGTTGTCGATAGGACGGTCGAAGTAAAGCCAGAAATATTTCATAAGCCTGTAGGCACGTGTAAATCCTTTCTCCCCGAATGAAAGAGGAAGCAATCAGAAGCAGCCGTCCAAGAATGACTTGGTCAAGGAATCATCCCGAGGCCCACGCCTCATCATCCAGTCTTCTCATCCAAACCTTTTCACTAAAGGAACCACAAATCCCAGTCCGGCCGAAGCCGAACTACGGCGACCTGAGCTCCTCACAATGAGGGGAACGTAGGCAACCAGAAATGGTCCGGTCATAAACACATTCAAATTCCCGAAAATTCGGTCTCATCAGTGGCCTCTTCCATAAGCACATCCAAATTCCCGAAAACCCGGTCTCATCAAATGACCTCTCCCATAGACACGGTCGATTCCGTAAAACCGGTCCTCATCAATGACCTCCCTATACACAAACTTTTCTTTCACACCAGCCAACCTTGATCCTCGACATTGGTTGACTTTCTCCTCATGATTAATGATTAATAAGAATGTTTTTCTTCATATCGAGGTTAATGGTTGAATAACCCGAACATCAATAAAGGGTTTTAAGCAATCTTGTGATCGTTGTAAATAAAACAAGTTTTCAGATGTCTTGACAAGTCTTCTCTTTCTACATCTTAGGAAAGATAGTGCTAAACACTGATTTTCTGTCAGCAGGGGCTTCCATACACTTTTACAAACCTTTCTACGCTTATACTCTCTCAAAAGAGTCAAACCCAAAGCGAGTTTTGTGCCTACATCGAATAAGGCCATCGAAATAACACAAAATCGGGATCCATTCCCACCTTTCGAAAAATATGCCCCTGCATGTATAAATTTTTGAGAATCTTTTCTTTCACATCTTCTTAAGGTTGACTGATTGACTAAAGAAAATAAAAAAAAGAAGAGAGAGAGAAGGATAGGTTTTCCCTCTTCTGCCACAATTCGCATTAGGGCTGCCTCGAAACTTTGTCAAAGCATTCCTTTAAACTGGGGCTTCTTTAGCCATTTTTGGGATTCACATCGGGTTCTTCACTAGGTCCCTAGATGGATTCAGTTTTGTTCAGATCAACCTCAGGATCACTTCCGCAGTACCAATCATATTGGGATTTTCGCTAGGTCATCAGATTGGGGCTTCATTAAGTCACTCCTTCAAAACCTAAGACTTCGCCTGCTCAGTTCATCCAACCGGGGCTTTGCCAATGAAAGAACCTTTCCTTGCTTTAATAAGACATGGGGCTTTGCAGAAAGTTTTTCCTTAGACCGGGGCTTCGATAAGTTGCATCCACCCCTCGAAGAGAGGTTTGGTCACTTCGACATCTGCTTTAGTCTTTGGTTGTAAAAGCCTGTCAGCATCAGCTTCAAATGCCAGAATGTGAGAAAGGAACATTCATCGAGACCCGAGTTTTAAAACCCAGTCTCAGCCCAAGAGGGAATCTTAGTCCACGTTGACAACATCCCAGCAACAACAGCAGTTCAGTCCGCACCCAAGAGATACAACCCCACCTGCTTGAAACCCGTCTTAAACAATTTCCAAACACATTCCATATGTACATCCAGACCCAGTCCCTACCATGTTTCCAAGAAAAAAAATCACCCCTAGGCTCAAGTAATGTGCCAATTGCTAATGATAACATTTTCTCTCAAAAGCCCCTCCGTTGCTTCCGTTATAACGAGATAACGCCAGGCGACAGTTTCCTAATTGTCAAAAATCTAACTTTAGCTACCTCTATCACAGATTGAGAAGTATGCTCAAGTTTTTCAGCTATAGCTGCCTCTATCTACTCGATAGTGACGTAAGCTTTAGTCTCCGTTATTTCCGTCATAAAGAAATAACGTCATCTAGCTTTCGCTCCCTCTATCTCTGTCAAAAAGAGATAGCGCCGTAAGCTTTAGTCTCCGTTATTTCCGTCATAAAGAAATAACGTCATCTAGATTTAGCTCCCTCTATCTCTGTCAAAAAGAGATAGCGCCGTAAGCTTTAGTCTTCGTTATTTCCGTCATAAAGAAATAACGTCATCCAGCTTTAGCTCCCTCTATCTCTGTCAAAAAGAGATAGCGCCGTAAGCTTTAGTCTCCGTTATTTCCGTCATAAAGAAATAATGTCATCTAGCTTTAGCTCCCTCTATCTCTGTCAAAAAGAGATAGCGCCGTAAGCTTTAGTCTTCGTTATTTCCGTCATAAAGAAATAACGTCATCCAGCTTTAGCTCCCTCTATCTCCGTCAAAAAGAGATAGCGCCGTAAGCTTTAGCTTCCGTTAGAATGAAATAATGTCAGGTGACAACCTCCATTAATCGTCAAAACCTCAAGAATCCTAGACATCGTTCTTAACTGTCTAGATGAAGCTTGAACTACGATCAAGGCTTGATTCCTCCGGGATACGTAGGTAGCCTTTCATAAAGGTCCAGCCATCCGACCACTTTGGCCATCCTTTTCTTTCCCCGTTCCTCGATAGTGCATAAGCTTTTCATAAAAGTCCAATTTTTTGACCACATTGGTCACCCCTTTTGATTTGGCACATTCCTTGTAGGATCGGTTGTTTGACCTCCTAGGTCACCCCGTTTCCATCCTTATAGGAAGGGACCAAATATCTCTTTGCCATTGTCCCAAGAAGGCCAGGTAAGTGATCTCTTTTGGTCACCCAATTCCAACCTGTGTCTGCAATTCCATTCCAGTTCCAAAGGCATTAAAAAACAGATTCGGAGCTTACTAAGTCGCGCGACATACTAAGCCTCGTGGCTGTTTTTACAATTTTGCCCCGAAGGCTCAATTTTACGATTTTATCCCTCATAGGTCTGTTTTATCCCTTGTGCCTGGTATTTTCAATCACTTTCAATCCGAGTTTTTCCTCTAGTGCCCCCGAGGCCTATTTTACAAATTTACCTCTGTGACTCAGTTTATTTGCCCTAGGCATTTTCAATTTTATTTTTCAAATAATCAGGGTACATCCCAGTTTTCTTTACAAAAAATTATTCGGGTGCGTCCCACTTTTCTTTACAAAAACTATTGATTCCTTCCAACTTCTCTACAAAATCCAACCTTTTTCGCAATCTCCGTTATTGCCAGATGGGATAACGTTTCCTCCGGGAAATTCTCCGTTATCGCCAACTGGGATAACAATTCCTCCGGGAAATCCTCCGTTATCGCCAAATGGGATAACGTTTCCTCCGGGAAATCCTCCGTTATCGCCAAATGGGATAACGTTTCCTCCGGGAAATTCTCCGTTATCGCCAAATGGGATAACGTTTCCTCCGGGAAATCCTACGTTATCGCCAAATGGGATAACGTTTCCTCCGGGAAATCCTACGTTATCGCCAAATGGGATAACGTTTCCTCCGGGAAATCCTCTGTTATTGCCAAATGGGATAACGATTCCTCCGGGAAATTCTCCGTTATCGCCAAATGGGATAACGATTCCTCCGGGAAATTCTCCGTTATCGCCAAATGGGATAACGTTTCCTCCGGGAAATCCCCCGTTATTGCCAAATGGGATAATGTTTCTTGTTAAAAATTTCAGTTATTGCCAGAAGGCAATAACATTTCGCTTTATTTCGATCTCCGTTATTTCCGAATGACGGAATAACATTTCAACCTTTTTTCGCTTTATTTCGATCTCCGTTATTTCCGAATGACGGAATAATATTTCTACCTTTTTTCGCTTTATTTCGATCTCCGTTATTTCCGAATGACGGAATAACATTTCAACCTTTTTTCGCTTTATTTCGATCTCCGTTATTTCCGAATGACGGAATAATATTTCGACCTTTTTTCGCTTTATTTCGATCTCCGTTATTTCCGAATGACGGAATAACATTTCGACCTTTTTTTCGCTTTATTTCGATCTCCGTTATTCCAAGATGAAGGAATAACATTTCGACTCAGTAAAAGCTCGAACTACGACCTGGCTTGATTCCTCCGGGATACGTAGGTAGCCTCCTGTAGGTTCAGCCAATTTGTCACATATGACACCTCCTTTCCCCAGTGGATCTTCTTGAACTACGATCAAGGCTTGATTCCTCTGGGATACGTAGGTAGCCTTTTATAAAGGTCCAGCCATCCGACCGCAGTGGTCACCCTCTTCCATCATCGCTCCTCAGTGGTGAGGCAGCCTTTTATAAAAGGTCCAGTCATCCGACCACTTTGGTCACCCTTTTTCCTCCGTCACTCCTCAGTGATGAAGTAGTCTCTCATAAAAGACTTTGTTATCTGACCACCTTGGTCACTCCTAGCATATCCCCAGTAGGATCAGTTGCTTGACCTCCTAGGTCATTTTCCATTCCATTTCCCCAGCAAGAGACCAGTTTCTCTTCTCCATTCCCCAGCGGATCTATTCCGAACTACGGCCTGGCTTGATTCCTCCGGGATACGTAGGTAGCCTTTCATAAGAGGTTCAGCCACTCGACCACCTTGGTCACCCAATCCGTCTCGGCATTCGCCAGATCGGATCCTTTTCTATCGACAACCCCACTCGCCTTGCAAGTGACGTTGCCGAGGGGCTTCTGTAAGTACCCAAATCTGGCTCATGCCTTCCGGTTAAATTTCCCGGCAATTTCGGTAAGTTTTTCGGTAATTCTCCAGACCTTCCTAGTGTTCCGGAAACATTCCGGAACTGTTTTTAATTAAATAAGGGCTGAAGGGAATCCTTCCTAATTAAGAAACACATTTTTCTTAATTAGGAGGGAAGGTTCTAGAATTTGCCACCTTGCATGGTTCTAGAATGCTGAGTCATTGTGGATAATGCCGCACGGCTGCATTAGCTCGCTGCCCCTAGCCGCACGGCTTCATTATCCTTATCCAGACTGCCTATAAATAGAGCCCTCCTCTACCCATTTCATAAGCAACAATCAACACACAAATCACTCACAAACACTCCAAAGACGTGAAGAACACTGCTGGAAGATCCAAGAAGGTGAAGAAGAAGGCCAAGAAGCTCCCTCCCTCCTCCTTGAAGATCCAAGACCAACCTCTCCTCCTAGCTCCGCCCAACGAAGAAGAAGGAAGCCATTGGTAACCTCGCACGCCCTAACCTCGCATCCTAATTGCTTTATAAATTGCTCATTGCATTACTTTTATATTGCATGGGACTTGGTAGATTAAAGAGCATATCTTCATATTCCCCCTTCCCCTTTTTGCATGCATTAGACATCATTTGTCATAAAAATGTAGTCTTTTCCCATAAAGGTGTATCCTTTGCACCTAAAACCCCCATTTTCAAATAAAAATGTCATCTTTATGCATCATTTGCATGTAAAAATTAAATCTTTTCAATCAAAATGCATCATTTGCATCCAAAATCATCTTTCCAAGCATCATTTGCTTTAAAGACCATGTCTTTACCATAAACTAGCATCATATGCTTTTCAAAATGCAATCTTTATGCATCATTTGCATAATGAATGCCAATTTCTTCAACAAAAATGCATCATTTGCATAAAAATCAAATCTTTATGCATCATTTGCAATAAAGATCATTTCTTTAAACTAAGTGCATCATTTGCAACCCAAAAATGTCATCTTTTCATTAAAGTGTCATTTTTTACATACATTTCCCCCATCCCCCATTAGCAACCTAGGAACGGACCGGTGTAAAAGATCCTATCTTTACATCGTTCCTTCCATTAAAGGTTCCATAATCTCTTTAGAAAGGGACACCTTGAACCCTATATCTCCAATTATCGCTTAAGAAAGAGTATGAAGCATCTATACGAGCTCGACCGTCTTAAAGCGTAGGATTGATGGGCTAAGGACCTTCCTTTTCTAAAGAACCTCATCTTTGACCATAAAGAGAGTCATTCTCTCGATCACGCAAGTCCCGAGGGTCTCGAGGTTAAAATGCGATGATCATAAGTCACAAGATGAGGGCGGGATCATAATCCCAAATACATAAATACCAAGAAATCTCGAGCGACAACCAACAAATGGTTTGTACGTCCGAAAGACGACTTGGGACATTCCCTCCATATTTTCAAACAAATGCACACAAGAAAGCACGCAAGCAAGCACGATTAATGAAATCATGGGAGACTTGCTCCGGCAAGGCACTTTGGGTGAACGCCAAACGTTCTTCCCAAGGGGTAACTTAACCTCCGAACCCATAAAACCTTTTTTTCAAAGTTTTGAGGTAATCAAAATGGCGTGGCGACTCCGTTTTTCAAATTAAACCGGATGTCTTCAAACTCGCGTGAATCTAACAAAAACAAAATTTGGGCACACATTCACACCATCCAACGCTCCCATGAGCCCTGATCATCAAAATCTACAGCAACCCCTCTCCTGGCGAATGTCCAAGGCTTGATCATGTCAGGAGTTTCCCGAAGAATCCCCAAGCGCTCCATCAGCCACAGGGTCAAGAGGAACGGGCTGCCCCCGTGCATATACCGCCTCCCACTAGCCAGCCTATCGAGAGCATGGAAAGTCTCCCCCAAGATCAAAGGTACAACATCTCTGCCCAAGAGACAATGAACGACTACATCCAGCAGAGACCGATGACAGATCCCAAAAGAATAGACCATGAACAAGGTCCCGAACATGCAAAGTGCAAAGGCATCCCAATAGGCATCGTCGAGCAAGCCTAAGCCCCTAAATCTATCAGGGAGACTGGAAATATCAAAATGATCGGGACCACGGATCATACCTTGCGCTTCCTCCGGGGAAAGATGAAGGAGGATGCACAATCTGTCAACAAAAGAAGCCCCTCCGGGCAAAGGAACCGCTATCTCTTCCACCTCCGGACCACCAAGCAAGGCCCGAAATTCTTCGACGGTTGGGACCATCTCGTTGAAGGAAAGGCAAAAGACATGCCTTCTAGTATCCCAAAATGAGGAAGAAGCCCTCAGAAGATCGTAGTCCGGAATCAATTCCTTGAGAGACCATAAGCACTTCACCTTGTACCTTTCTTCAAAGAAGGACCTCCTCTCATGCATAATCTCCCGGGACCAATCCTTGAATTTGTTAAAGAATGACATTTGGGATTCTTGGGACAATTTTGATGGAGCTTTTCTAAGGTTTTCCATGAATTTTCTCTCTTTCTCCCCGAAAATGGCTGTTTGGACTAGAGGTTGAAGAGGATATTTGAATTTGAAATAAAGTGAGACCAGATCTGAAGCAAAATTAAAGGACAGTGTCAGATTTCTGTCCTATCCGCGCGGACATGTTTGTTCTCCATCAGAAAAAATCTGCAACAGTCCAAACTGCTGAACCAAAGAGGAATATTCCGTCCCGGTTGCTTGAAACCTGTGCAAAAAAAACCTCCCCAAACCAGTCCATATACCAAACACTAACACCCTTGCCAAAAAACCAAGGCTCATGCAACATTGCATTCATACTGCATTGCATTCATAAAAATAAAATCCTAAATTATTACATTCCAAAAATAAAGGGAGCATGCAAATAAAAAAATCAAATAAAAAAAAAAGTAGGTAACAATAATCCTAAATTATTACATCAAAAAAAAAAGAGAAAAAAAAAATGTGCATAAGCTGTACAAATCTCAATCCCACTACAAATCTCAATCTCGGAAAAACAGTCTAAAGAAAAAAAGAGAAATCAATCAGAATCCCTAGCGCCCGACGTCTGCCCCCGGCCCTCTTGCGACTCGGGCCCGCCTCCTCAGGAGCCCCGAAGATCTCGGGCTCGAATCGTCCTCGTCTCCCGCAAAGAGGCTCGCTGGGACCAACCGGCACGCTCGATAGGGCAAGCCAAGATCTCGCGAAAAAATCATATCCGAAGGTGAAGGCGTCGGATTCCCGGACGTACGAAGACGACCCACCATGCCGCCAAACGTGTCCCCGCCCATGTGGATCCCCGAGAATGACGTGATCCGAAGGCACCGCTGCTGGGATCAATGAGAGGAGATAGAGGAGTCTCGAAGAAGTCTCGAACGAATAGGGAAGCCTCCCGCCCGACAGTGCGCCGGCCGTGGTCGCCTCGCTCTAGCTCGAGGAGCCCCGCAAGCGACCATCCTCCTGATAAATCTCTTAGCCCCGATCACTTGCTACGTCAGCTTCTCGACGACCACCTCCGAAAACTGCACAAAAGCAAAAGCGTCAGAAACAGTTGAAGCGAAAAATGATGACAGGAAAGAAAAGAAAAGACAAAAGCAAAAAAAAAAAGGAAAGGTGGGAAGGAGAAGCCATACCTTCATACCCGGACGAGGCCGGAAAGCTCGTGGAAGCCGCTCAGGCTGAGGGATCTGCACCCTCAATCGGACCCCATCCTGGACATATGAAAAGTCCGTCCGAGGGTATCGCGGGACCCCTAACCCCTCTCTATCCAGAACCTGGGGCATCCTCAGCCTCCTCAAAACAAATACGGGGTATGGCTCAATCGCCACAAATGCCGAGAAGTGCTGGCCGGCTCGGTAATCATCCTGTGTCTCAGATTCGTCACTGGTGCATCATATCGGCGGGAGGCTCCACGGTGTCATCAAAGGCGAATTCACGCCATGCCGGCGCGTCACCCTCTCTCCCGGATAATAGGCATCGCAGGTCGACCTCTCGAATCCTCCGCCGCACGCCCAAATCTCGGCGCCTTTCACCGCGCCACCTCGAAACGATCCTGTGGATAGAATATCATCCTCTCATCCGTCTCAGCCTCCGTCAAAGGAAGGCAATCCACGTATCTGAGAGTCGTACGCCCCCTGGAGCTTATCTTCTCTCGGGCATGCTTGGACCAGGAGCGCATGGCCGGATACGCCCCGACGTACTCCGCCGGCTGTCGCCACATCGTGACGTGGAAAAACTCCAGAGCCCATACCTGCGAAAGGAAAAGATCAAATCAATCCAAGAAAAGAAAAGTGTGTGCTCAAGAAAAAGGGAAAGCAAAAAGAAAGCTTATACCTCCGGGGCAAACTCAAAGCAAGATAAGGAGCTCACAGGCCTCTTCCTACTGTATTTATCAAGAGCAAAGTAAAGCTCGCCACCCGACTTCTCCCAGAGACGTCTCCAGCCATCTCCATGTCCTCCAAGGACCTCAGCAAGGCAAAGACTGCCGTCCCCTCAGCATGTCCAAAAAGGGTGCTCGAAAAAGCAAACCATAAGAAGGCCCTAGCAATCTGCTCGGTGCCTATCCTCTCCTCCCCAGCCTCGTAGCTCACAATGGTCTCCACAATCTTCCCGTAGACCACGGCATACTCCATCCCCATCCCCTTTTTGGGAATAGGGGAAAATTCCAGAAGAGACTGCAGATCCACATCGCTGTAGCCGTCCCGCCACTCAATGCTGCGTCCATTAAAGGACAAACCCGTGATCGCAGCGTAATCAGAAGACGTAACCGTAGCCTCGCCCCAAAAGAAGTGAAACGTGTGGGTCGCATCCCACCAGTGCTGCGCCAAAGCAAACATCAGGCCCTTGCTCTTAGGGAACTTGACCAATCCCCTCAAGCACTCAATGAACTCCCAAAGCCCGGTCTCAACAACAATTTGTCTCGGACTCGGCAAAGCTCCTCGGCCCGCATTTGGAAGCCGGTCCCACAAGTCAACTACAGACTCCACCGATCCTCGAGTCTTCATCTTGTTCAGCTGCTCCGTAACGTAGTTGTTTCCACCCTGCAAAAAAAAAAAAGAGAGAAAATGTCAAAAAAAAAAAAATTTTTTTTTGCATTTACATTTGCACAAAAAAAAAAAGAGAAAGCATATACATGCATCATTCATCACAAAAGTTTTGAAGAAAATTCGGCAGCATAACAGCATGCAATGAACCTAGCCCCATTTTTCTCGCACAAAAAAAGAGACAAGCCAAAGAAATCCCAACCAACATGCATACATGCATATCACTCATCGTCAAAAAAAAAAAGAGAGTTCTACATGCATTCCTACGGAATTAAAAACTCCGTCCCATTTTCCATAAAAAAAAATATGCATACATTCGTTCAGCGGAAGCAAAAAAAAAAAAAAAAAACTCCGTCACATGTTTCATGAAATAGCATACATAAACAATCTCTCAAGTCATTCATTCAATCAAAGGGGAACGAAAAATCCGTCCCACTTTTCATAGAAAATCACACTCTCAAAAAAAAAAAAAAGAAGTGCATTCATAACATGCATATCATCCGTCATTTCAAAAAAAGATCCTACAAGGAGTCAACGGAAGCAAAAACTCCGTCCCATTTTCATAAAATAACATGCATACATAGAATCATCATCTCATTGCAAAAAAAAAATCATCATATCAACATTGCAAGAATCCTACATTGCAACAAAAGAAGTCCGTCCCAAATTCGGGAAATCATTCATCATAATCTCATATTTCAAAAAAAAAATGGCGAAAATGCCAATTCTTTTCCCAAGCAAAATGCATATTTTGGGATACCCATATACTCATTACAACATGCATAGCATCAAAATTAAGATTCAAAGCCAAGAACATTGCATAATTTTCGAAAAAAAAAAAGAAAAATCACCCAAAAATCAATTTCAAGCAAGAATCGACAAAGGAATCAAAAGGATTCGAAGAATACCGTTCGGAGACTCGGATCGGTGGCCCAATGTTGCCAAGCATCGGGGTATGGCTCCTCCGCAATCGATTGCGAAAGTGCGTAGTGCCTCCTCATTCGGACGAGCTCCAATCGTCTCTCCGCTACCGGGCCACGTCCTTGGCCTTGAAAAGCACCTTCCCCGTGTTCCATTGCTTGAAAAAACGAAAAAATCGGAGGAATTTTCAAGCTTTTTGGCCTTCAATGGCGGTTTCTCTCAGTTTCTCTCTCTCTGCTCTCGAAAATTCAAAAAAGGGACTGAAGGAGAAGAAAGGGCGTTGGCCCTCATTAAAACCCTCTGAAATACGATCCTATCCGCGCGGATAGGGTTGCAAGGGTCAAAATGACCCTTTTGCCCTTTAAAAATCCGGGACTCTGCAGTTTAGTCCCAAACTTGACAAAGTTAACCAAAGTCAATCCCCTTTCATCAAAATCATCAAACGGCAGTCAAACGTAAGACCGATTTCCCTGAGAAAGATAACGAGGTCCCGTATCTTTCATCAAAATCGTCAAACGGCAGTCAAACGTAAGACCGATCTCCCTGAGAAAGATAACGAGGTCCCGTATCTTTCATCAAAATCGTCAAACGGCAGTCAAACGTAAGACCGATTTCCCCGAGAAAGATAACGAGATCCCGTATCTTTCATCAAAATCATCAAACGGCAGTCAAACGTAAGACCGATTTCCCTGAGAAAGATAACGAGGTCCCGTATCTTTCATCAAAATCGTCAAACGGCAGTCAAACGTAAGACCGATCTCCCTGAGAAAGATAACGAGGTCCCGTATCTTTCATCAAAATCGTCAAACGGCAGTCAAACGTAAGACCGATTTCCCCGAGAAAGATAACGAGATCCCGTATCTTTCATCAAAATCGTCAAACGGCAGTCAAACGTAAGACCGATTTCCCCGAGAAAGATAACGAGATCCCGTATCTTTCATCAAAATCATCAAACGGCAGTCAAACGTAAGACCGATTTCCCCGAGAAAGATAACGAGATCCCGTATCTTTCATCAAAATCATCAACGGCAGTCAAACGTAAGACCAATCTCCCTGAGAAAGATAACGAGGTCCCGTATCTTTCATCAAAATCGTCAAACGGCAGTCAAACGTAAGACCGATTTCCCCGAGAAAGATAACGAGATCCCGTATCTTTCATCAAAATCGTCAAACGGCAGTCAAACGTAAGACCGATTTCCCCGAGAAAGATAACGAGATCCCGTATCTTTCATCAAAATCATCAAACGGCAGTCAAACGTAAGACCGATTTCCCCGAGAAAGATAACGAGATCCCGTATCTTTCATCAAAATCGTCAAACGGCAGTCAAACGTAAGACCGATTTCCCCGAGAAAGATAACGAGATCCCCATATCTTTCATCAAAATCATCAAACGGCAGTCAAACGTAAGACCGATTTCCCCGAGAAAGATAACGAGATCCCGTATCTTTCATCAAAATCATCAAACGGCAGTCAAACGTAAGACCGATTTCCCCGAGAAAGATAACGAGATCCCGTATCTTTCATTAAAATCATCAAACGGCAGTCAAACGTAAGACCGATTTCCCCGAGAAAGATAACGAGATCCCGTATCTTTCATCAAAATCATCAAACGGCAGTCAAACGTAAGACCGATTTCCCCGAGAAAGATAACGAGATCCCGTATCTTTCATCAAAATCATCAAACGGCAGTCAAGCGTAAGACCGATTTCCCCGAGAAAGATAACGAGATCCCGTATCTTTCATTAAAATTACCCCCGGCAGTAAAACGTAAGACCGATTTCCCCTATAAATACGTCTGATTTCCCCCAGTAAAGGCTAACAAAATCCCCAGCAAAGTCAACGGAATCCCAAAAGCCAACAGAATCTCGAGTAAATCTCGAACTACGAAAGGGCTTGATTCCCACTAGGGATACGTAGGTAGCCTATCATTAGGTCCAGCCCCTCGACCAAAACGGTCACCCTCTCCTTCGGCAGCAGACGAAGTCCACCGAAAGGCCATTTCAAATCAAGGTCCGAGGCACCTAAAACGCCATCATCTCCAAAGGTCCGAGGCACCTAAAAGGCCATCACCATCCAGGTTCGAGGCACCTAAAACGCCATCATCTCCAAGGGTCCAAGGCACCTAAAAAGCCATCGCAATCAAGGTTCGAGGCACCTAAAACGCCATCTTCAAGGTTTGAGGCACCTAAAATGCCATCATCAAGGTTCGAGGCACCTAAAACGCCATCTTCAAGGTTTGAGGCACCTAAAATGCCACCATCAAGGTTCGAGGCACCTAAAACGCCATCTTCAAGGTTCGAGGCACCTAAAACGCCATCTCCAAGGTCCGAGGCACCGAAGATGCCATCAACAAGGTTCGAGGCACCTAAGACGCTATCACACACAACACTAGGAAAACGATAAATCACAATCATCCCCAGCAGAGCGGATAGCCATCAGACCGAAAATGGTCATTCCTATCCCCAGCAGAGCGGATAGCCATCAAGACCAAAAATGGTCATTCCTATCCCCAGCAGAGCGAATAGCCATCAGACCGAAAATGGTCATTCCTATCCCCAGCAGAGCGGATAGCCATCAGACCGAAAATGGTCATCTCTTATCCCCAGCAGAGTTTCTCTCCAAAGAACCGATCGCTGAGAACTCGCTCATCAGGTTCGAGGCACCTAAAACGCCATCATCTCCAGGGTCGAAGACCCGAACTACGACTGGCTTGATTCCCATTCGGGATACGTAGGTAGCCTATTAAATAGGTTCAGCCACCCGATCATCTCGCCAAATATGGAGCCTTACTCTTATCGACGACCCCGCTTCCTTCGAAAGCGCCGTCGCCGAGGGGCTACTGTAAGTGCTCCAATTTGAGCTTGTTAGTATTTTTGTTAGAAAATTAACGAAAGTTATAACATTCCTAACAATTCCTAACATTCCTAACATTTCTAACAAAGTAAGGGTAGATTAGGGATTGCCAAAAAAAGATAAACCAAGGAAAGGAATCAAAAAAGCAAAAGAAATAAGAAAAACCAAAAAAAGAAATGGCTGGAAACAAAAACTGGCTGATTAATTTGAATTTTGAAAAGATTATTCCTTGTGTCCAAAGCCTGGAGCAGCATTTAATGAACAGTGCACGCTGAAGGGTCCTATCCGCGCGGATGACTTTGTATTTTTCAGAGGGCTATAAATTGAGCCCTCCAGTCACAAAAAAAAAAAGAAAAGAAGAACACAATTCACAGTTGCACCTTGGCGAAAATACTTGAGAAAATAGTGAGAATTCCCTTGAATTGTCACTCTTTTCTCTTGATTATCTTCCCAAATCTCACTCACTCACCATCATATTCAAAGCCTCAAACACTCATACATTCAAGCCAAAGCCCCAAAATACAAAGAAGATAGGTATAACCTCCCTCTTCTTACCCTAAATCTCTCATCCATGCATGCATTTTCAAGCTACAAAATGTAGTTCATTCATCTTCTTGTCTTAGATCCAAGAAGATCACCATGGAAGTTCATCTCCATGGATGATCTTTTACAAGGATCAACATTTTCTTCAATATGTTCTTACTTACTTGCAAATGCATTTTCAAAACCCTAAAAACCATTTTCAAGCATCAAATCTCATTTTCAAAGGATAAAATTCCCTTTCCCAAGCAAATGAAGTGCTTAGTCCTAATGTACCCCAAGGATGGTTTGGTATAGTTGATTCACCACTAAAATGTCAAGTGATCACTAACCAAAACCTAGGGAAATGGGGAAAAGCATGGATGCAAAAAACCCCCTTTTAAATCATTTTTCCTTTCTTGAGAAGTTGCTGTCCAGTAGCAATCTTTCAAGACCCCAGTCCATTGTCTTAATTTTTGGACACAGATAAACTTGGAATTTGGTGTTGACTACAAAACACTTTTTGTAGCCAACATCAAGAGCTTTCCAGAAATATTTTTACTTTATTTGTTTGGTGAGTAAAACTCCTCTTTTCAAATTTTCTTTTAGAGGCCAGTTCATCAGCTTCTGGAAATCCAGATTGCATATCTGAGATTTCCAGAAGGTTTTGACCCCTCAAATCTTCTCCAAAATGGAAAATTCCTTCGCACAAATATTATTTAAGGTGTCTGGAACAACTTTCATTCTCTGAGTTTATCTAGATTATGAAGTTTTAAGACCCTTGAATCCATTTCAAAATCAAAGGTCCACTGCCTTTTTCATTCTGGCAGAAGTGACTCTCAACTTCAAAAGGTCTTTTGAGTACCAAATCTCAACCCAAAAATCTTCCAAAAAATCATGGGATCAGTTTAAAGTCTTAAAAAGACATCCCAATTTTTTACTTTTCTGAGTTTCAAATTATTTTGGCCAAAACACACACACACACACTCAAACACAAATGATTTTCAGCTTGGAAGACTCGTTTTACGAGGCATTCCGGGTGCACACTGACGTCCTTCCCGGCGTGTAACATGACCTCCGAACCCAAATCTCTAATCTCGGGCATTTTTCAAAGTTTTGGCCCTTAAAACAAAAATGGCGTGGCGACTCCGTTTTTTTTCCGGGTTTTATTTGGTTTTTTCAAAGAAACGCAAAAAATCAAATTTTTCCCGCGAGAAATTTTAGGTGGCACATCATCACACCAAGCCCCTGGCATCGGTAATATAAAAACCCAACAGCTCCGACAACTGCCCCGGGGTGTAGCCATCCACCCACACCAGCGTGTTTCCCCAGAATGGCAACCCCGTGATCGCCGCAAAGTCAGTGGGAGTCACAGTCGCCTCCCCCCACCTGAAGTGAAAAGTGTGGGTCGTGTCCCACCGCATTTCTCGGCCAGGCAACGTACAAGGCCCTCGCCCTCTGCGTCGAAGCCACCGCGGCTACTGCGCTGATGAATCCAGCCAAACCGGAGTCAACCACAAACTGCTGTGGGCTCCTCTCTCCGTCTCGAGCCTCGTCTGGGAGTATCTCCCACAACGATCTAACTGCCTCGAAGGCTCCCCTGCTCTTCAAGTTGCGAACGTCAACTGTCCTCGCCCCTGCAGGTGAACACGGTAAGAATACGTTAATACAAAAACGACATCAAACAGAGTGGACGAACGCATATCGAAGTGATGAAGCACAAATATAGTTCTCATTTTCCTAAAATATGTCCATCCCAGTTGGAGTATTAACGGTTCAAAATCCCAAAAAGTTCAAAACATTTCGAAAACTCCGTCGAATTTGGAAATTTCAAAACATTTCGAAAACTCCGTCGAATTCGGAAATTTCAAAACATTTCGAAAACTCTGTCGAATTCGGAACTTTCAAAACATTTCGAAAACTCCGTCGAATTCGGAACTTTCAAAACATCTCGAAAACTCCGTCGAATTCGAAACTTTCAATCATTTCGTACATTTCGAAAAAATTACTCCGTCCCGAATTAAACTTACTTTAATTTCGGAAAACACCTCTAGGCATGGAATTTTGCAACCAAAATTTTTATGTCATCTACCCATAACCTCAATTGAACTACACTCTAGTCAATTTCGACAAAGGCACATAGCAAAGTCAAAAGCCCCAATTCGGGCACCAAGAACACTAACTCATTTCTAGTCAAATTCCTAAAATTTAAAAAATGCACATTCTTAAAATTAACGAAATTTAGAGGAAGTTTACCTGTCTTTCGATCCCTCCCTTGGATTTATGAGTATCCCGAGCCGGATAAAACTCCGACGGATCCACGGAAAGAGTGGTGGTTCGAATGGTCCTCACCAACCTCATTCTTTCATTATCGGTCCTCCTATGGCGAGCCATTGGTCCCAAACCGGCATCCATGTTGATTTTCCCTCGAAAATTTGAACAAAACTCGCGAAATGGGGAAGAGTTTTCCTCTCTTTTTCTCTCTTCCTCGTCTGAAAAAATGGGGAAATGGTACTAGTTTGCGTCGGCCTGTTGCTGATTTGAACCTGGTCAAATTCAGTCTCAGTCCGGCCGGACACTTTTGCAGCTGAAAAGATTCCTTGCCAATTTGGCCCCTCAGCTTCTCACAATTTCGATTTTACCCCTTTTGGCCCTCAAAAGTGTAAAATTTCCCCAAGTTATACCTTTCTAACACCCCCTCCCCCGAGGTCAAGTCTCGTTAGTTTTTCACTAACGCTTCGTCTCCAGACGTTAAATTTTCAGTTAGTTTTCACTAACGTTCGTCTCCAGACGTTAAATTTTCAGTTAGTTTTCACTAACGATCCATCTCCAGACGTTAAATTTTCAGTTAGTTTGCACTAACGATTCGTCTCCAGACGTTAAATCTCAAATCGACGTTTGACATTCAAACGCTCATTTTTGCCCCAAACCGACGTTTGACATTCAAACGCTCAGTCCCGTCTTCGGACATCAAATCACAACTCCGTCTCTCGACGTCAAAATTCCCATTGGTTTTCACCAACATTCGTCTCCCCGGCAGCCAGTCGTAAGCCCGATCATCCCACTTCAAACGGCCATCAAGGTAAGCCCGCACAACAATCCATCTTCGGCCATCCTCTTAAGTCCGAATACCTTTTCACTCCAGCAAGTGAACATTTACTTCCCCGGCCGCCAGTCGTAAGCCCGATCATCCCAGTTCTGCGGCCATCAAGGTAAGCCCGCACAACAATCCCTCTTCGGCCATCATCCTAAGCCCAAACATTCCTCCCCAGCAGGATCCTAAGACCATCCGTCTAAGAAGAAACGTCAATCAATCCCCTCGGTTTCTAACTGGCCCCGTTAGAACTCTGGACGCTTTTCCCCAGCAATGTGTCAGTCTCTCCCGAGACCACATCCCGTTCCTAACCCCGTTATTAGAACGTCAATCCTTCCATGTTGTTATAATATCCATTTGACGCAGCCATTCCCATCATTTCCACCCTATCCCCAACAGATAAAACCTGACCGTCATCATAAGTCCAGCACCCAAGGCACGAACGCCTTACAAAATCAATCTCAAGGCACGAACGCCTTCATCTCAGGACCAACGCATTCTCGTAATCTCGGTCTGAGGCGCCACACGCCCTCAAATGTTTCAAGTAATCCCGGTCTGAGGCGCCACACGCCCTCGTATGTTTCAGTAATCTCGGTCTGAGGCACCACACGCCCTCGAATGTTTCAGTAACTCCGGTCTGAGGCACCACACGCCCTCATATGTTTCAGTAACTCCGGACTGAGGCACCACACGCCCTCGTATTTTTCAGTAAATCTCGATCTGAGGCGCCACACGCCCTCGAAGGTTTCAGAAATCCCAGGTTCAGACGCCTCACAATAGTCTCCATTCAGGTTCAGACACCTCACAATGGTCTTCACTCAGGTTCAGACGCCTCACAACAGTCTCGCTTAGGTCAAGGTCCCCGCGCGCGACTCCTTGCACCTACGAACTACGATCGGCTTGATTCCTGCTCGGGATACGTAGGAATCCTTTCGCTAAGGGTCCAGCCAGCTGACCTCTCAGGTCTCTTCAAGTAAGGCATCACTCGATTTGGATCCTTATCTTTTTCAACGACCCCACTTCCTTCGAAAATGACGTCGCTGAGGGGCTAACTGTAAGTACCCAAATCCGGATCGCCAAAACCCCACGCATGCCACAACCCTCCGGTCAACATCAATCATATTTCAGTGTGAAAAGACCAAAATACCCCTGGGATGCAGTCCCAGTCCGACCGAACTCTTTTGTAGGCAAAACAGAAATGCCAGCAAGTCCCTCCAATTTCAAAAATACCACAAAACCCCCTGGAATTCAAGTTAAGTCCGTCCGGACTCTTTTGCAATTTTACCCTATAAATACAGAGGGCTGTCAACATTCAAAAAAAAAAGAAAAGCCTTACCATTTTCTCTCCACAGCCACGGTCCAAACCCATTTCAACCTCCCCCGAGCCCTGTTTTGGCTCGATTTGCGTGAAAATCCCGTATTTCAACCAAACACGAACCAAAACACCTCAAAACACCGTTCCAAACACTAAATCATATCCCCTATACGCCTCCCGAGCCAAAAGAGTCAACCCCTAGCCATAGGTAACACTCTCTCTCCCTAAACACTCGTTCCGTCTCGGTTTACGCGCCAGTCGCTACAACCGTTTCAGACAAACGTTGTTGAAATGTAGGCGTCACCTTCAACGGGGTCCGATACGTTTTAGTCCCTGATCCTCTTCTCTTCCCGTAAGAGAAGTAATCTCGGATTAAAACGGCGTTTCGGCCCCGTTCCTTTACTTTTATGCTCTTTACAATTTCGGATCGTTTGATCCGTTGAACGTCATTTACTTTACGCAAATTTATAGTCCGAACCGTTTGGTTCGTGATAGTCATTTAACGGTTTGGATCATTTGATCCGTTGAATGCTATTTACTTTACGCACTTTTAAAATCTGGGTCGTTTGATTCCGTCGATACCGCACTTTAAATACTGTCATTTACAAGTCCGAGCCGTTTGGCTCGTGATAGTATTTACTTATCAAAGTCAGAGTCGCAAAATGATTCGTTGATCGCATATCATTTAATGTTTTTTTCCCGTAAAATCTCTAACAATGTAATGCCCGGTTCAAAATCGGAGTTCGACATTCGAACTTTCTTTCAAAAACGCGCAAAATGACGTTTGGCATCCAAACAATCATCTTCAAACTTAAAAAACCCGACATTTGACATTCAAATATCATTTAATGCTTTTTTCCCGTAAAATTACTAACAATGAAATGCTCGATTCAAAACCGGAGTTCGACATTCGAACTCTCTTTCAAAAACGCGCGAAATGACGTTTGGCATCCAAACGATCATCTTCAAACTCAAAATCCGACGTTTGACATTCAAACGCTCTTTTCTTAAAAGTCAACATTTGACACTTAAGTTAAAAGTTCAAAATCAGCACTCGTGTCACTTTTTTTAAAAAAAACTCCAAAATCGACGTTTGTCATTCAAACGCTCGCCTTTTCAAAAAGAATCACAAAATCAACGTTTGATATTTAAACCATGATTAAGCTTGTCATTCAAGCCCCCATTTTCAAAATGCAAACACACACACACACACGCACACATTTTTGAGAAAGTTAGAAAGACTTATCATACGAGGCGTTTCGGGTGATCTCAAAATACTCTTCCCGAAACGTAACGTCACCTACGAACCTAACAATCTCTGGTGCTCAAAAAGCCTTTTCCTCATTTTTGCTACCAATAAAAATGACACCCTTTTTCAAAGTCTTTTCCAAAGTTTTTGCTACAAATAAAACCGACACCATTTTCACTAAAGTCATTTTTCAACGTTTGGGCTCAAAATACAAAACCGTGTGGCGACTCCTCTCCTTCCCGAAAGCGAGATCTCAAACACCAACCCCGCGAAAGACAACAGCCTTTCGCCGCACGCGAAATCCGGGTAATTTCAACAACGTTTAGCAGTTGAATTTCGTTAGCTATCTTCTCTCAGACCCCTTCTTAAATTCCTAAAACCGAAATCAATAAAATACCATCAACCCATAATCAATTTCCATAAACCATTTAAAACAACATAATGTTGGTCATAACAGAATACCAGTTTATTGAAATACATTACAATTTTATTACACATAACTCAAATAAAGTTTCATATTATACATTTTCAAATAATTCTTATATAGTATAAATTTAGTAGTGTAACCATTGGGAGTATACCCATTACAATTACTCCCATTATGCCTCTCATGATTTCATCCGGAAAGAAAAACTAAATTATTTATTACCCACTTTATTTGGATAGATTGTTAATATTAGTAATTAATTTCATTTCATAAAAAATTAAATTAGAAATCAATTAGTTACTTGATATTGAATTTGTTCGACTGTGTTTTAGTGTGTGTTTTGCTTATTTTTTTCCTTAAAAACTTAAATTAGAAATCATTTAGTTAAATATTATTAATAAAAATACTTATCTCCTTCCGAAAAGGAAACAGATTCCTAAAAACTTCCCATCTTCCTCAATTCGCTTCACAAAATCCGTCCATTCCCAAAATACCTCAACTTCTTCCCTTAATCAATTATTCTCTCTAGTCACATAGAACATCCTTTTCTTCCACCTCATTTAGGCTTTCAATAATTTAATTTTTGATGTTCATTTTATTTAACATTGATAAAAATAAAATTTAAAGTTTCAATAACAATTAGCCCAAAATTAAGCCTTAAAAAATGTTTCCCTAACCTCCTTTCCCTTTTATTTCTCCCTCACATTTTTTTTTCTCCCACACGGTTTCTCTCTTTTTAAATTATTTACCCATCTCAAATAATAGTTTAAGACCATTAAGTGAAAAAAAGATAACTAACACCACTGATTAAAAAATATTCTAAAAAACATAAAATATATTTTCTTCAGGAAAAGAATCCCACTTAGAAGAGTTTTTTTTTTAATAGGTATTCATTTTTGATAAATAAAAAAGCCTTTTAGTGTATAATAATTAAAATTAAATATATTTTATACAATAACTAATTAATTATCACACCAAGAATTTTAAATTTTCTTTGAAGAATTTTTAAAAAAATATCCAATATAGACTCTCATCATTATTTCAAATAATAAATCAAACAAATGTCTAATGAAAGAGATAAAAAAATTAAAATACCAAAAATATTACTATCTGTTTCAAGTTTTATTTGTAACTAATACAAAAAATAGAGTTACAAAATTTTGTAACCAACACTGAAGAAAAGAAACAGATATCAAAAAAAAAAAAAAAAAAAAAAAAAAACAAATACGATTGATCGGGAAGAAGTTTCTCAAATATCTCCCCCCCCCCTCTTTGTTGCACTTCCTTCTTCTTCATCTTAATTTGCAAACCCTCATCCCCAACAACCTCCATTTCCAAAATATGGATCCCAATCTTCAAAATTCTCAAGAAAACCCACACTCCCGATGACCAAACCTAATCCCTCCCCCGTCGCCTCCCACCACCACCACCATCGCCTACCACCTCCAAACTACACCCGACCGACTTCTTCATTCCGCCAAGATCCAAAACCCATTCATCTCCTCATCCCTCCAAAGTCAAATTCCCCACCCAAATTTCATCTCTTCAACTCAAATCTAAAACCCCCAAAAATCACACCATTAATAATACTGCTTGATTGAGAAAGGCCGTTGCGGACGGTTTCGTTGATGTGAGAGATGAGTGCGCGGAAGACGGGTGTGGCGATTGGTGGTTAAGATTCGGCGGAGCTGACGGTTTGATTGGAGGTAGGGAGGATTGGTGGGGTGGATGAAGCCATTTTTGTGAGAGAGAGAGAGAGAGAGAGTTTGGGGAAGGGGAGAGATGACGATAGGGAAGGAGAAGCCTAGTAACTTTGAGAGAGAAGATGGGCAGACGTTGGTGAGAAGATGTGCAGACGTGGATGACGGTTGAGACGTGGGTAAGGAAGATAATTTTCAGTCGTTGGATCAATTTTCTATCTTTAAATCTGAACCACCACTTATGTGGTAGATAAGTGGCGGTTAATTGACCTTGTATTGTATTATAGATGTTAAACATGATCATTCTCAAATGAAAATTTTCCCTCTACTCTGTTTGACCTTGTTTTCAGCCTATAAATTCTGAAAACTCCCCCTAGTCCCTTTTAGTTATATGTTGATGAATTTAGTGAATTTTAAATGTGATAGTGTATTAAATGGGTATTATGACTATTTTAAAATTTTAACCAATAAATGAATAGATTAGAACAAAAGTGAGATATTTTCATAATATTCATATTTCACAATTTAGTCACTGTAATTGAATTTCTTAATCTTGTTAGTCCAATTAACCCAAATATTAACTTAGTTTGAATGATTAGTGATGGTTAATTTTGTGTTAAGACTGATAATATATGATAAGTGAATATAATAATGTTTATTAAGGTTAATTATTGTTAATTAGCCTAATGAATTTGGAAAATTTAACAGAATTGCATCTAAAATCAACTTGGTTAGAATCGTTAAGTTCCACCTCGTGCTTGTGAGTGGGTGTATAAATACCCATTTTCTCTCCGCTCGTCACTCTGATCTCTCTTACACACACTCAAATCACATACAAGTAACCTTAAGAGATAGAATTTCATCTTTTTTCTCAAAATTAAAGGTCAAAACTTGGGAATCTTATTAAATGGTCTTCATTAAATAATCATCAGGAGAAACCTAGGGAACTAAAAATAATGAAGTTTCGCCCATGAAAATTCTCAGATAGGTAAGAACTACTAACTTGATTATGTTTTCATGAATTTCATGAAATTAAAAGTAATTTAAGCTTATAAATACTTTGATTCTCATAATTATAAGTAAAAATCATATGTGAAGTGTTGATTAGATTAGTGAAATGATGAATATGAGGTATGATACTAGGATGGAAATCCGTTAATGGGTATGCCTAAGAAATTATTTCAATTGAGTTTCTTTTCATGGATTTTGTTGAATATTATTGATAGCTAATGTTATGAAGCTTTTAAATGGAATGAATTATTGATATATATTTGGAATACATGTATTTACATGACGATATGATATCAAGGAAACAAATATGGAAACAAATACTCAATCCTCACTCACGTCATTCTCTCCTCAATCCTAGCAGTTGACTCCATGGAACATGCATATCTTCCTCATTTGTATTACTGATTATTCATATCATTCCATTTATTTTGAATATTTTTAGGAAATTCATTGTGCATATTCCTAGGCTTTATTTTAGTTCTCTCTGTATATAAATACAATATTGTAATGAAATGAAATCATCTTTTTGCAAACTGTTTATGGTATCAGAGCAAGTGATCTTTCTCAAAAACCCTCCCCTTCTCCTTCATCAAACTGCCGAGCACCACCACCTCTGCCATGGCAAACCAAACCTCCTCCACCATCCCAAATTCTGCCGAACCAACCAAACCCATTCTCTTAGTCAACCTATCTCAATGCAAAACCCTCACCCCACTTACATACCTCTGTTGGTCCTCCCAAGTTGAGTCCTTACTCTTTGGCTTAGACTTGTTAGGCTTTGTCGATGGCACCCATCTCCCCCCATCCGACACCATCAAAGTTGACGGTACCCAAACCCAGCTCTTACCACTTGGAATAGGCAAGACCGCCTCATTCTTAGCGCCCTATTGGGTACCCTGGATACCACTGTAGCACCACTTGTCTACCATGCCAAAACCTCCAACGAAGCTTGGACCACACTCAAAACCACCTACGCCAACCCCTCCCGAGGTCATATCCTCCAACTTAAGGACCACCTAGACTCCATTACCAAAATCAACCTTAACAATCACTGAATACATGCAAGCCATCAAATCATGTGCCGACAAACTCGCCATTCTTGGCAAACCAATGGACACCGAGGATATCATTGCCAAAATCCTCAAAGGACTCGACTACGACACCTACAAACCAATTGTTGACTCCGTTCGTGCCCGTGACAACCCTATCACTTTTGAAGCCCTCCATGAGAAACTCATCCACCACGAACTAACCCTCAAACAACATACCCCTCCACCCGCCTTCCCCATCGCTGCCCATGTCGCCCATACCCACTACCATCCCTCTCCTTCTCGGCACCACACCACCCAGCCAAACAACCCCATTCTGCCCACCCCACCTACTGCCACCCGCAACTCCTCCTCCACATCTCCTACACCCTTCAAGGCAAATGCCAATACTGTCGCAACATCAGACACGTCATATCCCAATGTCGCCAATTCAAACGAGACTACCCCAGTGTTGTCTTCCCTCCTCCATCCTTCTCCCACCGCACACCCCGCACCACCTCTACCCACACTCCGCCCCAAGCCCACACTGCAGCCGCACCTCATGCCACTCATCCAACTTCTTGGCTCATTGATAGTGGTGCCACTCACCACATCACCAACAACCTTTCCACCCTCTCCCTCCACCACCCCTATGATGGTAGCGATGATGTCATCATTGGGGATGGATCATCTCTTCCCATTTCTAACATAGGTTGTTTCTCTATTCCTACATCTCATTCTCCTATTCTCTTTAATAATGTTTTACATGTGCCCTTAATCTCTCGCAATATACTTTCCGTCTCTCAATTCTGTAAAGATAATAATGCAATTATTGTATTCTCACAATCTTCCTTTCTTTTCAAGGAAACCTCGACACACCGCATCCTCCTCCACGGAACTCTTGATCGTGGAATCTATCTTTGGCACTCTACTCCTCCCCAAGCATTCGTAGGCACAACATCTCTCCAGTCGTGGCACCATAGACTTGGACATCCCTCTCCCCCCATTGTCTCCCATTTAAATAAAATGTTCTCTTTACGTATTCCGTTTGGTTCTTTCAATTCCTGTAACCCATGCAACATTAATAAAAGCCACAAACTTCCTTTCTCTACTTCTACTCTTAAATCTCACGCTCCTCTTGAACTTGTTTTTTCGAATGTTTGGACCTCCCCACTATACTCTTATGACAACTACAAATACTATGTTATTTTTGTAGACCACTTCACAAAATATACTTGGCTATACCCCTTGAAAAATAAATCCGACACTTTTGCTACCTTTAATTGTTTCAAACTATTAGTCGAAAAATACTTTTCCCGTCCCATTATTCAATTCTTCTCCGACAACGGTGGGGAATACCTCAAACTCACTCCCTCACTTCTTCAAAGTGGCATTTCTCACCTCACCTCAACTCCGCACACTCCCGAACACAATGGCTTTGCCGAAAGGCGTCACCGCCATCTTGTCGAAACGGGTCTCTCTCTCCTCTCCCATGCAAATCTTCCTTTCATTTATTGGACTCATGCTCTCCAAACAGCTACATATCTCATTAATCGAATACCCACCCCCACTCTTCAAAATGACTCACCATACTCTCGCCTTTTCCAATCCTCCCCAAACTACCATAAACTTTGAAGCTTTAGGTGTCTCTGCTACCCTTGGCTCAAACCCTACACTCCCCACAAACTTGCCCCAAAATCTACCCCTTGTCTTTTCGTTGGCTACTCTTCCTCACAAAGTGCCTACCATTGCCTTGATCCAACAACCCATCGCCTCTACACCTCTCGCCACGTAAATTCATCGAAACCGAGTTTCCCTACTCTACACTCATATCTCAACCTCAACCTTCTCCTTCTATATCACCATCTGAATGGTGCTCCTTCTCCATTACCATTCTGCCGCCATCCACTACCCCAAGCCCTCCCACAATTCCTGCTAACACCTCCAACCCCACCTCCTCAAATCAGCCCCAACCTCCTGCCTCACCGGCCCCAGCTCACTCCCCCACTGCTTCCGCCTCCAACCCAAATAGCACCCTCCCGCCACTCACTGAAACCATTACCCAACCCCTACCCAATCCCACCATCTCAGCCGAGCCTATCCCACCACCTCCTGCCGCCACTCAACCTCACCCCACCCACACTATTAACACCCGTCTCTCTCAAGGAATCCGAAAACCAAATCCAAAATATGCCAATACAGCTGCCCTTTCCTCTCCGACCTCTCTTCCCACCACAACTAAACAAGCCCTCTCTGCTCCCCATTGGCTTAACGCCATGCGTGAAGAGTATGATGCTCTCTTATGCAACCATACTTGGTCATTGGTTCCTTCCCATGAAGCACCAAATATTGTTGGGTGCAAATGGGTGTTTCGTATAAAATACAACCCGGACAACACAATTCACAAATATAAGGCCCGTCTAGTCGCCAAAGGTTTTCACCAATGCCCCGGCCTAGACTATTCTGAAACCTTCAGTCCCGTAGTCAAACCCGTCACCATCCGCCTAATTCTCTCTCTTGCCATCACCCAAGGTTGGCCCCTTCGCCAACTTGACATCAACAATGCCTTCCTTCAAGGCGATCTTTCCGAAACTGTCTTTATGTCACAACCTCTCGGATTTCAAGATCCATCAAAACCTTCTCATGTGTGTTGCCTCTCAAAAGCCATTTACGGTCTCAAACAAGCACCACGTGCTTCGTACACCGCCCTTAAACAATTCCTTCTTTCCTACGGCTTTGACCCCTCCCTTGCCGACCCCTCTCTTTTCACCTACAACAAAAACTCTCATCATCTCCTCCTCCTCGTCTATGTTGATGATATAGTCGTCACGGGCTCTTCCACCTCCTTTCTAGAAACCTTTATCCAATGTATCTCCAATCGGTTCTCCTTAAAAGACTTGGGTCTCTTGTCCTACTTTCTTGGAATAGAGATTACTCCTAACCCTCACGGTATACTTCTCTCTCAGTCCAAGTACATCACTGATCTTCTCACCCGCCATGACATGCACAACTCAAAACCTTCTCCAACGCCCATGTCAACCTACCCACCTCTCTCGGCCCACCCCCGGACACCCATACACAACCCCACCGAAAACCGAGCTATCATCGGGAGCCTTCAATACCTTTCCCTCACTCGTCCGGACATTTCCTTTAGTGTTAACAAACCTGCTCAGTTTCTACATCACCCACAAGAATCACACTGGTCTGCTCTCAAAAGACTTCTTCGGTATCTTCACGGTACTCTTCATATGGGTATCCAAATCTTCAAAAATTCTCCTCCTATTCTTCATGCTTACTACGACGCGGACTGGGCCGGGGACAAAGACGACTACGTGTCCACCACCGGTTTCATTGTCTACTTCGGACGCAACCCCGTTTCTTGGTCCTCCAAGAAACAACGAGCCCTTGCTCGCTCCTCCACGGAAGCTGAGTTCCGCTCTATTGCTGCTACTACCGCCGAGCTTCTTTGGGTCACCAACTTACTCTCTGAACTTGGTGTTACTTCCTCCTCCACTCCAGTGATCTTCAGTGACAATCTCGGGGCAGCAAACTACTCAGCCAACCCTGTATTTCACTCACGCATGAAACACTTGGCACTTGCTTTTCACTTCGTCCGTGAACAAGTTCAGCTGGGTACACTTCGGGTTCAACACATCTCCGGTAATGACCAACTAGCCGACGCTCTAACAAAACCACTCTCGCGGGCTCGGTTCGTGTCTCTCGTCTCCAAGATTGGCCTCACTCAAGGATCATCCATCTTGTGGGGGCGTATCAAGGAAACAAATATGGAAACAAATACTCAATCCTCACTCACGTCATTCTCTCCTCAATCCTAGCAGTTGACTCCATGGAACATGCATATCTTCCTCATTTGTATTACTGATTATTCATATCATTCCATTTATTTTGTATATTCTTAGGAAATTCATTGTGCATATTCCTAGGCTTTATTTTAGTTCTCTCTGTATATAAATACAATATTGTAATGAAATGAAATCATCTTTTTGCAAACTGTTTATATGAATGTGTTGTAGTTCATTACGTACATAATTGTTATTCCTGAATAGATTGTATTGAGTTATTAATGAATTTATAGAATGTATATTTGACGAGTAAGAATTATATGATTTCATATCTTATGATATGAACAAATAGTGTTACAAAATAAAAGAGAACAAATAATTAATGAATGATAAGATGGAAATCTTATTATGAGTCTCATGAATTGTTTCAAGTAAAAAACTTAATTATGGAATATTGATACTAGGTGTATCAATACTAAAACACATATTGTATTGGATGAATTAGGACCAAATTGATTATAGTATAAATTGTGGTACTATAATTATGAAATAAAAGGTATATAGTGATTCGAAGAATTGATTAAGTTGTCATCCATTTGATGATATAAATAAATGCCGAACACGAATTTGAAGTGGGATTCAATATATATGTATGTATATATGGATGGAACGCACCATCTATGATATACTCCTAACCACATCGGGAAAATGATATGAATATTTAACGAACACGAATCCGGTGTGGAATTCATTATATATTTTTGATGGAACATGCCCCATCTTATATTATTCTCCTAGCAACATCTAGAGTAATGTTAATATCAGTATGATCCCAAGTTGTATATTGATGAAGAAATTAATGAAATAAGGTTAATGATTTGGCTATTTTATAGTGATATGGGAATGAGTCATCTATGGTGACACTAGTATGAACAAGAGTTGTATGTTAATGGGGGAAAAGATCAAAAGCAATAGGGTTGTACAAAATGTTATGGCTTGTATGAGAAATGTGTTCTTATAGTATAATATATATGTTAAAAGGAAAAACGGAAAGGTAATAAATGTGGTACATGAGATTCACTATAATTATATAAAATAAAAACAAAATAGGGATTATGTTGGGTGTTGTCCATACAACACAATTATGAATTTAGTTGTTTATATTTATTATTATTTAGTCGAGTAAATAATAAGGTTGAAAAGAGGATATATATATATATATATATATATATATATATATATATATTATGTTTTTTTTTTTTAAGGAATATTTTAAGAACTAAAAGAGATGTTCTTGTTTTAACAGTTATTGAGAAATGAGGAAAAAGATAAGACTACAATTATGGTAATATTTAACTTATGAGTGTTTTGCGTTTTTATGGTTCAATATGTAACTGAAAGGCCCTTTGTTGATATGCAGATGATCAGACAGCTATGGTTTGGCTTAGCTGTCAGATGATAGTTGAATTGTGCAGCGGAATAAGAGAGGCTTGAAATAATGATAGGACAAAGAACACAAAGAAATAATGCAAGTGTGTGAATGTGATTGCAATAATGTAATAACACAGAGAATTTAAAGTGGTTCAGAATTCACTCCTCCTACATCCACCCTCACTGTCAATCTTGACAAGTGAGATCAATTTTATTATAATCTTTAATCAACAAAAATTACAAATGATTGATTTAGGCAAGTTCCTTGAACTTCCTCTTCCTAATTAGTACAGTCAACTAGGGATACACTTAAAGTACAGTCTTAAGTGTTTTTACAACTTGAAGTACAGTCTCAAGATTTTACAAAACAACTAATACACTCAAAGTACAGTCTTGAGTGTTTACAAACTAATTCTACACCTAAAGTACAGTCTTAGGATTTTGGAATTTGTGAATTAACACACTAAGGGGTGTTTGTTGTTGAAGCAGAGGTTTTGGGGTGAGGGTTTTGGTTTGGAACAGGGTTTAAGGGGTAGGAATTGGTGAGTGTGTGTGTGGATTACAGGAGGTGTGTGTGGGTGTAAGGGAAAGGTTTTGGACTGTGAAAAAGAGTATTTTTCAGGAGTGGTTTGTGTAGAGGATGAACTCCTCTATTTATACCCTTCAATGTAGCCGTTGGAATATGACTGTTGTAGCTACATTAATGAGCCTTGACTGGTCTTTGCCCCACTTGTCCACTTGCAGGTCTTCATGAGCTGGCTTGAGCTGTGGCTTGAACTGAGAGCTTCCAGAAGGTCTTCAGTGGTCTTCATTGGTCTTCAATGGTGAACTTGACAGCTGTGAAGATCCAGGTTCCACTTTGGTTGAGATTGTGGTAGCAGAGATTGAGACAAAGTGATGGCTATCAGAGGAAAGAAGTCATAGCTGTCAGATCATACAAGGCTTAGCTATCAGAGATGTTCTCTAAAAAGGACTGAGATGCACTTGATGATCTTGATAGTTAAGATAGGGAATATGATTCATGTTTATTGATTGAATGTAACCAATGTATAAGATAGAATCATAACTGTCATACTCATAGTTGTCAGATAAACTGAAAGATGAATATAACAGATTTCCTCTTTTGATATAAACCCTGTTCTATATATATATTCCTTTATCAAAACCAACTAACTGAGACATTGATCAAAGTTAGGTCCTAACAATTTCCCCCTTTTTGGTAAAGGAAGATCTATTTAGAACATGTCTTCATAGTTTAATGATAATAGAAATATAAATGAAAGAAGTAATTCAGGGATTCATATCATGCACAAGTAATCATAATGAGATTGAAATGCTTCTGATTTGATCTCAAAATGAGAAAGGTTCACAAATTACAGCCATTCAAACACAAAACCAAACAAAAGATTGTTTCAACCACAAAAGAATTTCAACAAGATACAATTCAATCATCAGCAAGTTGATCATAAAATTCTTCTCTTTCTTGTCTTGCTGAAAGGAGCTCATTTCTTTCTTCCTCCAGTTCTCTTCTCATTTCAGGTTCAACTCCTCTGTAATAGAACTCGTTGTTCCATTCCCAAGTCATCCTCTCATCATACTTGAAGAACTTATCTTCCTTTGCTTTCGCCTGTGCTCTAGTGAGAGGCATCTGATCATTTCTTATCCTCATTGTACCCCACAGATGCTTCTTCTTGTTCCTTGCTTTCTTGCTTATCTTGGGCACAAGGGATGGATCTGGATGAGGAACAGGAGACATATGAACTGGGGCTTGAGGAACAGGGGACAATTGAAAGGATTGTTGAGGAGGGTTGGGAATGGTAGAAGATGGAATGATAATGGGAGAGACTTGATGTGGGCTTGAAAGATCATCATCATCATCATCATCATCACTGTCAGAGTCTGATGAAAGATCAATAACAGTATGAGCTCTGCTTTGGCTGACAGCAATGGATGCTCTGAACTCTTTGATCTCAGGAATAGAGATCAGTTTCATGAAATGAGAGTTTTCATTGGGAGAGTTGAAGAGAATGGGATCAACAGTGATGAAGGGTGAAAGGTAGGGCTCAATGCCTGGATTAAGGGTTGGGGGAAAGATATTGACAGTCTTGCTTATCAAAAGCATGAGGGCATACTTCTGTTCAAATAGAGAGAGAAAGAATGATTTGGCAAGTTCAATGCACAAAGTGAAAACTAGGCCTTTTGGCATGAAGAGACAAGAATTGAGTGATGGAGAGAGAAGTTGGCTAAAGAGAATTTCCCAATCAATGAGTGTATTGGGAGTGATGAATTTTGGGAATGATGGGATTTGATGAACAAAATGAGAGGTTGAAGAAGTCCTTGACACTCTCCATTCTTCATAGGCAAAGAAAACTAAACCAGCCAGATTTCTTGCCACCATAATCAAACCATTTCTTGACAGTTCCCATGATTTTGGATAGGTAAAGGGGTTTGCAATTTCTGGGAAATGGGTCACATTGGCTAACCTGGTTTTTGCTGCTTTGATTGAAGAGATTGAAAAGTCAATGCCACAGTTAAGCATCCAAGGTTCCTTTTTGGGAAGGAAGGCTTGATTGGGAGTTGGAGGAATGGAGTGGCTTGGAGGGCTGTCAGGACTGTTGGGCAAGGGATCACTGTCAGACACATCTTGACCTTGTCCAGCTAGAATTGGACTTTGAGGGGAGGCTTCAACTGATTCATTTTCAGGGATTGGGGAGATTGGCTTGGTAGGAGCAGAGGCATGGGTTGAAAAAGATGGAATTGAGACAGATGAATGATCAAGACTTTGCTTGAGGAGATCAGAGCAAAATTGGGATTTCAGAAGATTCAAAGCTGCCCTGACTTCTCCCTTGGTCAATTTTTGCTCAAGAATGGATATAAGGACTGCCTCATTTTCTGGTGTTCCATCAAACACAAGTCCTTTGCAAGCATTAAGGATTGTTTCTCCTTTTGAGACAAGACTGGGATCAATTTCAACACCAACTTTCTTAAGACTTTGAATGACCTCAGATGTCTTATCAGGATTCCCCCTATCAATTTCAACAGTTGGGGTAGGTTCATTCACAAGCTCAGTCTCAGGAATGGAAGGGATGATTGGGATATCTTCATCCATAGCTGTCACCTTTGGATTACTAGATGACTCTCCTGGTCCACTTCTTTTCTTGATAAGCCTAGACCTGAGTTCATCAATAGCCATCACAGTCTCCTCTTTACTAAGAACATCCTCAAGATAAATGAGAGCAGCCTTCTCAGTATCAGGGTTCCCATCCAACTCAATAGCATCAATGGCTCTTAAGATCTTGGCTAACTGTTCAGGTTGGGTAGAGGGGATGTTTTCATCAGTGTTCCCCCTTAAAGGTTGCTTCTCAGATTGTTCTTTAAGGTTAAGGATGGCTTCAATGGCTGACTGGTGACCTGAGCTAGGTGTTGATGACTTGTCCATTCTTGGACTGACAGTAGTGGATTTTGGAGAAAGGGAAGGGGTATTTATTTTGGTTTTCTTGGCCTTGGGAGCTTTCTTTTCAAGTTTTCTTTTCTTTGGCAAGGTTTTGGAAGGAATGGATAAAGAAGATTGTACCTTGGATCTGGTAGCTGTCTGCCTGGTGGGGATAGCTGTCAGAGGTTGCTTGCCTTTGTGTACAGCTTTGGATAGGTTGATGGCTGCCTGAAGCTCTTGAGGGTCTATGGTATCATCACCAACATTAGCTTGACCCATTGTGTCAACCTCATGACTGTCAATGGCATCCCTTGCTTCATTATCCTTATCATGGCTGTCAGACAAGGTAGTTTCACTGTCAGCTACCTGAACATCCTTGCCTTTGCCCTTATGAGGTACCACAGTCTTTTTCAACAATCCAGTCTTCTTCACATTGGATTGCACACCCCTCTTTATTCTTCTACTTGTAGCCAATGCTATCAAGTCCTTCCAATGTTCAATCTTCTTTCTTGTTTCTGCTTGCAGTTTCTCTTGAGTTTCAACAAAACTACTGATACTTATATCATCTCCAGCTCTCATCACAGCTCCCTTCTTTTGTTTCAATGCAAAGGTTCTGTCATTGAAACATTTGGTCTCTGACAGCTTCACAGTCTTCAACCATTTCTTGTGTAGAGGAGGATTGAGTTTTGGGATTAGAACTTCAAGAATTCCACTCATGAATCTGAAGTTGTTCATCTTTCCACCTTGCTTCTTGAACTTTAGAGTGGAGGTTGAGACTGCAAGCTGGAAGTTGTGAAGGAGAACAATGCACCAGTTTGTGTCTTTGGTGAATAGGCTCAGCATTTGCTTCCATTCATTTGATCCCATTTGATCAAATGAAGATTGCTTGCCATCAATAGCTTTGTTGACCACATCCATGAGAGTTGATTTAAAAATGTCAGCTTTGTCCTTCACCATGGCCTTGTCCTGCACACTCTTAAAGTCATGAACTTTAGCCCCAAAGAATTTCTCATAGACAGTTTTCAATCTGTCTGACCCTCTATCCCATATGTTCTTCACAGCATCAGCTTTGTTTGGGATCTCATAGACATCACTGACCATCTCTGGAGTAATGGTTATCTCCACATTGTTTATGGTGGCAGTTATTGAATTGTTATCTTTGTTCCTTTTTCCTACCAGATAAATCTCTCTGCACAGTTCTTCATAAATTGGAGGTCTTGCTCCCATGAATTTAAGCAATTCATTGACCTCAAGAAGTTCTTGGATGAGTATCCCAACTTCAGACTCATAGAAGCTAGGTTTTATGAAGTAACTGTGAGCATCTGGGTAGTTTGCTTTTGATGCTGCCATTGATGATTAGGAATTAGGGTTGAAGGAATACGATGAAGGATTAGTGAGGAAAAGAGATGAATTTTAAACAGAGGTTTAATGAAACAGGGGTTTTGGTGATTACGAATAGGAGAGAGAGACAAATAATGAGTGGAGAGTGGGTTTTAATGGGCATTGGGGGTTTCAAAGTTTAGTAACTGTTCACATGAACAGTGATTTTTGCCCTTCCCCACGTTGAGGCATTAACTTCCACAGAGCACAAGAAGAACATTCTCTTTTTCAAGAATTTTGCAGGTGAAGAGATGGCTAAGGAAGTGACAATTGTGAGCAATTAACACGATCAAATCACATAAAAGTTGCTTTAACCTAGCTGTTGAAAGAAAACTTTGACAGTTAAGTCTAGTTTGAATGATGATGGCTGTCTGAGATAGCTAGGTGAAACTTGCCTATAAAACAATGACAATTTCAGAGGAAAATTATTCAGATTGTTTTACAAACACAAATGGGTAGATTTTCCTCAAAGTTTAATCCAAAAAATATGGCTCAAACAGCAAAAAGGTTGGTTTTTGGGAAGAATTGTGAGGATGATTTGAGGGGGGATGAAATGGAGATAGAGAGAGAGTCCTTCAATGTAATTGAAAGTTCAGAGGGAGTGAGAGACAAAGGTAAGAACAAGAGAGTGAGAGAAGATCAGGACTATGGTGTTAAGGAGATAGCTGTCAGAGAGAAAATTGACAGTAGAGAGGGAGAGGGAATAAGGCTCTTTGGAAAGACTATCAAGGTTGATCAGGGTGAGCCCAGTAAGGGAAAAAATAAGGTGGAGAGGGTTTATACATTGGGGGAATTGGTTAAGCAAGATAGGGCTCAGACAGCTATGGAAAGGAGCTTAGCTGTCAAGAAAAAGGTTAAGCCTGAGAAGCTGTATACTCCTGTGAGTAGGGATTCACTCTCTCCAGGGGTTGGATTGTTGGAGGGGAGAGGAGATAACTTTGCTGGAGTGCATATCTCTCCTTCTTCAACAATCTCATACCTATTCAACCAGGTTATTGGTTGTTTTAGCCCTGCCAGAGTTCCTGCAGTAGAGAGAGAGGAGTCAAGAGCTAGCCAACCAATTGTAGTTGCTGGGAATGGGACTTATTCTGGAGAATTTAGCTTTGTGACACCAATGGAGGGATTGCTTCAACCATATGATGCAGTTGAAGAGTGGTGGCCAAGGAGAGCAAGTCCTTCACTTCAATATTCTGTCACTTCCATTGATCCCTTCCTGGAGAGGCACCCAATATGGTTGCAAAGATATCACCAGACCTTGCAATCTACACAGGAGGCAAGGTGTGAAGGAATGAGTGCTGGAGGAGGATCTGGAGAAACAGTGACATTCCCTAAGAATGTCTGACAGCTAAGGTGAGGATTTGAAGAGGAGAGTTGGATCTGGAGATTGTTTTGCTTTAAGGAAGTTTTTGGTGAGAGAAGGGAGATGAAAGAGAGAGGAATTTCATGGTTTGTTTTCTGTTTTTGTTCATGTTTTTGTTTTTTATGACTTTTGTATGGATAGCTATCAGTGGATAGCTATCAGAGATGTTTTTGAGGGAATAGCTGTCAGGCTCCATTGTGACAGCATTGCCCTGACTTATGTAAGCCTCCTTTATTTATGAAGTACAACTCTTTATTTTGGCATATTTATCATTCCAAGCATGGCTCTTAACATCTCAAATCTCTTTTCATCCATTGCTTTAGTAAGAACATCAGAGACATTATCCTCAGTACAAACTTTTGCAAGGTTTATATTTCCTTTTTCAACATGGTCTCTGATGAAGTGATGTCTTACCTCAATATGCTTTGTTTTTGAGTGTTGGACAGGGTTTTCTGTCATGGCAATAGTGCTTGAGTTGTCACAGAAGATGGGAATGTTGGATAATTCAATTCCAAAGTCTTGAAGTTGACTTTTAAGATAGAGAATTTGAGAGCAACACAAGCCTGCAGCAATATACTCAGCCTCAGCTGTTGAAGTGGCTACTGAGGTTTGCTTTTTGCTTGACCATGAAATGATTCTTGAGCCAATAAACTGGCATCCACCACTTGTGGATTTTCTATCTAGATTACATCCAGCATAGTCAGAGTCAGTGAATCCAATTAGAGAGAATGGGGATTCAGTTGGATACCACAAGCCAAAATCAGGGGTTCCTTTGAGATATCTTAGAATTCTCTTGACAGCAGAGAGATGAGATTCCTTGGGATTAGCTTGAAATCTAGCACAAAGACAGACACTAAACATAATGTCAGGTCTTGAAGCTGTTACATAAAGAAGAGATCCAATGTAGCTTCTGTAAAGTGTTGGATTTACACTTTGACCATCTAGATCAGCATGGAGTTTGGTTGTGGTTGACAAGGGTGTTTTGGCAGGGGAAGCAGTTTGCATGTCAAACTTCTTGATCATATCCCTTGTGTATTTAGCTTGGTTAATGAAGATTCCTTCCTTCATTTGCTTAACTTGAAGACCCAAGAAGAAAGTAAGCTCACCAATCATACTCATTTCAAATTGGTCTTTCATAATATCTCCAAATTCAGTGCACAAGTCCTCATTTGATGAACCAAAAATGATGTCATCAACATAGACTTGGATTAGCAACTGATCATCTCCATATTTCTTGATAAACAAAGTGTTATCAATATGGCCCTTGGTAAATCCTTTGCCAAGGAGATATCTAGATAGAGTATCATACCAAGCTCTTGGTGCTTGTTTAAGCCCATACAATGCTTTGTCCAATTTGTACACATGATCAGGAAACTTTGGGTGCTCAAAACCAGGGGGTTGAGATACAAACACCTTTTCATTTAAGACTCCATTCAGAAATGCACTCTTGACATCCATTTGGAATACTTTCATTTTCTTGAATGAAGCATAGGCAAGGAATAGCCTAATAGCTTCAAGTCTTGCAACAGGTGCAAAAGTCTCATCATAGTCAATACCTTCTTCTTGTCTGTATCCTTGAGCAACCAGTCTAGCTTTGTTTCTTATAACAACACCTTCTTCATTCATCTTATTTCTGAAAACCCATCTTGTTCCAATGACAGTTTGGTTTCTTGGTTTAGGAACAAGTTGCCACACTTTGTTCCTTTCAAACTGCTCTAGTTCTTCTTCCATGGCTTCTATCCAGTCAGCATCTTGGAGTGCTTCATTTATTTTCTTTGGTTCCACTTGGGATATGAATGCACTCATGAGAAAAGGGATGTTGTCTGGAACTGGGGTTTTATCAATTTGAAGACTGATGTAAAGGTCTTTATTGGGTGGAATGATGTGAGTAATGGTGGATTCATCATTGGTTTTGGGAGGAGAAAGAGGATTATTGGATGTAGATGGAAGATGGCTAGTGGATGGATTACATGATGAATTTGGATGGCTGTCAGCTAAGGGTTGGCTGTCAGCTAAGGAAGAATTTTGGGAGATGTCAGTCAAGGGATGACTATTCTTTTGAGTATTCTCTTCCTCATCATTTGGATTGGTAGTGGGAGTGATTGCTGTTGACTTGGTTGGCTGGATTGGTTGATGATGGGAGTGGAATTGGTCATGGCTGTCTGGCACAGGATAGCTGTCAGATGAATTTCTTGGAACCATGTATGGAAGATTTGATGAATCTTGTTCATGATGGAGAACAGTTGAATCAAGAATGGGAGATGCTTCAGGGAGATTATCAAGGTTTCCCAAACCTTCATCAAAATCACACAATTCAGTTACACTTTGATCATTGTTTTCATCAAAGTCAACATGAATTGATTCTTCCACAACAAGTCTTCTTTTGTTGTAAACTCTATAAGCTTTGCTTGTGTTAGAGTATCCAAGAAAGATTCCTTCATCACATTTGGAGTCAAATTTGTCCAAATTGTTTTTGCCATTGTTGTGAATGAAGCATCTACTTCCAAAACTGTGAAAGTAGGAAATGGTAGGAACTTTGTCATTCCATAGTTCATATGGAGTCTTCTTATGGAATTTGTTGATCAGTGTTTTATTTTGAACATACACAGCAGTAGTGACAGCTTCACCCCAAAAATATTTTGGGAGATTGTGTTCTGACAGCATTGTTCTTGCTGCCTCACAGATTGTTCTGTTCTTCCTTTCAGCAACACCATTTTGTTGGGGTGTCCTTGGGGCTGAAAAATTGTGATCAATACCTTTTGAATCACAATACTCTTCTACTCCTATCTTCTCAAATTCTTTTCCATGATCAGATCTGATCTTGACAATGGATGTCCCTTTTTGATTTTGAATTTTATTGAACAGCTTTGTCAGACAGCTAAGGGTGTCACTTTTGGATTCAAGAAGAATGATCCAAGTGAATCTTGTGTAGTCATCAACCACAACAAGGGAGTATCTCTTTCCTCCTAAAGATCTAGTCCTTATGGGTCCAAAGAGATCCATATGGAGTAGTTCAATAGGTCTTGAGGTGTCCAATCTGGTCTTGGGCTTGAATGAAGATCTCTTTTGCTTCCCACATTGGCATGCTTTGCATAGTTTGTCCTTCTTGAATGGAATCCTTGGAAGACCTCTGACTAGATTTGAATTTGCAAGCTTGGAGATGGTTTTATGGTTAAGGTGAGCCAATCTTTTGTGCCAAAGCCATGACATATCAGATTGACTAAAAGACAGAAGGCAGTGAGCATTTGAGGACTCCACAATTTCTAAGTTTAAGCAATAGAGATTTCCTTTTCTTGAACCAGTCAGAATGACTTTATTGCTTTTATCTTTAACAGTGCATTTATCCTTAGTGCAAACAACATGATATCCCTTATCACAGATTTGACTAATGCTGATCAAATTGTGTTTGAGACCCTCTACATAAGACACATTTGTAAAAATGATATCTTTTGTAATAAGATTTCCTGATCCTTTGACCTTAGCTTGGGAATTGTCACCAAAGGTTACATTTGGACCATTTTTAGGGGAATATTGTTGCAACCAGTCTTTATTGAAGGTCATATGTCTACTACAACCACTATCTAAATACCAAAGTCCTTTCCTAGGTACCTGCAAAACAGAAAGTAAATTTTATGGTACCCCTTTTTATTCTTTTGGGTCCAAAGGATTAGTTTTTCTTTGGAACCCTAGCTTTGTTCATTGGTCCCTTGTTGAAGAACTGGTTTAGGGTATGATAATATGACATGATTTGCATCATGTAAGGTGTAAGGACAGTGGATTGGGATGGATTGAAGAAGTGGTTTGGATTGTTGTATTGGGGTTGAAACTGAAAGCTATTTGAAGAGGATGATCTGGGAGAGTCATTTTGACTTGCATGGCTTCTACCATTTGAGTATTGCCATTGAGGTTTTTGTTGTTTGGTGTATCTATGTTTGTTATAGAATCTTTGTTGCCTTGGGGTTCTTTGTTGTTTGGAAGATTTTGGTTGTCTGTCAGGCCTTGGCTGTCTGTCATGCCTTGGCTGTCTGACAGGACTTGACTGACTAGCACATTCTTGCAGCTTGACTTCTTCCTGTATATTGGCTCCTTTTTGAACCCAAATATACTTGCTTCCTTGACTTTTACTTGATCCTTCCTTTGACTGACTAGGACCACCCAAGATTTCTTTTGATTTTCCTTTGGTTTGAACAGGATAGGTTTGAGCTTGATAGCTGCCAGAACTTAGATTTTCTAGCACCATTTTTTCAATGGCCCTTTCACCAGTGGGAGGAGTGTACACTTTTGCTGATGGATTATCAGCACCAATCCCTGTTTTATCACTAGGACGCCTTTGAGTGTAGGTGAATAGGGATAATGCTTTGCTTGACATGTTCCATGAATCTATTCTCTTTTTAAGAGCATCATTTTCTTTTTCAAGATTTATGATTTTTTGACAGTTTTCAAGATTCCTTGAAGCCTCAGCTGTCAGATCCATGTTTTGTTTTTCAAGCATGAAGCCTTGATCTCTTAGCCCTTGACATGCTTTTTCAAGCTCAGAAATGGTTTTTGTAAGGGTGTCTATGGTTGAGGATTGGGAAAGGTTCTCATTGACCAGTGAAGCAAAGCTAGTTTTTTGTTTTTTGGTTTGAATTAAAAGAGTGCAAACTAATTGTTTAAAACCATCAATATTTAAAGAGTTAAAATCATGTACCTCTTTTAGTTCATCAGCAGCAGCAAGTGCTTCCATTTCTTCCTCATTGTCTGATTCTTCCTCATCTTCAGCTATAAGGCATATCATGGCTTCTTCTCCTTCATTGTCAGAATCATCACTTGACACATACTCTTCATCACTGAATTTTGATGAGTCAGCTATCATAACTTGCTCTTTGTTTTTGTCATGTTTATTTTTGGAGCAATTGAAGCAGTTGCACTTAGAACTGTGAATGATCTCTTTTGAGTAGGTCATCTTCTTAGCTGTCTGATTGTCCCTAGGTTTCCTTGGTTCAGGACAATCAGATGAGTAATGTCCTTGCTTTCCACAGTTGAAGCAATCAATTGTCTTCTTGTAGCTGTCTTGTTGAGCATTAGATGTGGAGGGATTGTATTTTTTGTCAAAAGATTTCTTTTGAAATTTCATGGCATTTCTGACAGCCATGGAAATGAGACTTGGAATGTCTTCTTGGGAGATCTGTTTACTGACAGGTTTGGAGCTGATGTTTATCTTTTGAAGGGCATTGTTGACAATGGTCTCAATGTCTTGGTGAGTGATTGGTTTGTGTACAGTTTCTTGAGCAGTTAAAGCTAAAGTTTGTGAAATGGTAGGGACTGGTTGAATCTTTATCATACCTTCCAATTCATAAGCTTCAAGCTTTCCAAAATACTGTTCAACTGTCATTGTGCTCCACTCAGATCCTTCTCTAATAGGTAATGCTACCTTTTCATATTCTTGAGGAAGATTTGAATGTATCTTGAGGCAGAGATCTTGTTGTTCAAAGGTTTTTCCATGGTTAGCAATAGATCTAACAAGATTCTCAAACCTTGGTTGAGCAGCACTCACCTTTTCTCCAGGGTAGAACTTGAAGTTGTCTAATTGCCTAAGCAAGTTATACAAGTTTTGTGTCCTGACACTGGAGTGTTTAGTGAACTTAGTTTGAATGAGAGCCCATGCTGATCTGGCATTTGGTTCCTTAGCAATTTCTTGTGCTAATGAGTCATTTACACTCTTTTGAAGAATGTTCTTGACTTTCAAGTTTGCACTTATCAATTGCTTTTCAGCTTCAGACCATGTTTCTGGGGATTTGATCTTACTAGGTCCTCCATCAGTGCAGATTTGAGTTGGGTAGGACACTTCATTCTCTAGAACATACCAATTCCATATACTGTTTGCATCAAGGTATGTTTTTATTTTTGAAGCATAGATCTCAAAAGATCCACAGTCATCAATGTGTGGGATGTCTTTCTCATTATTTCTCCTTGGTTGAGGCATGGTGGGTTTGAAGAGGATCCTTCACAAGTTGTTAGACTTTTGAATGTGAAGACAAGCTCTGATACCAATTGAAAGGCCCTTTGTTGATATGCAGATGATCAGACAGCTATGGTTTGGCTTAGCTGTCAGATGATAGTTGAATTGTGCAGCGGAATAAGAGAGGCTTGAAATAATGATAGGACAAAGAACACAAAGAAATAATGCAAGTGTGTGAATGTGATTGCAAAAATGTAATAACACAGAGAATTTAAAGTGGTTCAGAGTTCACTCCTCCTACATCCACCCTCACTGTCAATCTTGACAAGTGAGATCAATTTTATTATAATCTTTAATCAACAAAAATTACAAATGATTGATTTAGGCAAGTTCCTTGAACTTCCTCTTCCTAATTAGTACAGTCAACTAGGGATACACTTAAAGTACAGTCTTAAGTATTTTTACAACTTGAAGTACAGTCTCAAGATTTTACAAAACAACTAATACACTCAAAGTACAGTCTTGAGTGTTTACAAACTAATTCTACACCTAAAGTACAGTCTTAGGATTTTGGAATTTGTGAATTAACACACTAAGGGGTGTTTGTTGTTGAAGCAGAGGTTTTGGGGTGAGGGTTTTGGTTTGGAACAGGGTTTAAGGGGTAGGGATTGGTGAGTGTGTGTGTGGATTACAGGAGGTGTGTGTGGGTGTAAGGGAAAGGTTTTGGACTGTGAAAAAGAGTATTTTTCAGGAGTGGTTTGTGTAGAGGATGAACTCCTCTATTTATACCCTTCAATGTAGCCGTTGGAATATGACTGTTGTAGCTACATTAATGAGCCTTGACTGGTCTTTGCCCCACTTGTCCACTTGCAGGTCTTCATGAGCTGGCTTGAGCTGTGGCTTGAACTGAGAGCTTCCAGAAGGTCTTCAGTGGTCTTCATTGGTCTTCAATG
Source organism: Adenophora triphylla var. japonica (assembly GCA_022495995.1). Classification (NCBI taxonomy): domain Eukaryota; kingdom Viridiplantae; phylum Streptophyta; class Magnoliopsida; order Asterales; family Campanulaceae; genus Adenophora; species Adenophora triphylla. Next base: position 78,493 of record JAFEMH010002818.1, on the reverse strand, counting down.
GTGAACTTGACAGCTGTGAAGATCCAGGTTCCACTTTGGTTGAGATTGTGGTAGCAGAGATTGAGACAAAGTGATGGCTATCAGAGGAAAGAAGTCATAGCCTGCGATCATACAAGGCTTAGCTATCAGAGATGTTCTCTAAAAAGGACTGAGATGCACTTGATGATCTTGATAGTTAAGATAGGGAATATGATTCATGTTTATTGATTGAATGTAACCAATGTATAAGATAGAATCATAACTGTCATACTCATAGCTGTCAGATAAACTGAAAGATGAATATAACAGATTTCCTCTTTTGATATAAACCATGTTCTATATATATATTCCTTTATCAAAACCAACTAACTGAGACATTGATCAAAGTTAGGTCCTAACAGTAACAACGTAAAAATTTGAGTACTTTCATTTCTATGATTTGTATTCTATTTTTTTTTTGTTAAATGCTTCCGCAAAATATGTGCCGTAAGAATTCTTTTACTGATTTTTATTCACTTTTCTGTGTTCAATTATTGAATCAGGTATGTCTTGATGTAGTAGTTAAAAAGTCTCACATGAGGATAAAAGGGACAAAATTGGGTAGTAATATATGAATGGCTTGTCGTCGTTGTTGTTATTGTTGTTGTTAACTCCTTAGTTTTCTTGTAGTTATTGTTTTGGTTGTTCAAAAATTATAGAACTTTCAATTTATGAGTAGTGTTGTTGTGTTTGTTATTCACAAATTTTTTTTATTGATGTAATTTAGACATTATTTATGCCCAAATTGAGTCATAAGAAGGGCTTCCTTTTGGGATCGTCACAATAAAATTTGGAAAGTGGGTGATGGTTTAGGGTTTGGGAATTAGGAAAGTGATAGCCTGATAGATAATTTGAGATTCAATTGTTATTTAGGATTCAATATTTGAGTAACTATAATTTTCAGTTGGGGTAGGAGATGGAGGGGGGGGAAGATGGAGTGGTATGGTTAGGAGGAAATTACAAATGTTTGATTAGATTTGTTAATTTATATGCTCAACCCGTTTAGGTGTGTGTGGAAGAGATGTGAGATGGTTGATACCAAAAGATGTGAGAAGAGGACGAAGACCAATATACTCCCCACCATTGTCTCTAAAAATAGAAATGATGGATCGATTAAAGAAATTTTTCACAAGCTTTTTAAAATTGGTGAATATATGAGTGGCATCATTCTTGTGTTTGAGAGGATAAATCCAAGTGTATCGTGTATCGAGTGAAGTGATCAACGAAAACAATGTAATATTTGTGACCATCATAAGATAATAGTGGAGACGTTCAAACATCACTATAAATCGAATCAAGAGGACCATTGAAAGAAAGAGAATTTTCATCAAAAGGTAATTTATAACTTTTATTACAATCACAAGTATTGCAATGAAATTGAGTACTCTTTAGGAATACCTAAATCAAAAGAAGAACTAATAGTATGTAAAATCGAAACAGAAGGATGCCCTAATCTATGATGTCAGTTGACTGTGGAAGATGATGTTGTGACGTGGACCATAGGGGATTTGGGAAGCCATTCATAGACGCCAGAGTTAAGATTACCTTGAAGAAGAATGGTTTACGTGTGAAGTTTCTTTACAACAAAGGAATTGGATGAGAAAGTGACAAAGGCATTATTATCAAGACACAACTTAGATATAGATATTATGTTACAAGACACAGGAGGGACATGAAGAATATCATTAAGAAGAAGGGGGGAGGAAGAAGTGAGAATAGAGGTGGAACCTATGTTGGAAATTGAAAGACCCGAGCCATCGCCAATGAGAAGTTCTTCGGTGTCATCATAAGGGGAATAGAGAGAGAGGTTATTGAGGTCATCACATGGTGAGTGGCACCACCGTCGAAGAGCCAAGTGGGTGTGAGTTGATTGGAGGTGGTGGCAGAATAGACGATGGGATAGGTGGGTTGCGGGCCACGATTTTGAGGGCGAGGATTGGTGTTATTTCTGGGATTGGAATTTGATGGGGGTGGGGTGGGCTTAGGGTTAGGGAAACTTACTTGAGGATAGAGTTGGTGAAATGTATGGCATTGATTGAAGAAGTGTCCATCTTTTTGACAGAACTGACAACGTCCTTTGTATGTAACACGCTGTAGTTGCGGATTGGTGTTAGGGGAATAGGCCGAGTTGGATTTGGGTGAATATTGTATAGGGTTTGAGTGGGGGTTGAAGTTTCTAGGTGGATTGGGATTTCTGGATACATAGGCAACGGTGGCAGGGGAGGTGGTGGTTCTGTGGGATCAGTTTTTGAGGGTTAACTCCTTGGTGAGATAGATTGTTGCTTCGGCAGCGATGTAAAAGAAAAAAAAATTGGCGATCTAAGCTCTGATACTACCATGTAGGCTTTGATAAATATTGAAGAATATGTCTTGATTTCATTGATATTGTAAGGCCCTATTTATGCATAACAAAAGGAAGTAAATAAGGTGATAATAAGGATTCTAATATGACAAGGATTCTAAAACAGACTTGCTGAAGGATTGCCGAAGTATTTGGAAATCAAAGACTAAATCTAGGAGAATTATAGCTAGAGTTGATTTAGGAAACAATGACTAGAGTTGGTTTAGGAAACAATAACTTGTAATGCAATCTATGTAGAAGAAGGAGTACGTGAGGAACTATCGTTAACAAACAGAAGTCGAATAAATATTTCAGATCTAACAAAAAGATTCTGTTGAATTAGGCACTCTTAAAACATGTCTTAAATTAATGTCAGAGATATTTGTTTTGGTCAAATTTATGCAATTCAACTTTGAGGGATGAAATTGGGCACAATGGAATATAACACTTCAAGATTCAAAATGTGATAGACTAGGTATTTAATGAGGAAAGCCCTTGAACAACTTGTTCGCAGGCATAAAACCTTGAAACGATGGAATTTTATTAATATGATGATCGGTGTGTGAGTACAGAGAGTATTGTGTTGTGAGTGTGTTTGTTTACATGTGTTCTCCTTTTGATTAAATACTAAGAAATAATAACGGAAATAACAAATATCCCTAAGATTGCGCCTAGAATTGCGGCTAGGTTGTTGAGGCAGATCATGATAAGCGTTGAGGGAGTAGTACGTGCGTTGAAGATAGGTTTCATGATCTTTGACCTGGTCTCACATTTTTCATAACATTTCCTGAAAAATAGGTTCGAAGTAATGGAGTCTCTTACGTCTTGATAACGGTTCCTGAAAAATAGGTTTTACACAACGGCCCTGCAAGTTGTGAACAATCAAGATGTGGACTCAAGATGTTAACTCAGGTTGTTAACTAAGGATGTTAAATCATGTTGTTAACTCAAGATGAAATGCTAAGATGCTGATTTTTCTACCCCAAATAATATTTATGCTGCTACACCCATCAATGGAGAACGTCAGAAAGAAATTCACATACATAACAATATAGTTATGGTCTCAAATAACATAATTTATTTATCGATTCCAGCTAAAAGAATTAACAAGTACACCGCGTGAAGATGTTTGGTTACTTTGGTACCATATCCCTTTTAGATATGATTCATGATTTTGAAGAAGAACCATATATTTACAACGAATGGAGCTGGAATTTATTTGGGCACATAACTAAATTATCATAGATAATGTTATTTGCTTAACAAAATAATGCATTTAACTTACTTTTTAAATGGGAAGGTCCTTTCCAAGTGACCATAGTCGTCAAAGAGGGAACTTATCAACTGAAGAAGAAAGATGGAGAGGAGCTCAAGAATGCATGGAACGTAGATCATCTAAAGCGGTATTATCAGTAGAATTGTCGTTTTTGTTTATGCTTCAACTGTTTGATTGCTACGTACTTTAGAGTAGTAAAAGTTATATAACTTTTTCTTGTAACTTGAACATTTTGATTGTCGTACGTTCTAGAACGGTGAAATTTATGTAAAATTTGATATTCTCAAATGATATATTTTGACGTGATACTTAAAAGATTATGGAAATTCCTTACCGACATACTTGCACAATCTTTGTCAAAATTTAACGATGTTAACCTTTTATTTCGTGGAACGATGAATGTCTGATCGAATGCACGATAAGCGCAAATCAAGCACGGGGTGGTATCACGCATGAACGAATGGAAAGAAAGGATGACGGCCATGGAGGTTGCCGCCCAAGATGGCCGCCCCGAATGATGACGGCCATGGAGGTTGCCGCCCAAAAAGGCCGCCCCAAAGGATGACGGCCATGGAGGTTGCCGCCCAAGAAGGCCGCCCCGAAAGATGACGGCAAGGGAGGTTGACAAAAAAGACTTGGTTTAAAGGTACCAAGCACAAAAAGTCTTGGTTTAAAGGTACCAAGCACAAAAAGACTTGGTCTAAAGGTACTAAGCATCAAGATGGACAGGAAAAGAAGTCGCTACAAAGACGAGTAGAGCTAAGACGCGAGAAACATAATTAAGGAGTAATAATTAAGGAGTAAGGTTGCCAAAAGACAAGCCTCACTTTTTTTAAGGGAGTAGTATGTATATGGAGATAAAGGTTGTAAAGTGAATCTTTGATAAACTATCAAAGCAAAGTAAAGCAGGCAACATACGAGATAAATATTCAAAGCAGATTAAAGAAAGCTAAACTTCAAAAAAGGGAAAGCAGAAAGCATCCATAAAAGATGGAACCCAAGTCAAAGTCGCAAACCACGAAAATCAAGCAACAGAAAAGCAGTAAAAACAAAATGTAAATTGTTTAATACAGACCCAGATCAAATGATAAATTGTTTAAAAGACATCAAGTTCAAGGGGGAGTGGGGATGTGCTAAGTTGAAGCAGCTTGGGCAGCTCGAGCGGCTTTGGCGGCATCTTTGGTAGTTTTTAGTGCAGTATTCTTCTCATCAATTAGATCAGCCCACAAGGTCAAGGCATCATTCTCAGTCACCGCGGGAACCTCCCAGACCGGTTTCCCAAAAGCTCATCCTCGGCGGCAAGCTCGGTGAGCTCATCTTCTTCATAAGGCACGAGGGGATAGCCTAAGCAAGAAAAGTTGCAGTAAATAAGCTCGGATCCCCATTTGGCGATAAGCTTGGGAGTAATGGCAGGAATCTCACTGGAACTGGCCGCCGCTTCCCTCATAGCTTGAATCAGAGCTTTGTCATACAGCTCCATCGATTCTAGCTCGAGCTTAGCTTTCGCCGCAGTTACATCATCCTTAAGTTGATCAATTAAAGCATCTTTCTGAAGGTCGCTCTCCTTGACGACGTCAAGCTCAGCTTCAAGGCGCTTATTATGCTCTTCCAATCCCCGCTTCAGAGTTTCCATCTCGCTCCTCAAATCTTTGTCATCTTGATCATAAGCCTTGATGGCCTCATCAACCTTGGCTTTCTCAGCTAGAATGGCAGCGACATCTTGCTCCCGCTGAATAAACTTTTTTTTGTACCTCTCCTTATCAGCCAGAGCTTGCTTGAAAGATTTCTCGCAAGATTCCAATTCAGAAGTCAAGTTGCGACATCTGTTCCTTAGGCCATAAAGAGTGCTTGAAATCTGTTGAAAAACGAATAAAGTTATAATTAGAAAGCAGCGAGAAACAAAGTAGACATAAGTGGCGGAAAGCGTAAAGACTTACGCCGCAGAGCTGAAGGCCGGCGTCTTTCACGGAGAAGTCTTCATCCCGATCCTCGATCTTAGTGACCTTTTGCTGCACGCTGGAGGGTTGGATAATGCCGCCCCCTAGCATGTTGTAGTTGGGATCTGTGGAGTGAAGGTCAAGATTAGGCAAGGTGGGAACGTCTCCAAGCTCTTTGCTGAGCTCAAGGAGGCCATCCTCATCAGAAGGCACTTGGAACCCTTCATCTAGCCAGCTTGCGACCTTAGAGCCGCTAGCTTCAACGGAGGCTCCTTCATCGGTATGGGAAGGAAGTGGATCATCAGAGGGGTGAGCTCTTTTGAATGGGCGGGAATCAACCTCCTTTAGTAAAGCGGGATCAATCTGGTCATTGGTATGAATGGACTGGTCCCCGACTGAAGCGGCATTCGTGGCCTGTTCTTGGGTTTCTTCTTCTTCAGTAGCTTCATCCCTGAGCCTAAGTGGTGAAGCTCGCGAAGGATTTTTAGATTTTCTTTTCATTCTGGAAGGCTTAATAGCCTTCCCAGCGCCTTTCTCCGCACTAGCAACACCCTTCTCGCGTACAATGGCCTCAAAGTCATCCCCATGGATTGAAATAGGGATTTCAAGTTCATAATTCTTCAGAAGGCTGGCATGCCTAGACTCAGCAAGTCGCTTACGGCGACCAAGCACGAGAGAAAGATTCCCGCCTCATTGTAAGACTCATGGTTCTAAATCCTGCAAAGTAATGAAAGTGTTAGTAAAAAAGAAATAAAGAGAAACAAGATGAAAGTTAAGTTAAGGGCGAGAAACATACTATAGACTTCAAACATGGCATTGTAACTTCTTGTTGACAAGGTCCACATTCAGAAGCAAAGCAATTGCCAGAGTGAAGCTCCCACCTAGGATAAGGAGAAGTGTGGATAATGGTTGCGCGGGATTCATCCCTCGAGAATGTGAAGTCTGGAAGGCCAAACTTGTGGAGAAAGGAGGGGAGAGAAATAATTTCCCTCCAGGAAAATAGAGCCAAGCCTGTGTCATTGGCATCAGTAAGAACCTTCAACATTCTATCTTTTAGGCGATTGTCGCCAGAAACTAAAGCTTTTCTAGTTTCAAACTTGGGGATTATCTCCCGAAGGTCGCCAGAATGATTCCAGCCGACAGGAGAAGTAATGAAAAGGGTTTTAGCTTGCCAGTTATGGACTTTATGAGGAAGTGGGGTGAGAATTTTTGGTTTTTTGGTATTTGATGGATAAGCGATTCTCGACAGTGTCATCCCGCTTGGAAATCGCAGTGTAGCCTTCGAAAAGATGGACAAACAAAGGGATCGTTGGTTCTTGCCTAAGGACTCTACAAATTGTCAGATAGCTTGTGAGAATGCAAATGGCGTTGGGGTGAAGGTCAACAACTGAGGCTTGGGTTTTGTACATAACTGCACATATGAAGGGATCTATTTGGAACCTAAGACCAGCTTCTAGCTGGGAGGTGTATACGACAATTCCATCTGTTCTTTGTCGCATAGCGACAAGCGACATGTCTCCGGTGTAAGGTTCAATGTGTTAGACATTATGATTAATTCCATACTTCACATGGGTAGGAGTTTGAAAGTCCAAGGAAGAAGAGGAGATACTTGTTTCAGTGACAATGGAAGGGGGGATCTCGTGAGAAATTTGATGTCTTGAGGTGGTTTCCGCAGTCAGCGTATCAGAGACATCATGGATGGATGAAGAGCTGGAAGAAGACATGTCAACAAGTTCACTGGAAGAGAGAACCTATTTATAGAAGTCATGACTACGTAAATTGAAAGCAGCGGGATAGTCAGTATCTGAAAAATCTGAATAAAAAATGGGATGGTAGAAGTCGCAAATGTGTGTGCGAAATTCCCAAGTGGTGAAGAAGGTTCTCATGGGTACAGACTTATGCAAAAATGGAGGACCCCAAATTTCTAAGGCATCCAAAATGGCGACATCAGCACCATGCCGCATGAGCATAGTATTGTGATCCTCGCACGAGATTCGAGCCCAGACCCCCATATCTACTCTATAAAACCCCTCACTTTTTTGGTTTTGACCAAATCTAACGGTTCTCGCACAAGATTTAGTTCTAGCCATTCATGCGAGATAGGAGTTGGAATAAAAGTGAAAAATTCGAAGGGTTAGAAGTTGTGCCTGGATATTTGCAGAAAATGTTGAAAACTTGAAGATCGGCCGGAGCTTTGGCCGGAAACCTCAAAGAAAGTTGAAATCCTTCAGAAACACCCCTAAACAGGCTGAAACAAGAGCTTGGTGAGCATGAGGATAAAGGGAACACGAAAATGGTGAAATCAAACGGAAAAATTGGACAGAACAGCAAAGGGGAAGCTTGAACGAAAATCGGTTCGCCGGAGATTGCAAGGGAACTTTCGAAAGTTTGAGTAACTGAAGTGAGAATGAAAGGTTTAGGGGATGACTTTAGCCAAAGAAGGCGAAATGGTGTTGGGGAGTTTTCAAAATATTAAATGATGTTCGAATTTTGAAATTCCCCCCATTATTGAAGATAAATTATTAAAAGGCATGAATTCCAAGACGAAAGTACGGCGCTGACAAACTGCCCTCGCCCATCAACCGTGAAGTGACACGTGGCTACTTAGGTGTCAACTGAAGCCAGTATCTCGCCAACTAATTGATGATAGCGGAGACCTTGAGCGACAACCATAATTTCTCGCCTGGATCATGAATAATTCAGGTCTCGAACTTGGGGGCTACTGATGTGATCATGAAAAATGGGCATTGGGCCCAGCATGTTAGTATGAGGCCCAATTCGACAATTATGGATCAAGGCCCATGATAAGAGGCCCAAGGGTAGCTAAAGGTGGCCGGCGACTTCGGCGAGAATCTTGCTAAAAGTCCGTCATTGAGGGAAGATGATATATGTTCAAAGGCCGGTATCTCGCCCAGTATGTATCTTTCTGCGACCAGTACGGGTTGTCGCCATGAGATGGTTGTCGCCGTAGGAGATATCAAGATCATTAACGGGCTGAATTCGTTAATGTCGTTATAAATGGGGCCCACCATACCTGTCAAATGATGAAAAGTGTGTCAGATATAAAGTTGACAGCGCCACCTATGGATGGAGACATTTTGCTATCTTATGGATGATTGACACGTGTCCTTGGCATGTGATTTGCACATGATGTTGTGGGAGTATATAAACAACCTCAGAAATTTCAATATGTAAGTTCTTCTTGTTCTTTCTTCTACATATCTCTCCCAGATTTCATAGCTTTTGTTTGTTATCTTGACTTGTTAACTTACTCTCATGCCGGAGGGGTAACACCGGAGACACCCCCGGCCTCGTTGACATTTGTGCATGTGCGTAGGAGACGAACAGAGAAGCAGCCGGAGTATCCTTGGTTCATCCTTTCTTCTAGTCCTAGTGCAACCAGTTTGGAATGGTAGCATCACAAACTTTGGCAGTTAGGGCTTTTTAATCCTTCAGCTCAATCTTAATTATCAAAATAAGAATGCCTTAACTCGAATTTGAGGCTAGTGCGGCCTTACTACATAGATGAAAGTCGGGGGAGGTGCACGGTCGAGATGCAAAGCGAACTGGCCTTACTACATAGATAAAAATCGGGAGAGGTGCACGGTCAAGATGCAAAGCAAACTGAAAGTATGGACGAGATGGAAAGCCAATGAAAATGCTTAAACTATATTTATTGAGCCCCCTAACTACGGACCAATGATATTAAAATAAACAAGAAAGAGTTGTGAGCAGAAGAACTGGTGCATTCCGATTGCACTTGCACCGACTCCGAATCCGTGTTTTAAATATGAACCGTATAACTTTTAATCAACTAAGAAAATCTAACAAAAAATATTACTATTAGACTACCCACATTGGTGACTCTCGTGAGATGGTCATCATGGGTCACAACTAAAAAAAAAAAAAAAAGTCACCAAAATGCATGACTCCGGGCAACCAGCCAATCTAGGTTGGCACAAGTTGAGTCACCAAAATGGGACCACATGTCACCCTTTTATTGGGTGGCATGTGTTTATATAAATATATTTTTGAAATTAATATATTTTATATAATTATATAAAATAATAAAATAAAAAATATATCAAAATTCATAATTTTTTTTATAATTATATGGGTAATTATTTTTAATAATTGTATGGGTAATTTTAGAAATATTATTACTAATACATTATTTAAAAAATAAAATGATAAGTATTTTAGGTAAGTTGGAGTAAAGAGAAATAAATATTTTATTAAAAGGTTGGGTTGGGTTGGGTCGCTGATGGGAGTATAAATTATACTTCCTCCGTTCCAATAAAAGCTTCACCAATTACCCAAAGGGCGTCCCGTTAGAAGCTTCAGTTTTTCTTTTTTGGCAAAGAATCTTTGCTATTCAACCCACTCATTCTCTCTCCTATTTCACTTTTACACTCACAAAATTTTTCAAATTTACTATTTTCTCCACTCATTATCTCTCATATTTTACTATTACACTCACAATATTTGTGAAACCCTTAATTTACGTGTCAGGATAAAATGGTGAAGCAATTATCGGGACGGAGGGAGTATAAGATTGGGGTTGTGTATATGGAAGTGAGAGAAATTAATATTTTATTTGAGGTTGGGTTGGGGTTGGGTCACTGACTTAATGGGATAGTCTTACAGGTTGGATTCTTTTAACTTTTGACATTTTGGTCTGTCAACTTCGGCTTGTTTTTTGGGCAACATGCGAAATATATATATATATATATATATATATATATATATATATATATATACTCCCTCCGTCCCATAACAAGCGACGCAGTTACTGTTCTGCACGGGAATTAAGGAAAAAGTAAAAAGGTTGATGTGTTGTGAGTGTAGATAGTTGAGTAGGAAAGAGAATGAGTGGAGAGAATAGTAAATTATAATGGTGTTGTGAGTATTATAATAATGTAGGAGAGAGAATGAGTGAAGGAAATAGTAAAGATTCTTTTCCATTTTAGGAAGTGTGACTTATCAGTGGGACGCCCAAAATGACAAAGTGTGTCGCTTGTTATGGGACGGAGGGAGTATATACTCCCTCCGTCCCATACCTACGTGCACACTTTCCATTTTTGGCGTCCCAAACCTACGTGCACATTTCCTAAAATGGAAAGGAATCTTTACTATTCCCTCCACTCATTCTCTCTCCTACATTATTTTAATACTCACAACACCATTATAATTTACTATTCCCTCCACTCATTCTCTCTCCTATTTTATTTCACACTCACAACACTTTCAATATAATACTCTCTCCTTAATTTACGTGAAAAGTCAAACCGAGCACATAGGTCCGGGACGGAGGGAGTATATATATATATATATATATATATATATATATATATATATGTGTAGATAGAGATGGAGAGGGAGTGTGTTTGTGTGTGAGAGTATTTTAGAGAGAGAGTATGAAAGAAAATTCTTTCTATTAATTTCAAAACGTACTTAAAAATGAAGGAAAGCTCTCCTTATATAGATGGAGAGAGGATACACCAATACAGACACCTGTCCATTTCGGACAACACTTTTGACTAACGCCAACAACTTTTACAAAAGTAAAGAAATAAAACAAACAACTTTTACAAAAGTAGCGAACATTATTGAAGCCGGGTACACCTTGGGCCCCATCGTCACTATAAATAATGACTACCTTGCAAGAAAACAAACTACTTTATTAAAGCAAGATTCTTGCTGTCTAAAGCAACCATTATTGCTAGAAAGACCATTGACTTCATTTGTCAACATAGTGGAGTGCGATCTTAGCTGTCATTCATCCCGTGATATTATGGAGATGAATTAATCTTATCTTTAATTTGAGTAACTTTATCTTTTGTTTTTTAGCCCACCTCACATTATCTAGGGCTGTGACCAGATTAGTCCATGCATTTGAATTTCTCCTTAATTCTTCTTTGATTTCATCATCAAGCTCCTTAATTTTCTTCCGGAGCTGCCTTTCCTCCTTATTAATTTCATCAAAAGCATATTTAATTGGATTACTGGCCATTTCACTTTTAATCTTTGGCTGGGAATTTCCCCTTTGCTGCAGCCTTAGCTTGCTGAGATATTGCCTCTATTAAGGAGTCCCAAATATCCTCTTGAGTTGGCTCGGGCTGAGGTTCTCCTGCCAGACAATTGAAAGTATTAATAGAGTCAAGTGACCCATGTGATGACACTGTTTTCATAGAATCATCATCCTTTGCTGAATGATTGGGAAATGCCGAGAGGAATTGGTTCTTCATGTGATCCAGAACCTTCACCATTATTTTTTCCTCCGATTTCTTGGAATATTTTCTCTGAAATAGATTTTTAGGCTACTCATGGAGCCTGGCTGGAAGCATTGCTCTTTAGACTCTTTATTACGGTCCTCATTAATAACAATTTGAATTTTAACTGTCAAATTTTTTAAATCTTCCTCATTCATTCTACCCCACCATTTAAAAAAGAAATTTCTTTGTAAAATTGGTATATCAAGATCATCATGAGAGATGGATATTGTCCACCTCCAAATCCATGGAATTTGGAATTTTGCAAAGAATAAGAAAGGACATTGTCCGTAAATTAATTTCTCTGTTTGCAATTGTGCAACTAGTGGACTATTATCACACCATGGATTATATAAATCTCCAATTTCTTTTGGTAAAATTTCCAACGAAGGTCCAAATTTTGACCACCAGTTATAAAACCAATTTGGAACAGGTTTTTCCAGGATTTCTGAATTTATTGAGAAAAATCAAGAATGTTTGTTCTTGGAGTTTTGATAATAAAATACCTTTGAAAAAGCTTGGATAATCTCAATAATTAAAATAGGCATATTGCCCTTCAGTTATTTTCACAGCTTTATCTCCATTGGGATTTAATCCCCACTCTCTAGGGAGTAAAACTTTATTAATGTGGCATTTACTGTAATTTATAAATTTTTCTTCACTACTACTATTGTAGTAGTGATTAATTGTTACTGATTCATTAACTATGAGCAATATTTCCAGATTAGGTCTTGCCTGCCCATGGAGGCCTGGATATCCTATAGATTCGAGGTATCTGGTCTTAATTGACCAAGCATCATTTCTGATAATTTTGAGGTCTTCATCCTCAATATACATCACAAATTCTGTGATTTGATTTTCATAATATTCCTGCTCCTGATTATTCTCAGCAATTGTCATATCTCTATAAGATATCATCGTATTAGATGATGAGGTGGAAGCCATTTCTTCCTTTTTACTGGATGCAGGGGATTGCTGCATATTTCTTGGTCTAGAGGGGTAAATTGGCCTTATTGGTATATTGGTAGATTGGCAAATTGTCCAATCCCCTTCTTGATAAGGTATTCGACCTCGACCACGGCCATTACCGCGACCTCTTCCCCTATTAGGGATTGTCATTTTTCCTGTATAAATTCTCGAGTTAAATAATCAGCAAGAGAATTATTTTCTCCCTTTATATATTGAATGTCAAATTCAAAAGCAGATAGTTGAGCTTGCCATCCTGCAAATATTTGCTTGGCCACAAGATTTTTTACATCTTTTTCAATAATAGATTTTACTGAACTGCAATCAATTCTTAATAAAAAAAATTTATTTAATAAATCATCCTGAAATTTTGAAATACATTTAATTACAGAAAACATTTCTTTCTTAATAGTTGAATATTTCAGCTGAGTGAGATTCCATTTTCCCGAGGTGAATCTAACTAAAACTTCTTTTGAATGTTCAGGATTCACTTGCTTTAGAATACCTCCATAACCTATATCGGAAGCATCCGTCTCTACTATTTGAAAATAATTTGAATTTGGCAAAGACAAACAAGGTAGACATTTTACCTTTGATTTAATTATCCTAACGGCTTGAGTATGTTCCTCAGTCCAGGGTTTAGGATTCTTTTTTAATCTAGAATACAGTATAGCTGTATCCCTAGCCAAATTATCATAATAGTCTGAAATATAATTTAGACTTCCTAAAAACCTTTGTAATTGTTTTGTATCATTTATAACATCAGGAAATTTAGAAGCAATTTCAATACTTCTGTCTATAGAAATAATTTTTCCTTGATCAATATTATGACCCAAAAATCTAACTTGAATTTGAAATAATTTCATTTTAGGGGCAGAAACCACTAACCCATTATGAATTATCAAATTCTTAAATATTTTTAAATGTTTGATATGTTGTTCAATTGTTTTAGAAAATACTAAAACGTCATCAATATAAACAATTATAAATTCTGTATATGGATTAAAAATATCATTCATAATGTTCTGAAATTTAGAAGGAGCATTTTTTAATCCAAAGAGCATTACATTCCATTCATATTGCCCAAATGGAACTGTAAAAGCAGTCTTATACCTATCAGATTCACTAATTTGAATCTGCCAATATCCTGATTTCATATCGAATTTCGAAAAGATTAAGGCTTCATTTAATCTATCTAATAAATCTTTTTTATTCGGAATTGGATATCTAATCCATTTTAACACTTTATTAAGTGGTTTATAATTTATTACTAATCTAGGAACACCTCGTTCCTTTTCAGCTGCGTTATTCACATAGAAAGCAGTACAGCTCCAAGGCGATTTAGATTTTCTAATTAATTTTTTTTCTAATAGAGAATTAATTTCATTTTTACATAATTCTAAATATTCTCGGTTCATTTGAGCCGGTCTAGCCTTAGTAGGTATTTGTTTTTCATCAAAATTATCTACATAAGGTAAAGAAACAAAGTGTTTCTTTCTATCCCAAAAAGCATTGGGTAAACTATTACAAATTTCATTAGTAAATTGTTGCTCAATTAATTTAATTTGATTTTGAATATTATTCTTTTTGAGTTGTTCATTAATATTCAAAATTCCAATTTCTTTCTTAAGAAAACATAATTGTTTTTCTTTATTTAAAAGAACATCCCTAACTTCATTAAGCATACGGATCTGAGGATCTGTGATAAATTCAAATATAATTTCTTTACCATCTATTATGGTAGATATTCCTCTTTGGTCAATATTAATTATTGGCATTATTTTATGAAGGAAAGGGGTTCCTAATATTATTCTATGTGTAAGACTTTTTACCATAATAAAAGAAGTGGGTAAACAAATATTTTGATTACAAATATAAGCATCCGATAATTTGTATTTAACTCTTAATTTATCCCCTCCTGCTTGGGTAAGAGATTGAGTTGTTTTTGAAAAATATTTAGTAGGAATAATTCCTTCTTGTTAACAATTTAAATCAGCACCACTATCAATTAGGGCTATTTCATTCTCTAATATAAAATCTCTATTAATTACAAGAGTTATGTTCACAAATCACTTTTGTGATGTAACTTAGTCTAAAAGATTTAAATATCCCTTTAAATCAGTATTACTGATAGAAGCAAGATCTTTTTCATGATTTAAATCAGTATTACTGATAGAAGCAAGATATTTTTCATGATTGCTGGAAGAAGTAACATCTTGTATATTCTTTAATTTAAGAGATTTGGTTTCTAACAAGGTCATTCTTGTTGATAGAGATTCATTATTTTGTTTAATCGGAGATATTTCAGATTTTAATAAGTTTATTTCTCTTTTTAAATCATTAATAGAAACAGGTGTTTCTTTAATATTAGATTGTTGAAATCTATGTAAAACCTCACTTAATTGGTAAGGTGCTTCTACTATTAAAGGCGATTCCTCTTTAATTAAGAGTTTACGTATTTTTTTCTTTTAAATTAGGATCCTTAATTGATTCTGTCTTTGTTAATGATTTTTCTTGATTAGCATTTAGAACATTTAATCCATGCATATCAACTATGAATTTCCAATAACTTAATTCGTTACTTAATTCGTTACATTGACAACTATTATTTAGTTTATGGGTTAGTGGTTTCTGCCCCCTAAAATGAAATTATTTCAAATTCAAGTTAGATTTTTGGGTCATAATATTGATCAAGGAAAAATTATTCCTATAGACAGAAGTATTGAATTTGCTTCTAAATTTCCTGATGTTATAAATGATACAAAACAATTACAAAGTTTTTAGGAAGTCTAAATTATATTTCAGACTATTAAGATAATTTGGCTAGGGATACAGCTATACTGTATTCTAGATTAAAAAAGAATCATAAATCCTGGACTGATGAACATACTCAAGCCGTTAGGATAATTAAATCAAAGGTAAAATGTCTACCTTGTTTGTCTTTGTCAAATCCAAACTATTTTAAAATAGTATAGACGGATGCTTTCGATATAGGTTATGGAGGTATTCTAAAGCAAGTAAATTCTGAACATTCAAAAGAAGTTTTAGTTAAATTCACCTCGGAAAAATGAAATTCCGCTCAACTGAAATATTCAACTATCGTTTCATAAAAAATTAAATGAATGTCTACTTTTATGCAAACAGAAAAACAATCCAAAATGAATGCCTATTTACAAAATACAACCATTTTCCTAAACTTTGTTTTGCCTAAAAAATACAACCTATTTTTCATAGAATGTGGATATGAAGAATATTTTATGCATATTTGTTACATCATTCCGTAAAGTTAGTCCCATTTAGATTAAAATCAATTTAATCACAACTTTATAAAATTTAGTTACCCCAATGCAATTTTAAATATTGTTATTAATTCACCATTATAAATACTATCATTAATAATTTTCATAATTGCATAGAAATAATTAGATTTTCTTAAAATTATAGCTAAAGTTCAATTGAGTTATTCATGAAAATTAAAATGAGACAAACTTTATTAAACAAAGAAAATACTACATTTTATAAAAAAATAGAAAAATACTGGGGCAATTACCAAATCGTCACTCATCCTGACAAAAACGACCATCTAAAACACATATTTTCGGAAACAACCACCATGTCCTCTCTCTATAAATACACAGGCGTGTATCAGCTGTCAAACCCTCTCTCCTCTTTCCTCCCTCGTTTTTTATTTTTTTTTCCTCAAAACTTTAAAATGAAATATCTTAAAATCCAGAAGTCAAAAAAAAATAAAAATTCCGAGAGCACAGTTGTGTTCGTATCGTCAAAACGAATCAAACTAATAGTATCAACATATAATCTGAATCATTTTACAGGACGATAATCATCATTTTCATATAATATTTTAAAAAAAAACAATTTGGTATTGAAATTGAAGAAGTTATAATAACAACAATAAAACCTTAGTCCCAAAATAATTTGGGATCGGCTAACATGAATCCTCATATGTCATCGTGTAAAAAGGTTGCTGAAAAAAAAAAAATCAACTCCCCACATGGATTTTTGCCCTCCACTCTGCCCTCTTCAACACCATACTTTCATCCACTCCAAGTAAACTCATATTATTTTCAATCAGTCTAATCCAAGTTTGTTTGGGTCTTCCCCTACCCCTCGCCATTTTATCACTTCTCCACTGTTCCGGCCTCCTAGCCGGTGCATCACTTGGTCTCCTTCTCACATATCCAAACCACCTTAGACGATTTTCCCTCATTTTATCCCCAATGGGCGCAACTCCTACTTCACCTCTGATCACCTCATCCCCAATCGATCATTTCTTGTATGACCGCACATCCATCGAAGCATACGCATCTCCGCCACATTCATCTTATGCACATGACAGTGTTTCACGGTCCAACATTCGGTGCCATAAAGCAGTGTCGGCCTAATTGCCGTGCGGTAGAATTTTTCCTTTAATCTATGGGGCATGCCGCGATCAGATAGAAACCCTGTGACACTCTTCCACTTCAACCAACCTCCTTTAATCCTATGAGCCACATCTCAATCTAATTCTCCATCATTTTGGATAATAGATCCAAGCTAGACAGCGAAAAAATTCAGAAGTTTGGACAATATTTCCATCAAATGTGACCGCCCCTGCCTCCCTATTTCCAACTCTGCTAAGCTTACACTCCAAATATTCAGTCTTGCTTCTGCTCATTCTAAAACCTCGAGATTCTAAAGTGTGTCTCCACAACTCCAATTTACTTTCAACACCCTCTCTTGTCTCATCAATCAACACAATATCATGAACGAACAACATACACCTTGGTATATCATCTTGAACTGATCTCGTCAATTCGTCCATTATCAAAGCAAAAAGAAAGGGGCTAAGAGCGAAACCTTGATGCACTCCAATCTTTATAGGAAACTCTTCAGTCTTCCCAACACTAGTCTGTACACAAGTACTAACTCCATTATACATGTCATTGATAATATCAGTATATTTCTTTGAAGAAGATATAATCTTAAAAAAAAACAACTTGTTTCTTCAGATTCTTCAAAGTTTCCTCTTTCAAATTGCAAATATGATTGTTAATTGTTGTATTGGCAAGAGAGAGTTTAAGCTTGAGTGAATGTGTAATAAAAATGCAACTATATCTACTTTTTATACTATCTCCCTCACATCAGTCACAATAAAATGAATGATAATAAATAAATAAAAATCTTTTGATTTAATTCATAATACCGCTCAAAATGGTGGTGTAAACATTATCCTCAGATCATCATTGAATTCAAAGATAACGATTTGATTTTAACCTTTTAGGACATCCATGAACGTAAGTTAATATACACAAGCTTACTCGTCACCTGAAAGAGTTGCATGGCTATCCAAATAAGAAATAGCAACAGCAGCATGGAAAGCGGAACCAATTGGAAGGGCGTTTTCGTCAATATAAAAGTGAGGAGAGTGAAGGGGATGATCTGATTCGAAACTCTCATTCTTTGTTCCAATCACAAACATGGCAGCCGGCATCTTCTGTGAAAAGAAGCTGAAATCTTCTCCTCCCATAGTCATAGGCATCACCTGCACATTCGCTTCTCCCAGTAAAATTTCCCCAACTCTCTTTGCATGTTCATATAATGCATCATCATTATCCATTACAGGATAAGGTAGTGGCGTTTCATCCCCAAAGTCCACCACGGCTGTGCACTGGTGAACTGCTGCTTGCATCTCTATGACCTGGATGGAGGCAATAAATTCAAAATATACACTTCATTTCCGAGGTTTTGTCTCAAAGTCAACTGTGGGACCCACCAAAAGTCCATTCTCTCGATTGAAATTTTCTTTGGTTCTCCCACATTTAACTATCTTAAAGACGGCACCACAGGGGTTGAGTGTAATGGACACATTTTTTATTTTATGTATGCATGAAGCGTAATAATGTAAGTGATGTAGTGATGTGTATTTACCTACCTCTTTGATTCTTTCCTTTGTTTGGATAAGACCTTGAGCAGACAGACTTCTATATGTTCCCCCGAATTTGACTGACTCGGGTATTACATTTGGTGCATGGCCGCCCTCTATATACCCAATGGTCACCACCTTAAAAGAAATCAATTGGAGGAATTAAACTAGAGTTTTTTCAAGAAGACCATGTTTTTGAGAATGAATATAAAGGAAATATGAGAAGTAATCAACATAAAAGTAAAATATATAGGCTTTCAATCCAAATATGGAATAATCTGAATGTTTAGTAGCACGCTTAAATATAAAAACATAATGTAAAATGAGCATCTCATAAATGCAGGGACCAATATACTCCATCCTTGTAGAAAAATGACTATCCGTTTTATATGTTCCATTAAGATTGTCCACGTCAAACGTTTTAGAAAATAGAAGTTGCATGATGTAGTAAGGTACCGTGTATTGGGAAGGAGTAGAAAAGAAACTTAATTGTTGAACATTTATCTTTTGGTTACCCTCAAGGATAAAAATATCACCTTTGTCCCAATTACACGGAGTGCCTACATTGTTCCCTTTTCACCTATCAGACCATATTTCATCTTATGTATGGGGTTTAAGGGCTCAATTCAATCTTCTTACAGTCATTTAGAATTCACATGATTTTCGCCCTCCATTCTGGTCTCTCTAGTGCCATATTTTCCTCAGTTTCAATTTGAATCAACCTTATCCATGTTTTCTTAGGCCATCCTCACAGCTGACACAAAGATTGATAAGAATGTCAAATAACATGAAATCAGGGCTCGTCATAAGTGGGATAGGGAGGAATCTTACTCACCCTGATTTTTCTTTCCAAATGTTACGGCATGTTTTATGTTTTGTCCTTGTTCTTATGATCGAGGACTGAAAACTGAGAAACCTGACACACTTAGGATGTGGCGGCCAGAGTCTTGGAAAATGTTGAAATGGCAACTCCATTCCCTCGTTATCATCATTACATTCAACGACCAAACTACCATTTATAATAGGTATTCATGTAAATCTTAATTTTTCTAAAATTGAATTTACTAATTGCAAAAACTTTTTATGGAGCTCCAGGCTGGTTCATAGTTATCACCTGATGGACCTCTAGAAAATAAGCAAACTTCAAGTAAAGGAATTACAAACATCTTTTCAAAATGAGTGTCTATATTTGTTCATGGACGAAGGGATAAACAAAATGGACACTCATTTTGAGCCAAAGGGAGTACATTACCAAAAATTTAAGGGGAAGAAAAGAAAAGAGATTACTCTGGCTTCAAGAGGATCAGTCTCTCGAGATACAATCTGTTGTACAGCAACGACAGCCAATGAGGCTGCTATGATTGGATCTATTGCAGTATGTGGGGCAGCTGCATGCCCACCTTTGCCTTTAATAGTAGCTGAAAACAAGCCAGCACCAGCAAGAATTGGACCAGGCCTTGAAGCAATGACACCAGTAGGATATGATGGCAAAACATGGAGACCAAAGATGGCTTCAATATTATCAACAGCGCCGTCTTTTAGCATGTGATAAGCACCTGCATAACCTTCCTCACCAGGCTGGAAAACAAGTTTCACAGTACCCTGATAAAAGTTCGATAAGAAATCAATAGTTAGCATATACAAGCTTGTGTTAGGATATTGAAAGATATTATCAAGAAAAGAAAGTATTTAGTTACCTAAGTTGGTATTGAACCAACTTAGAAAAGTTACCTTAGTTAGGAGTACTTCCAATTCGAATTATATTTACTATCAGAATAAGGAGAGATTTGTTAAAATCCTAATGAATTAGGACTCATATGGTTTGTGAATAAATATAAGTCCTCTATCTTATGTTAACTTTGAGACCAAAATAATACATAATATATTTTGAGTTCTTCATATTTTATCATGGCATCAGAGCATGGTTCGACCTTGAAATTATGTCTCTATACTTTGAATAACCATTGTCACATTCTCTCTTTGATGGAGGGAATTGTGACATGGTGAACTGATCTTTAATGTCTCGTTGATGTGGTATCATTGATAATTAAAGAGATTCACTATCTTTCCAACAGAAAAAATCATAGGTTCAGCTTCCAATCCATATTCTATTCAACAATGTACAAAACTTTTATCAAAAATTTCTTCTGCCTTTCTCTTTAGCAATAATTGTCTATCCCTCACATATTCTGGCCACCACCATATGTGGAGTCCGGCCACCACACAACCATATTAACATCACCACCATCTTCTAAATAATTACGTAAACGATGATTGAATAAAAATGATGATTGAGTGTCGTTCACTATAAAAATAATGATTAACCATGTTAACATCACTTCCATCATCTAAATGATTAAGCGTCGTTCACTCTAAACATGGTGATGAAGTGTCGTTCACTCTAAAAACGATGATTAAGTGTCATTCACTATAAAAATGATGATTAACCATATTGACATCACTTCCATTCTCTAGATATTAAGTGTCGTTCACTCTAAAAACGATGATTAATTGTCGTTCAATATAAAAACGATGATTAAGTGTAGTTCACTATAAAAAACGATGATTAAGTTTCGTTTACTAAAAACGATGATTAAGTGTCGTTTACTCCAAAAAACAGAGATTGAAGAAAAAGAAGGCATGTGCGGGCACACGTTGTGCAGGAGAATGAAGAAAAAAAAGACCTCATGTGAATGTCTATTCAGATATTACAACATTCGGCACAACATATGCTACAACATCAAATTTTTGTTGCTGCGGATATTTTTTAGATACTACTATTACTATTACTATTACTATTACTATTACTATTACTATTACTATTATTATTATTATTATTTATATTTTTCAATTTTTAGTTTCTTTTTGGCAAGTTGGAAATCTACATTGTAGATGTTCCAACTTGAGGGAGGGTGTTAGGATATTAATAGATATTCTTAAGAAAAGAAAGTATTTCGTTATCTAAGTTGGTATTCGACCAACTTAGGAAACCAACCGAGGAAAGTTACCTTAGTTAGGAGTATTTCCAATTAGAATTATATTTACTAATAGAATAAGGAGAGATTTGTTAAAATCCTAATACAATTAGGACTTATATGATTTGTGCATAAATATGAGTCATGTAGCTTATTTAAACTTTGAGACAAAAATAATACATAATATATTTTGGGCTCTCCATATTTCATCAGCTTGAAAAGGATATTTAAATATCATGAACCAAAAATATCCTTAGTTTACAAAATATTATTGCAAGGAAATTAAAGTTGTCTTCTTAAGCACTATTATTAATGACAAAATCTTTCTGAAAAAATGTTTTTCCTAACGTTTAGGAAAACTTGTTTTTAAAACACGTGGTCGCGGAACGTATATATCCCAAACTTATTTTAAAACACGCGGTAGCGGTATTGTAAATAACAAAAACTAATTAAACACAAACTCTTATTAACGCACGTTGGCACTTCTATACATTGACACACACACTTCTAAAAACTAACACTAACCTTCTAAATATTGACAATGGCACTTTCTAAACAATGACCCTGACACTTCTAAACACTTCTAAACATTGACACTCACTTCTAAAAACTAACACTAACCCTTCTAAATATTGACAATGGCACTTTCTAAACAATGGCCCTGACACGCTAATTAACACTAACATGGACACATCTATAACACTAACACTAACACCTCTAAATACTAAGACAGAACACACTAACACTTCGAAACACTAACGCTTCTAAACACTAACGCATACACATTAGAACTTCTTAACACACTTACCGGCACTTCTAAATGTAAACAGTAGCCACTTATGAACACACAAACCGGCACTTCTAAACATACACACCGGCACTTATTAATAAGCGGAAAAATAATGTTTTTTCGCAAGACCTACTCATTAGTAATGCATAAACATTGACACTCACACTTCTAAAACTAACACTAACCCTTCTAAATATTGACAATGGCCCTTTCTAAACAATGGCCCTGACACTGACACTAATTAACACTAACATGGACACTTCTAAAACACTAACACTAACACCTCTAAATACTAAGACAGAACACACTAACACTTCTAAACACTAACGCTTCTAAACACTAACGCTTCTAAACACTTTTTTTTAACGCTTCTAAACACTAACGCATACACATTAGAACTTCTTAACAAACTTACCGGCACTTCTAAATGCAAACAGTAGCACTTATGAACACACAAACCGGCACTTCTAAACATACACACCGGCACTTATTAATAAGCGGAAAAATAATGTTTTTTCGCAAGACCTACTCATTAGTAATGCATACACATAAAATGAGCAGATGTGCTATTATAGATAAGCTATGGAATCGAGGTAATGAAAATGCAAACGATAACACGTGCAATCGATTGAAGAATGAATGAGGCATACATTGAAGGCTGATGAAAAGAAGTACAAATGAATGATGCTAAAACACTTTGGTGTGTAAATTAGGATATGATAGATGACAAAGGTGAATGTACAAACTACACTAGAAAATGGAAAACTAATCCGCGACAAATTGTTTCTTTTTCTTTATTTGTTAACTTTTTCGGAAATGAACACTCATTTTTGTGACTGAATTAGTACATTAAAATATCACGTACCTTGAACTTCATTGTAATAGGTGAGAGGCATTTACCTTCAACTCATCTTTTCTTGCCTGGAGTAATTTGGCAGCTCCAAGTAGCATAGCTACATGAGAGTCATGACCACAGGCATGCATTTTTCCATCAATCTTGCTCTTGTGCTCCCAATCAACTAATTCCTTTCACAAAATAAAACATACAGTAATTTCATGAAATGTTATAAACAGAAGACATTTAAAATAAAAAACACAGATAAGAAACCTCAAGAATCCAAAGAGGCAAAAATCAGCTTTGAGTGCCTGTAGCCTAATCTGATTAGGTATAACATACAACTGACTATGTGACACTCTAGGTGTGCCCATGCAAGTGAGTCCATTTATGGAAATTATCATTTTCATAGAAGCACGCCTCACATGTTAGTGTGTTTGCGAGAAAGTTCAGGAACTTCAATTTAAAGTAAAATCATTAATATTTTTTTCCAAGTATCACAATCTGACAAGTATGGTGCATAGCTTTAAAAAGGAGAGTTTTAAAAAAGAAGCATTTTTAAAACGGACCATTTTTTCTGTAAATGTGTTTGGTACGTCATTATAAACCTGCTGGCTAGAGCTCATGGCTTCCAACCTGGAGGTCATGGGTTCGATCCCCCCAGAAGTTAGAGGGAAGGCTTTCTCTCTCTAGGATTTATCTCCTAGGCGCTTCTGTGCGTGCATGTGTGCGTGTGAGTAGTGAAAAAAAAAATGACATTTATATCCTTTAAGAATAGTCTAATTTATTACTATAATATAAACATTGTGAACTCCTAACATTTTATAAATGAAACCTGAAAATATTCTAACAATTAATTACATGTACCTATTAAGTTACATTAATACTATGCAGCTTTTTTAATTCGAGTGTGATTATCTTAGATTAAAAAATAAGTATTTTTTGCACACTCTTAATAAATGTAGCTTTTAATTATGATCCTCGGAATCTTTGGTTTACCTCGCCGGACCCTTGTCAACAACACTAAAACAGGAGTGTCTGACACGGGTACGACGGGGTAAACCAAAGAGTCCGAGCATCATAGGCTTTTAAACTATATATTTACATAATTTTTTAGTGAAAATGAAGATGATAACATGCATAATAATTATTTTGGTGGGTGAAATTGGGATGGGCTAAGGCAGATTTAGGAGAATTGAAATATACAGTCATCATGGATAGTAAAGAAGGAGGGTAGTTATGTCTATCAGTAGTTTTCTGCCGTTTCCTACTAAGCGTTTTGGAGAAACGCTGCCCATACGAGCGGCAAGAACGGAGCCACCGTTTTGGTAAAGCAGCTTCTTTGGCCGTGCTATTCACAGGCTTATTAGGGGGAAAAGTAACGTTTTAAACTCCGCTTCAGGCTGAAAGGCAGGAACAGACAAGGCCTTGGTCTCAAATGATTTTTCTATTGCCAAGCATTCCTGCAGCAGGTGGTAATGATAGCTCATTCGGAGGAATAAACTTATGCCCTTTATTTATATGTACATAATCTTTGGTTTTAGATGAGTTTTCTTCTAACATAGAGCCACACGGTAACTCCGCGTAGGTCAAAATGACAGATTAGTTTCTCGAATCCACATTACTAAACTTATGCCCTTTATTTATATGTACACTATTCACCAAGCCTGGCAAATAAGTTCCTTTTATTCTATTCCTTATTCTTGAAAACTCTGAAAGCAGGTTAGTTTCCCGAATCCACATCACTAAAACAAATGCCATTTTGAACAACTCTGCAGGGTTGTGGCAGGGGGTTCCAGTTAGCTACATAGAAATTCAAGCTTCTCTCATTGAAATAGCTCAAGTTGACAACTAATGCTACCGTTCTTCCTACTTGATGCAGAGAGGAGGCCCTTTAATCTTTTACTTTAACAAGAAAAACTAACTGCTAGATGATATACAAAATCCGTCTTACTAACTGGCATCCAATTTGTAAAACTCCATCAAACTTATACTAGTTACAAATCTGTAGAAAGTCTGCAAATGGTATGGAAGTAACAGAAACTAAGTTCTTGGTGAGTTGACTGACATCGAAATTTAAGGGAAGAAGGAATATAAAGATCATGAGATAATCGAAAACAAGAATTTTCATCTTCCTAGTTATTCTAATAGTAGTGGGAAAAGCATCATAAAAAGACGTGATCAATAGATTCTACCTCTAACATAATATGGGTACATACCTTCAATGTTTAAAACAGCAATAAACTGTACACATACACACATACTTATGTGGGTCTGCGATCGGGTTATAGGGTAAGTTGGTTGAACCCTTTTCAATTACAGAATCATTTCTTGGTTCTCCAACAACAACAACAAAGCATTGGTCCCAAAATAATTTGGGGTCGGCTAACATGAATCCTCATATGTCATCGTGAAAGAAAGGAGGTAGGTAGAAAAAAAAAAAGTTAAAAGAAGGAAATTGAGGAAGAATTTTTTTGAAGCCTATGCGGTAGCGTAAATCTAATTGTTTCCTTGGTTCTTCAACATCAAGTTTATTTTCCAACCTACATTCACTTGAATCCTTTGTTGGGATTTGTAACATCAAGTTAAATTTTGTTGTACATTTATGTTAAAATGTGATGAACAAGTTGATTAGTAATATTTAATTTATTTATGTACTATAAGGATTAATGAGTTTTAATCTATCACTTACATTTAAAAATTATTTTATTTGATCATATGAAAAAGGATTTAGTGATTTAATTGTACTTGACGTAGAATGATACAATTTTTCAATTAAAATTTGGGCAAAAGAATCAAATTTTTGCTTAGAAGGAAACTTCAAGGGAGTAACTTTTGAACAAAGCAAACCTTAAGGTAACATGGAAATTAACCCAATTGCACGTGACAAAAGTTGCAATACCCGCAGGCGATACATTACGTACGAGAAGTCAAAAACGTTCCTTGTCAATCAACATCAACTACCTCATTTTCCCAACAACTATTAAACCATAATGTATAGTACTCTCTCCGTCCCATGATAATACGCAAAAAGACACATTTTGATCGTCCCACAATAATCTGCAATATTCCAAAATAGAAATGGGACCCACTTGTCTTTACTCACAACAATTATCCACCTGCTCCACTTTCTCTCTCCTACCCAACCATCTACCCTCACAACACATCACCTTTTACCTTAATTCTCGTGCCATGCAAAAATGTGCATATTATCATGGGACGGAGGGAGTAATTCCTCCGATGTCTCACACTTAAATTTATAAAAATCAAATTTTAGGTAAGTGTAAATTATACGCTAATTATTTCTATCTACCCTCATTATGCATATAGATACAGAAATTCTACCAAAATGTATTAGAGATACAGAAAATCATTCATAAATGGAGAGAAGGAGAAATTGAAAACAGGGGAACGAACCTGGAGCGGGAGGGCATCCATATCTGCACGGAGGGCGAAAATCGGTTGACCACCAGACCCAATAGTGGCCACGATTCCAGTTTTCGCCACCGGCCATACATAGTCAACGGCGAGCGAGTCGAGCTCCGACCGAATGAGTTGACTCGTCTTGAACTCTTCAAAACCAAGTTCTGGGTACTGGTGGATCTTCCTCCTCACTTGTCTTACCCAATTGAAGAACTGGGGCTTCTTCGCTGCTTCCAAGAGTTCCTTTCCCAGTGGGCCGACAAAATCAGGGTCCAATTGGAGCTCTAAAGCACATGGTCGCGACTGGGTTGAGAATGCGGAGAGTATTAAGTAGGCGGAGGTGGAGAGAAAGATGAAACGTTGAAGAGTGACCATTATTGTGAGAAATTTTTATTTTAATTTTTCTAGAGTATATACTCCCTCCGTCCCAATAATTACTTCCACTTTTTTAAAAATCACGTAAATTAAGGAAATGGGAGGGAAGTAAAGATGTTGTGAGTGTAATTTGAAAATAGGAGAGAAAATGAGTGCAGAAAATAGTAAATTATAATAGTGTTGTGAGTATTAAAATAATGAGGAGAGAGAATGAGTGGAGGAAATAGTAAAAAATTTTTTGCCAAAAAAGAAAAGTGAAAAGTTTATTAGCATATGACACCCAAAATGCATAAAAAGGTTTTTATTTTACGGAGGGAGTAAGGTACATAATTAAAGAAACTGAAAGCGGCTTTCATTCGTTGGTTGCGTGATGAATTCATTCATAGTGCTGATAATATAAAATACAACCAAGTGGAATAATGGAATAAATAAATTGACATCAATTTCACGTACATATAAACTAAATACTGGATTTGGCGTCCGTCTTCAAGTTAATGCCAATTTTTCACATCAATATAAATATGTCAAAATCTAGGGAGAAACGTGTTTCTTCATAAGTTATGGAGAAACGGGTTTCTGGATATTCAGAACTCTTTTAAAGGATATCCAGAACCTTATGGAAGTGATATCCAGAAATTTAGAATTGGCTTCTGGATATAAGTTTTAAAGCTTCTGAATATCCATATTCAATGTTCTGGATATCCAGAACCTTGTGAAAGTGATATCCAGAATCAGAAACTTGGTCTTTGCCTTGAATCTGGTCTCAAATCTTTTTTCTGGATATCCGTCCCAAAATTTCTGGATATCAATCCCAAAACTTCTGGATATCCAGAAACCCGTTTCTCCATAACTTATGGAGAAACACGTTTCTCCCTAGACCTACTCTATAAATATAGAGGTCGTTTGGTTCGATGGAAAAAAAAGTGAAGAAATAGAATGATCAATGAAATTGAAATCCTGAAGAAATTGGAATGGAAAAAAACTAGTCTGGACTGAAAAATGGTTTAAAACAGTGCTGAAATTGGAAAAAATTGCAGAAACTGAAAATGTATACAGATGACAATTTCATTCGCGTGGATGAAATTGAAGTACAATATTATCCGCGCGGATCACTCTGTAACTTAACTTTTTTACAGTTTTTCAGTCTGTCTTTGCAATTTTCAAAAAGTTAACTGGATTTACAGAGTTTAACTGGTACTGTAATTGACAAAACAGTAAAGCAAGAAATGTTTGAATTTTGGCATCCATGTTTGTCCTCTCTTTCCCTAGACTTGATTAGTGGTCATCTAAGAGTGCTTAGTGATGAATCAACTATATCAAGCCATCATGGGGGTACATTAGGACTTGAAAGCATTTCATTTGCAAGGAAAAGGGAGATTTAGCATGAAAGTAAGTTAATAAGCAAAGATAGTAGGAAATGCTTAGAATGAAAAGATTCGGTCAAGTTGTATCAATTTTAGAGTGAGATCTCTAAGGTGGTCATAAGAATTGACCATCCTTGAGATCTAGGCTCAAGTGTATCAACTATATCTTTGTTTGACCTAAATATGAGTCTTAATGATGTTCATCCATGAAAATGTTTACAAGGTGAGCATCTTAGAATAGGAAGGGACATTTACAAAGGAGCAAATATTTGTAAAGTAGAGGCACATGGTAGATGACATGAATAATAAAAATGTGAATCTTTTGTAGAGAATCATCCATGGAGATGAAATCCATGGAGATCCTCTTAGATCCTAGGACAAGAAGGAAAGGGGTTGAACAACAAGTAAACAAGATTAAATCATTTAGACATGAAATTGATGCATGAATAAAGAAGGTTTAGGTAGGGAGAATGAGGGTTTACCAATGATTACACCCTATACTCTTGGATTAGTGTTTGGGGCTTGAGGAGTTCAAGGCTTAGGTATGATTTGTGGTTGGTTTTGGTGTTTAAGGATGTTTGAGAGGTTAATCCGGTAGAGTAACAATAGGAGAATGAATTTTGTTGCTGCTGAAAATGAAGGAGAATGGCTCAATTTATAGGTTGGCCAGGGGTACGATATCATCCGCGTGGATGAGTTTGGCATGACGATTTCATCCGCGCGGACGAAATCGTCAGCGTGCCTGATTTTTGCAGAAAGGCGTTTTGGCAGCTTCTATTTGTTCAAATTTGCTTTTTTGCTTGGAAATTACGCCTACCAGCGAGGCCACTGTCCATTTTTTTATTTTTAAAAGGCCCTTCCTCATCCAAATGGTCTAAAATAATGCCCGAAATGCCCCTAAATGATTATAAATCATTAAATTGGGCTAACGGAACACTAACGACCCAGATTTGGGGTGCTTACACTCGTTTATTTTCTTGCTTGCATTTAAACTGCTTTATAAACTTGTATGTAGAATACTTGTGTTGAATATTTGTTGATTGTATGATTTATAACTTCTTTTTCCAAGTATCCAATTTTTATATGTCGAGGAGGGTTACTCGACATTTGCTCTTAAGGAATTAATTCCTTTAAGCCAAGTAGGGTAATTCGGCCTATCTCACTTAGGTAATTTTTAGGAATTGATCATTTTATGTCGAGGAGGTCGTTCGATATAATGCTTAGGTAATTATTGGGAATTTATCCCTTTAACCCGAGGAGAGACATTCGGCTTAACACTTAGGTATTTTTTTGGGAATTTATTCCTTTATGCCGATGGGGGTCGTTCAGCATAATACTTAGGTAATTTTTGGGAATTCTTCCCTTTATGTCGAAAGGTGGTCGTTCGACATAATACTTTGATAATTTTTGTGAATTTATCCCTTTATGCCGAGGAAGATCGTTTGATAATAATACTTGGGCGTTTTTTGCCTAAAGTGCGGGAAGTAGGATCCTTGTCTTTTATATCCACATTTTGTCTAAAGTGCGAGGAGTAGGCTTCTCGTATTTTGTACTTGTCTTGTTGATGAAAATTGAGTTTTTATTAACTGAAACTGATTACATCAAACTGTAATCTTATTCTATTTGGAAATAAGAAAAATACTAA
Source organism: Adenophora triphylla var. japonica (assembly GCA_022495995.1). NCBI lineage: Eukaryota > Viridiplantae > Streptophyta > Magnoliopsida > Asterales > Campanulaceae > Adenophora > Adenophora triphylla. The sequence continues at coordinate 48,353 of JAFEMH010002818.1, read as the reverse complement.
CAAGGACTAATCTACTTAATCAAAAAAACAAACTCAAAACTAGTGATAGTATTTCCGTAGGTGATCAGAGTGCCACGGATGTTTCAGCTCCTACTCATCTGGGGTTTTCATTATTTAGGTCACTTCCCTAATAACTTGAGTGATGATGTATGGACCTTCAAAGTTTGGAGAGAGCTTGTTTTGCTCGGCCTTTCTTCCTGTAGCTTCTATATTTCTAAGTACCCAGTACCCGACTTGGAATACTATTTTGTTAAACCTTTTGCCATGGTAGGGTTTAATCATTTGCTTGTAGTTCACCATTCTCATCTTAGCAGCTAATCTTCTTTCATCTATTAGGTCTTGGTCTAGCAGCATATTGACCTTGTTGATCTGTTTGTCATAGTTTGAATTTCTTGTTGTAGGGATAGCCATCTCATCTGGTGACATAGCCTCAGACCCAAAGGTCAGTGCGAATGGGATTTCCCCGGTTGGCCCCCGGGTGGTTGTGCGAACTGCCCACAAGGCTAAGGAAAGTTCGTCCAACCATCTACCATCACTTCCTTTTATGTTTTTGGTTACAGCTGTTAGCACCAGCTTGTTAGCTGCTTCCGCTTGTCCGTGCATTGGGGCCTGCTCACAAGTGACTTGATGTGTCTGACTCCTAGTCTGTTCAGTTATGATATGAAAGGCTTGGAGAACTAGAGACCGTGGTCAGAGATGATAGTGTGTGGAACCCCGAAGTGACAACAGATGAAGTCGTGGATGAAGTTGATTGCGTTCTCCTCTATGATTTTGGCTAAGGCATTTGCTTCTATCCATTTTGAGATGTAGTCAACTGCCACGATCACATATTTTCAATTCTCTCGGGGGGGAGGGTCCGACGATGTCGATTCCCCACATGTCGAATGGCCAAGTAGGGATTATGAGAGTCTGTTCTACTGATGGGAGCCTGGGAATGTCAACATATTTCTGGCATTTGCCACACTTTCTTACGTAGGCTTATGCGTCGTCTCTCAGGTTTGGCGAGTAATAACCTAGTGTGATGATTTTGTTCGCTAAGGTTCTGGCCCCCGGGTGACCGCCACAGATGTCTTCATAGACTTCTGCCAAGAAATTTTTTGTTTCTTTGGGGTGGACACATCTCAGCAGGGGCTTTGTGAATGATCTTTTGTAAAGTATCCCGTTCCACACTGTGAATCTTACTAATTTCTTCTTGATGAGCCTAGCACGTACTTCGTCTTCGGGTAGTTGGTCTCTTTCGATGAAGTCTATGTACTCATCTATCCAGAACTTCTCCTCCCCGTCTAAGTGCATTACTCGTAGTCTTTCGTATGCAGGTTCTTCGGCAAAGACTATGAGTGGGTTAGAATCAGGATCTGCCTCATCAATAGTTTCCAGTTTAGATAGAACATCTGCCACTTGGCTATCTTCCCGGCCTATCTGACTTATCTCAAAAAATTCCATATTTTTTGTTATGTATAGGACGAGGTCTTTATACTTTGTAAGTATATGGTGTTGAGTGTTGTATTCCCCTTTTATCTGCTTGACTACGAGTTGGGAGTCACATAAGGCGGCGATTTTTGTTGCTCCATAGAAGGATGCCAGCTTTATACCAAATATTAGAGCTTTGTACTCAGCTTGATTGTTAGAGGCAGGAAACTTGGATCTGATTATATCCTGGATGGTGTGCTCCCCATCGGGGCTCGCTAGTACAATTACAACTCCGCTTCTTTCCTTAATAGCTGAACCATATGTGTATACGACCCAGCAGTTAGGTGGAAGCTCGATGGTCGTTTCTTCCCCCGCATGTTTTTTGCGCTTACGGGAGGTGGGGTTGTGCTCTCTTGTGAAGGCGGTTTCAACCATGAAATTGACCAGAGACTGTGCTAAGAGTATCTTCCTAGGCTGGTATCTGATATCAAACTCAGTGAGTACAATAGACTTGTTAAGGAGACATTATGAGCAGTCCAACTTGTTCAAGATTTTCTTGAGGGGGGAGTTATTATACACAGTTATGGGGTATGCGTAAAAGTATGCTCGTAGCTTCCTTGCAGCTATGACCAAGGCGTAAGCCATTTTTTCGGCATTGAAGTATCTGCTTTCCACATATTATAATGCCTTGCTAACATAGTAGATGGGTTTCTGAGTGTTTCCTTCAATCCGGACTAGTACCGAAGTTATAGCGTGGTCAGTAACTGCTAGGAAGACGTATAGCATTTCTCCCATGACAGTGCTGCTGAGCAAAGGAGGGGATCCCAAGTACTATTTCAATTGTTTGAATGATTCTGAGCATTCAGATGTCCAGGAGAAGCTTTTAGTCCCCTTCAGCGCTCTGAAGAAAGGTAGTGATTTCTCCGCAGACTTTGCAATAAACCTAGCAAGGGCTGTTATTCTTCCGTTTAGCCTTTGAACTTCCTTGATGTTAGTAGGCTCTTTCATGTCTATCAAGGATTTGATTTTCTCCGGGTTTGCCTCGATCCCTCTTTGTGACACCATAAAACCTAGGAACTTTCCGGCCATCACCCCGAACACACATTTACTTGGGTTCAATTTCATGTTGTTTGCCCGAAGGTTGCCAAATGTTTCTTCCAGGTCTGGGGCGTGACTGACAGTTCTAGTCTTAATGACCATGTCATAGATGTAGACTTTCATGTTTCGGCCTATCTGCTCCCCAAATACTTTGTTGACCATGCGTTTCTTGGTTGCGCCAGCGTTTTTGAGCCCGAAGGGTATCATGATATAGCAATAAATTCCTACAGCTGCATGGAAGGTTGTCTTCTCAATATCTTCCTCGGCCATCTTTATATGGTGATAACCAAAGTAGGCGTCTAGAAAGCTGAGAGTCCTATTTCCGGCAATAGAGTCTACCAGCTTGTCAATTCTAGGGAGAGGATAGCTGTCTTTCGGTCAGGCTTTGTTGAGATCTGTGAAATCTACACACATTCACCACTTTCCGTTTTGTTTTTTGACCATCAGAACATTGTCCAACCAAACAGGATAGGTTGCTTCCCTAATAATTACAGCACTTAGCAGTTATCGTACCTCTTCCTTGGTTGTATCTTCTTTGTCATTCTCAAAAATTCTCCTTGTCTACTTGATAGGTTTAGCAGATGGGTCGGCTTCCAGCTTGTGAACAGCCACCTCTTCTTTTTTTCCTCTCATATCCTCGACCTTCCAGGCAAAGACATCTAGGTTATTTTTCAGTAGGGTGATGATCTCCTTCCTTTCTTCTGGGGAGAGTTGCCCTCCGATTTTTATTCTCTGTATTGGGTAGTCAGGATTGAGAATAATTTCTTCCACTTTGTACATGGGCTCCATTTCTGAACCGTCCCGAAACTGCAACGTTTCAATAATTCTTTCTCTAAATCTTCTACCCTCATCACATCTATGTCTAGGTCCTCCATTTCCACCAATTCATCTACATCCTGCAGCTCTCCTTGTCTCAAGTCAGGGTTGGCCCCCGAGTTCTGGCCGCTAACGAGATGAGGGGCTATATCAGGGACGGACAAAACGGTGTTATCACTTTTATCTTCTTGAATGTCCAGTATCATGTGTTCCTCATCTTCGGCTTCGAAAATCAGATGAAGCTTGGAACTAGTGCTAGTAGTCTTTACAGACTTAGAGATTTTTAGATTTTCCTCTAGCGTGTCTACCTCCACCTTTTTAGCAGTTTTTATGGTTCTCATCACATGTTCCAAGAAGTCTTTAGGGTTTGCCTTCACACATCTGATTCCCGCGTGAGTGGGAAACTTAACTCGCTGGTGGGGGAGTGAGGCGACCAACCCGAGTTTGCCTTGACTTGGAATGCCTAGGATGGCATGGTAGTCACTTGCCATGTCCATGAACACGAATGTTACTGTGGCCTCTGCTCGGAAGGGATGCTCCCCGACTTCCAGTAATAGGTCAATCCTCACCATGGCGCTAACTTTATGGTTGGTGAAGCCTTCTAACCTTCCAGAGTATGGCTCAAGCATGCTATATTTCAGATTCATCTTCTAGAAGGTAGAGTAGTATAGAATATACCTGGAGGCCCCCAAGTCTATGATGAGTATCTCGGATTCACGGTTATCAATCCTCCCTTTGATAACCAAAGGTTGTTCACGAGCCACGCGACTTCCATCTAGCTCATTTGGGGAGAAGCTGATGACTTACTCCTTTTTATGGATCCAGGCGGGGATGTGGTAGACCTTGCTGAGCTCATATATCTGATCTTTCAATTTCTTGTTGGATACACTCTCCTCCCTTATGGCAAGGAGTTTTTCCCTAGGAGGATTGTCTTCCCTTTCATCATCTTTATCATCATCATCTTCTCTTCTTTGCTTGTTATCCTTTCGCATAACGTAGCGGTCAAGTTTCCATACATCCACCCATCTGTGGATCATTCTTTTGAGGAAGATACAATTCTCTGTGTCATTTCTGTGGTACTTGTGAAAGGAACAATATTTAGAGTTGTCTCGGACGTGTTTCGTTCTATCACTGAGTGGTCGGGGATGTGGTAGGTTTACCAATTGCATGATCTCCGTGATACGCTTAGTGAGCGGGGTGAAGACCAAAGCTTTTTCGGTAGCCCGAGTCCTATTCTTTCTCTTGTAGTTACTTCCATTATAAGCCTGGTTGGCACCAGCTGCATCTGTTTACGGTTTTTCAGACCTCTTCTTGCTTTTCTCTTCTGTCGTAGCTATGGCGTAAGCCATATTATACAAATCAGATTTCAACTTAGGCTCCCTTGAAAAGAGTTCATAGATTAATTGTCCAGATCTCAGTCCGGAGTTAAAGTAGATAATCACCTCCCGGTCGGTTAGGCTTTCCTCTACCTTGTCTGCCATGGCTTTGAACCGATTGTAGTAACTCAAAGTGGTTTCATTTTTGCCTTGCTCAATGTTGTCAAGGACTGTCACTCTTTTCTTTCTCTTCCCAACTGTTGCAAATTGGTCTAGTAACCTCATCCTCATGATTTTCCAGTTGTCAATGCTTCCCTTCTTTTGCTCACGGAATCAGCACAGGGCTGTTCCGGAGAAGGTACTCACAAAAACCTTGCAGAGAATATCATCTGCCTTGAGAAGGAGGGCAATAGTGGATTCAAAACTTTGCACATTGTCTCGTGCGTCTGTGGTCCCCGCATATTTTTCAAAACTGGGGATCTTGAGAGCCGGATTGGGAGGTAGATCATTAATACGCCGGGAAAAAGGACGAGTGGCACTGATGTCATCATCGTCCACTTCCTTCCTCCCCATGCATTTTCATTTCATCGATTATCTTTTTTAAGAGAAGAATATCCCTTGCATTGATTCGCGAGTTAAAGTGGGAACTACGATGGGTGGGTTCTTTTCTCTGCGTCCATTTACTCGACTTTGTTCCTTATGTTTTTGGTGATTATCCCCGTGTCCAGATGGTGCTCTGACATTCAAGGGCTTGAAATGACGAGGAGGGGTTTTGTCCCTCATGGGAGCCATCTCTGGACGGGGAGGAGTTCTGCGACGAGTAGAGCCCCTATGCCGAGGAGGACTCCTGGGTGGGTAGCAGGACTCTTATGCCGAGGAGGGGTTTTTTGCCTAGCTTGATTGACCATGCTCTTAAGTCATCCGAATTAACCTTCTGGTCCCTTTGGTTCAGTTGATTTCTCAAATCTACCTCGCTTCGGGTGTTTCCATGTCCAGGAGCTTTATGACGAGGAGGAACATCTTGAGCAGGGGTTTGCTTCGATCTACCAACAGCGTCATGATGTGGGGGATTTGGCATGGGGGAAGATTTTCTCTATTCCCCCGACTACCACGCCTATCAAAACGATTTTCCCCCCAAGGAAACTTCCTGTCCTGGTAGGTCTTATGAATTCAGCCAGTTAGTGCTCTAAGTATAACTGCACCAAGGCATTTCATGTTTCGTAAATGCGTTACAGAGTGTCCATATGGCGGTGCAAAAGAGTTCTGCGATCAATCTGTGTAGGAGATGTTCATGTGCCTCCCTGGGTGGCATTCCTCCCCGTCTGACTACGAGCAGTTCTTCCTCGTCGATGAGGAGGGTGTTGGTGTAGTGCCCTAGGCTATAATTATGTTTAACTTGAACCGTAATGTATCATCTTTATCATTTATTATAGAGCATATTTATTTTGTTCATTATATGTTTACATGTTTATTATATTGAACTGCGTCCCTAGTTGTTGTGAACAACTAGTATAAGTTGGTAATGGATAATCATGGAGATGATTATTTGCATGGAGATGCACATTACACTTATGAATACTTGCTAGAGAACAAGTATTGGATATGACCTACTTATGAGATTTATGACATGGTCTGTTGTCATGATTAAATCTCATGATAGTCGTGTTATTGAATCCTTTGTACCTGAGATTATCATCGTCTTCCACATGATGAAGATCGTGTTTGATATAGTCTAACACTATCTTTAATCGGATAGCAATAAGGACTATGTTAGCACGAATGAATTCATGTAGGGAAGAATGATAAGTCAAGATGGGATTTGTCCCTCTTATGAAGAGAGATGTTTGCTTGGGCCCCTCGATGAATGATGTTGATGAAATGTGTGGCCACACTCAAGTGATTTGATAGAGATCAAATGCATTTGGATTATCAACATATTCAGGATCGAGAAAGCATTGAACGAGATAAGTTGACGTAGACCATGACTCATGTTCAATTGAACATCGTGGACAAAGGGATTGTGACATTTGATCTATGGAGGAATCAAGCTTTGATGTTATATTAATTGGGTGGACATAATGATTTGCTAGAAGTCACTTATGTCTTGTGAGGTCGATGTTTCGACTCACTACCAACATAATATAATTCCTTTTGGGTCACACACAAAGAACGAATTTGATTCGAGCTGAAATCTAGAAATTTTGGGGAAAGGCACGACTCGTGCCCAAGGGCACGACTCGTGACAGAAGCAGTGATACGACTGTGTTTTGAGGCAACCAAGGAAATTGTTGACTTGTTGACTTTGTCGGGTGGGCACGACTCGTGACAAAAACCAGCACGAGTACAAAATTAGTCACGACTCGTATCACGACTTGGTTTTGGCTTGGGACACTCGTGATAACCTGGAACGACTCGTGGCACGAGTCGTGCCCCGGTCAAATTTTGGTCCGTACGTTATTCCTTGGCTTGGAAAGTTTTGGTGTTTGACAAGGTTTCTATCCTAATTGTTAGGGAATTTATATGGGATATAAATATAACCTTTGCAGCCACAAAATCTCTCTCTCTCACATCATTATTCTAGGTTTATGAAACTCTAGATTTTGGTTTTGATTTTGAATCAAAAGGCACCCAAATAATTCTATAGTTTTTGGCTTTGATTATTCAATATTGATTCAATAATCAAGAGGATCATCTAGCAATCCAACAAGGAGTTCTTGGTTCGTTCGCGTGTGGATCACCATTAGAGGGAGGTTGTTTTATCTCCTAAGGCTTGAAGCTCCATTGTTGATTTTATCACCAAGTTCGAAGAAGGAAATTAGAAGATTCGACATCAAAGTTCAAGGCTTGAATCACTACAAGAAAAACAATTTTTTGTGACTGCCAAAAGCCGTCGCGTAAAGCCTCAAAGCCGTCGCGGGATGTTAACACGACTGGGAAAACAATCGCTAAGGCAGTCGCGTAAAGCCTTGTCGCGAAAAGATAAGGCAATGGAAAAAAGTCGTCGCCTTAGGTATTTGTTTTTCGCGACTGCTTTTCCCATCGCATAAAAAATTTATTAATTTTATTTATTTAATTATTTAAATCACATTTTCAATCGCCTTAGCTTAGAAAAGGAGATGGCAAATGCGATCGCCTTAGGTTTAAAAAAGGAGACGAAAAAATGCAATCGCCTTAGGTTTAAAAAAAAGAGATGGCAAATGCAATCGCCTTAGGTATAAAAAAACAGATGGCAAATGCAATCGCCTTAGGTACTTTATATTTTTATTTTTATTTTTCCATTTCACTGGCCCTATTTATAATTAATAATTGAATAAAAATTAAAGAAAGGTTTATTAGCACAACATGAAAAATAATAAATTAATTGCATATAACACTATATTATGGACCATAATCATCGTTACAAAATCCAAAAAAAAATCAACCTACTAGGTTTGTCAAGAAAATGTATCACCCTACCAGGTTAATCTAAAAACAACAATCAACTTACACTTTTTCCTAAAAACTAGGTTTGTCAAGAAAATACACCAGCCTACTAAATTAATCTAAAAACAACAATCAACTTACACTTGTTCCTCTGGGAATGAGAACAAAAAAAGGCAGACCACCCGAATAATAATCTTCATAAGCCTCATCATCACCCATTTCCTCATATATCATCCATCTTTGCTCAAAATTTGGATACTTTGGAGCTCTATATGCTCCCAAATAACTCGACCACTTGCCTCTACTTTCCGAGAAAAGAAATCTAACTTTTTTTATAGGAATCTTGTTTCTTTATTTTGTTTACCTGGAACGGGAGTAGACAACCCGTAGCAAAAGCCACTTTTGTGACGATCAAAAGATCCAAATAAATCGACCACTTGCCGCTTCTTTAGGCAATTGAAACCTAGAATACTTTGATCGTAGTTGCTTCCTCCTGCAAAAGTAAAGAAAGAAAGTGCATCCGCATGTCAAAATATAAAATTTTAGCTAATGCATTAACCAAATGAAAAAAGGGATAATGGAAATTCCATCTACCACTACAAAAATAGAATTGTAGCCAACAAAATAAACCATCAAACAAATATTTAGTAGAAACCAAAATAGAAGTAATAAAGTGCAAGATCATATTAAAACTTCAAAATCTGCAAGTTTGAGCTTTCCAAGAGGCTTGATAAACTCTTGGAAAAACTCTTCTCTTTTGAAGCCTTCAATTACTAATATTGCTTGTAAAATAATTCTGCTGCTACTCGCATTCTTGAATTGACGGGTCTCTTAATGATTCAAGCAGTCATGCATACCCCAAAATTTCATCGATTAAACCACATATGCTACATCTATATAAATGTCTCGCTAAAAACAAGGTACATCATCATGTATATCTCGATTTAGTTCATCTATTACCAGTACATAAAGATAAGATCTTAATGTCGGTAGAAAATTACTAATTCCTAATGTCACACATTTTTGTGATTCTGTCTATTATCTACAGGTAACTCTATTCTTCTCCATAACCATAAATTTTACACCTCCTTCTGTATAAATGGGGATTGTAAAATTGTTTGGTTTCTCAAATAGTCAGTCTGTATAAACAATTAGTAGTACTCCCTTTGTCCCAAAATGATAGTCCCATTTCTCCTCTTTGATTGTCCCAAAAAGTTAGTCTCATTTCCAAAATTAAGGCTTCAACGTCACTGAATTTACAAAACTTATAATGTAACCTTAAAATTTTTGAAAAGTCAAATGCGACTATCATTTTGATACGGAGGGAGTATCAGGGATTGTAAAAGGTAGAGCTCAAGCTCTAAACAGAACACAATTTCATGGAAAATTTAAAATATATCATGTCAGAAAATTTAAGAATCAAAAAGCCCTACCTGAGTCGCCATCGCCATGGAGTAGAGAGTGGCGAGACGGGGAGTTTGAGCATGGAATGGAGTTCGGGATTGGTTGCAGAGATGAAGCAAATAAACGAGATAAAAAGAGGAGGTAATCGAGAATGGAGGTCGCCATAACAACAACTTGCTTGGATTGGATAACCTTGTTTTCATGGAAATTGTGTTTCTCTCTGTTTATAGCTCGGCCAAAAAGGCTCTCTTCTATTTTTCCATCCCAAATGGGAAAACTAATGTAGCATAAAGTAGTATAGTCCTCCTCTCAAAAAGATTATCCCATTTTAATTTTTGGATTAGTTTCACGAGGCACCCTCTCCTCAAACCCTCCAAAAACGCCCAGGCGAGATCCAATAGAACCATATATTCCGATCTTTTCAATTACTTGTTTATTTTGATCTTCGGGTTGTGTAAATGTTTGCTGAGATCTTTTCATTAGTAGGCAAGCGGCAATCAGTTCCCCATTGATGGTCATTTCGGAAGAACTTCTAAAATTTTCAGCTTGAGCACAATTTCGAATAACGTGTTCTGCGTGTTCCTCGCTAGTATTGCACCTCTCACAAATGTTTGAATCACACATGTTTCTATGCTTCCGTAGGGCTTAGAGGGTAGTCTATCATGAAAAATAATCCATAAGAAGAGAATGAGTTTGTGTGGGATTTATAATTTCTATAACCATTTCCAATCACCTGTAGAAGAGGTCAGATTGTTATCATTACTGAGTGCTTGGTAGGCACTGCTAACAGAGAACTTACCATTGGAGGACAAGCTCAAAAAAGGAGTATCCTTCCCATCAAAATGTTGAGGAACATAAACACTCTGAAACATGGGCAGCTATGTCATTAAGGTGCCATTTTTTATCCAGCAAGATCTCACTAACCATAATAGGAAGTTGGGAAGCAACTTGTGCATTTTTTTTATGATCAGGATTCTCCCCAAAGGAAGTCTCTGTTGAGCTTATCAAGTCTGTTGCAAATGCTAACAGGAAGAGCAAAAATCCGCATAGAATGTGTGGGAATGGCAGAAGTGACGTAATGAGGGTCAATCTGCCTGCAATAGAAAGAGTTTTGGCTGCCACAGAGCTTAGCATGCACTTTATCGATGACGTGCTTACAATGAATTTCAGAGTACCTCTCATGGACCATAAGAATGCCAAGGTAGGTAGCAAGATTATTGGAGCAGGGTATACCCATCGACCTACTGATGCTTTGAGCAGGGTATGTTCATTTTGGGACATGATTTTTAGAGAAATGGGCATTCATTTTGAGACGGAAGGAGTAAGAAGCTTGTGTATGACCATGCATATTTGTAAATATAACCAAATCCACCTATCCTAATATGTCCCTCCATTAAACTTTCTGACATTAACTCTGTTTAAAAATGAGAGAATATCATCAAACCTTTTTAAGTCCGTAGCCCACATATTTTAGAAAGAGGATTGTCAATTCATCTGGCTCCATAAAGGATAATGGGAATGTTTGCACGTCCAACTATTTAGCTGTAAGAACCACCTACTCACATATTAAAGTCATATGAATTATGAGAAACTCCTAGTAGGACTATCATGGCAAACACACAAATAACTGAATATTACAAGAATGGTTTCATGTAGGAGTATCAACTCACCACATGCATTTACCCTTCTCTCCCGGCCGGGGTGGACACGGTTTCGAACGAGAACCATTTTCACTCGAACCAACATAACAATGAAGCAAAGTGTCCACTATATAGCTAGTAAACCGTGAAGCTGACAATGTTGGGGGCAAACTGCCGTTAGCTGCTGGAGGTTTTTTACTACATTGACCACCACCCCCCAACCCCAATCTGTTCCAGCTTCCTGAATCCTAACATGCAATACAAGTAAGCCTTTGAAGGGAATAATACTTTTCGGAAGCAGGGCCTAAAGAAAATTTCCGGTTCAAAAGACAAATATAATAACAATAACTCAACCTAATAAAATTCCCCCCTCTAAATTCAAACCAAAAGTAAAGCCAAAAGTAAACTGAACCCTAATTTAGACAGCAATTGAGTTTACCAACACCAATTAAATCACAATAGACAGATTATTATTTACAAATCCAAAATAATCAGCATATTGAGATAGAAATAAAAGAGAGAGAAAACGATACCTCTTGAATCAGGGAACAACATGGTGAACTAGGAATGAAGACGAACACCATCGAAAGATCTGACATACACTGCATCAAACAAGAGACGGAGGTAACCAAGAGTGCTCGTTTGTATGTGAGAGGGGATTTACCTTTTACTTGAGAACTTTTCGAGCAGAGAGTGCCTGAAGGAGTAATTTTGGAGCACATAGTGGAATCAATAAAGGAGGAGAAAGAGAGATCGGTGGTGAAAGAGTTGGGGAGAGAGAGCGAGAGAGGGAGAGAGAGAGAGAGAGAGAGAGAGAGAGAGAGAGCGAGAGAGAGTCACCTTGTACCTTGGAATCGCAAGAATCAGCCGGAGGAAGAATCGGCCGGAGGAAGAATCGCCCGGAGGAGAGGAAACGAGAGGAATGAGAGGAAAGAAAAGGGTTTTCAAAATTAGTGGAATTAGAAAACAATTAGAAAAGGGTTTTTTAATAGAAAAGGTTTTCCACCACGCCAAATATATTCGCCTTTGAAAATAAATTAAAAATCCAATTTTTAAATTATTTAATTTAATATTTTTATAAAACGCGATTGCTAAAGCCATCGCCTTTGATAAAAATTTAGAATTTCTTATTCCCGCCCGGACTACGTTGTTGGCGCCAGAAGGAAAAGCTTATATGTGATGGCTTTCGTGACTACTTAGCCATCACACTAACCTAATGTGACTGCACTAAATGCAGTCACAAAGGCCGTCTCTCCTTATATAATCAAATGCGACAGCTTTTTTTGCCATCGCCGAAAGCAATCGCGAAAAGTCAGTTTTTTTTATAGTGAATTTTGAGATCTACTTTGACAAACGAAATCGCATTAAAGGTATGTAATTCTATTTCATGTTTTTCTAATCTCTTCATGCTAGACGGATCTAAGGGCTAGGGTTTTGTTGTTATTTCTAAGTTCTTTCACTGCCTTTGTAACCCCAAAACCCAACAGAGGGTTCAGTAGCACCTCGGTTACCGGCTGTCCACTAAACGCAGGTTCATTCCTAGTGGTGGCAGCCCATTATTCAGTGGTGGAGTAGGAGGCAGGCCTCCATTGGCAAGGGGAATAGTAGTCCCATCAATACCATGAGTCTCCTCCATAGGAGGATTATCCTGATCAGGAGTGATACTAGCAGTGTGTCCTTCCATTAGGATTAGAAGAACGAAGTAGAATTTTTTCGGCTATTCAAAGGATAATTTGATCATTTCCCGGCAATGTAACCAAACTGATGAAGCCAAAAATGTTCGATCAGCCTAAATCCAGCGGTAGATTGTATCCTGTATGTTTGAATAGCCTGAAAAAGATGAACAAACACGTAAACTAAGCTGGGGCTTCACCGGCGAAGGCCCTCCGATGTGAGAGTAAGTATTTGTATTATAGAGAGCAAATCAATTGACAATAGTTTAGAGTCAAGTGAATGTGTGTGTAAAATGCGAAATTGTGTGAATTATGTTTTGTATTTATAAGTGTAGAATATAGAGTTATACCTTGGATAGAAAGTCATATCAGATAAGGATTATAATCCAGTTGGATTATAATTCTAGATAATCCTTGTTGTAGTAGGATTATAAGCGTATTTTTTACGAACGCCTAGCAGGCTTGCTACTCGGTATAAAGTGTTGGTCGGCATATGTGAATGCCGTGTAAGGAGATTAATAAGGGTAGGGAAGCCCATTCCCCTTGTCTGGATATTAACCGAGTAGGCTCTATTCATCATTTGATGATGACTTGGTCGGCATATGATGATGCTTTGGTCGGCGTGTGAAGATACATTGGTCGGCGTCTATGTATGCCTTTCGGTCGGCATATATCGTCATTGTTGCATTAGTTTTAAAATCAATAAACTATTTGTAGGCCGATATAGTGGTAAAAGACGAGGAGTCATGACGATAATGGGTAGGGAATCTCATTCCCTATGTCGTATTTGAAATTTGTGTAAATATTATTTTGGGCCCAATATATTTGGTCTTGCCCGATTTATTACCCATGTTCGTACTCGATTTATACCGTTCAATAGTATAATTTTAATAATTATAGTGTAATTTTAAAAAGGTACAAGCTATACTCACTGCGTCCCAAAATAAATATTCAATTTTTTTTTTTCAAATTTGCTCTAGATCAAAATATAACTTTGAAATTGTTTTTGACATTCATTTTCTCTGGATGAAGTGGGTAAACCATTAACTCCAAAAAGTTTGACTCGTCAAACTTTTTGGGACAGAGAAAGTAGCTATTCTAGGTTACATGGTGTTGGAATTTGATACATTTCTAACGCCAAAATTATACTGGATGTAACAGATGCCTTTCCTTTTGTTCCTCAGCTATGTATGGCTATCCAAATAAGCAATTGCAACTGCAGCATGGAGGGCTGCTCCGATCGGAAGTACCTCTTCATCAATAGTAAAGTGAGGTGAATGCAACATTTCACTTGATTTTAGGGTTTCGTTCTTTGTCCCGATGAAGAAAAATGCAGCTGACATTTTCTGGGTGTAGAAGCTGAAATCCTCTGCTGCCATAAGTTCTTGTGCAAGTTGCACATTTGTTTCCCCAAGCAAATTTTCTCCTACAATTTTAGCATGTTGGTATAGTTTTCCATCATTTATTGTTGGTGGATAAGGCCTCCCTTCCCTTTCCATGAAGTCGATGATAGCTGTGCAGCGGTGCACTGCTGCTTGCATCTCTATAACCTGCAGATAAAACTCGGAACAAAAATTAATGGCACTAAAATTTATGCGTCTCCGTCCGGTCCCTATATGAATGTCAAATATTGGACAACAAAAAATTATCCCTTAATGTGTGTTCATTTTTTTTTTTTTTTTTTTGACCACCAGACCCAATAGTTGCCACGATCCCGGTCTTCGCCACCGGCCACACTTAGTCAACGGCGAGAGAGTCAAGCTCCGACAGAATGAGTTGACTCGTCTTGTACTCTTCAAAACCCAAATCTGGGTGCTCAAGGATCTTCCTCCTCACTTCTCTCACCCAATTGAAGAACTCAGGCTTTTCGCTGCTTCCAAGAGGTCCTTTCCCATGGGCCGACGAAATCAGAGAGAGATGAAATTTTGGAAGAGTCATTGGTAAGTATTTTCTTTCTCGGGATTGGAGGTGTAAATAATATTAAGTGTAGTACAGGGGAATATGGGAAAATCGGTTGACCAACCAGACCCAATAGTTGCCACCGAGAGACAAGATGAAGACGATGAAGACATGCTTTATCGAAGGGACGATTGAATGACCAACCAAGGCAGACGAGTTGGAGCTTTGGCGGACCGTGAACTCAATGGTAGTGTCATGGATTTTCAACACCATTGAATCGAACCTCTGTTCCACTGTTACATATGTGGAGGAGGGAAGGACAATGTGGTACAATCTACAGAAGATGTTCTCAGCAGGCAGCAAATCAAGAATCCAGTGGATCAACTCTGATCTCAGAAAAAAAAAGGCAGCAAAAGAGTGAAGGCGTGGGAATATGCTTGTCTTAGCGAAAGTACGCACTTGGTATTCTCGACAACACTGGACTTGTGTGTGCTCATCCTGCCAACACTCCCATTGAACAAAATCATCGACTTACCCTAATTGATGATATGCCGATATGGCTAATCCATATTGGATTAAGCCAACATGGAAACGAAGGTGGAGAAGGAGTCTAAATCATAAATCATAAATCATGGAGGAATTCGAGTTGAGATAGAAGTGTTCAAAGGAGGAGGAAAAGGGGCAAAATCGGTCAAAGGAGACTGATACGGCCATGCGGATGAGCAAGCACGGTCGTGCAAGGTCAAGAGCCTGGGAGCCGAAGTTTTACACTGCTTGCACGGTTGTTCAAAAATAGGCGCATGGTCGTGTGCGACGTGCAAAGCAAGACAAATCCAGTTTCCTAATTTGAGCAAAATTTCGACTACGAATAGATTTAAGGCTTCTACTTGTACAATTACATAAACATAAACATGATCTAGAACATATTGAGGGAGTAATTAGTTTATTCATGGCTTGGCATCGTCCCTGGACGTAGTTAATTAGTTCAATGAACCAAGTTAACAATTTTTTGTGTTTGTGTGTGTGTTCTTTCATATTTTGTTATGTGTAGGTGTGTTTGTTATTACCATTGATTTCTTGGGTATCACCAAATCCCCAACAACTGGTATCAGAGCTTTGTTTATTTGATCCAAAGTTCATTAGTTGATCTTTCCGTCGCATTCTTGGAAATTCTGTATAGCGATCAAGATGGGTAAATCAAGCATTCAGAAATTCAACATAGCGAATTTCACGTCTTGGAAGAAGAGGATCACAAACTGCCTGGTAATGATCTTCATCTTGCTTTGGTAGAGAAATCTACTACCACGACAAAAGAAGAGTGGGAGACGTTAGATCAAAAAAACGATTGACGTGGTGAGATGCACATTGATCGACAAGATTGCACAAAACACATTGGAGGCCAAAACAATGATGGAGATGGTACATATGTTGTCTGATACGTATGAGAAACCATCGAACATCAATAAGGTTCATCTGATGAGAAGGTTAAATCAAAAGATGTCGAAGGGTATAACATCGGCGAATTATATCGACAACTTCAAGGTATGGTGGACCAATTAAGGACTGTCAATATTACCTTCACTGACTGACGAGGTGCATGTTGTGATATTACTTTCTTCGTTGCCCGATAGTTGGGATCCAACTGTCACGGCGCTAAGTGTGTCGACAAGCAAGGGATCGTTGAGGTATGCGCAAGTCAGAGATCTTGTCATTGGCGAGGAGGTGCGAAGGAAGGAAAATGAAGATACTTCGGGACATGCACTAAGGATGGAGAAGGGTAAAGGAAGGAGAGGAGGACCCAAAAGAATCCGGTTTCCTAATTTGAGCAGAATTTCAACTACGAATAGATTGAGGGCATTCCATTGTACAACCATATAAGCATAGACACGACACAGAACACATTGTATCATATATTGAGAGAGTAATTAGTTTATTCATGGCTTGACATCGCCCCGTAGTTGATTAGTTCAACGAATCGGGTTAACAACTCCTTGTGTTTGTGTGTGTGTTCTTCCATATTTTGCTATGTGTAGGTATGCTTGTTATTACCATTGATTGCTCGGGTATCACCATCTCCCTAACAATCCACAATCCTACCGACGTCCAATTGGGCAAATCATCTACCTTGCCATCATGTGTTTGAAACTCTCTTTTATAGCTTTTATATATTACCCGAATTTATGAGTTGTCCTAAGAATGCTTACTGGAATACGGCCATATATGAGTGGTTCGCTATCTCAAGAATCATCCTCGACAAGGAATATTGTTACGAAAAGACTCTACCCTCATTTTGCACTTACTGTGACTCGTACTCGGAGATCTTTGACGGCGAATTTCGTCTTCTTGGGAGATTTCCCAATAGTCTCCCTGGAAACTAAAAGTAAGCTAATGTTTCTCGCTATTCGACAAAAGTTGAATACTAATCAATGGCCAAAACCACGTGTGAACTGAAATGACTACGTGGCTTACTGACTTCTTTTGGCGTGTCACACAAAGCCATCATGACAGTGCTTTGTAACAGTCAATCAGCACTTCATATTGCTTGCAATCCTTTCTCTTATAAACGTATGAAGCATATCAAAGTTGATTGTCATTTTATTCGTGATGCAATACAATATCTCCTTGTCGCACCTATGTATGTCCCTACGACTATTCAGCTTGCGGATGTACATACGAAAGCCTTAGGTATTCGAGAATTCACTACGTTGCTTAGCAAGTTGGCATTTACATGCTCTAACTTGAGAGGGGGTTAGATATCTTTGAGATACTCTGTTATCTCCTTATTATTTCCTGCTATGCTTTATTTGTTTGTGTATATCTCTTCCTTGGTTGATAACTATATATTCGATAGGAGATATGTATAGTGTACATGGTAGAGATTTGGTAGCATAAGAGTAGGAAACTTAGTCCCACAAATCACGGGACTCTACATCGTATATATTGGGCACTACGTTATAAATACAAAGCAGGGAAAAATCCTCCAACTCTCTTTCACGTTCTAACTTGAGAGCTATTCAATAATTCACGGTAAGTCATCCTTCACTAATTAATAGTTGCAATAATGACGTCGTAGGTGAGATCATTAAGGGTATTTATGCATATGTGCTATGCGCTACTATATGCAATAAAAAATAGCTCACTTTATGGCTATTCACCAATTTTAAGAAAAACAGTTATTACTAAAACTAAGATGCTCGGGCTCGCCATTTTAGGGCGCCGTACCCGTGCCGACACGACACGACACGGATACGGACACGGGATATGCGTTGGACTTGGCTAGGAGAAAGAGGACTCGGCACTTACCTCAGAAATTGGCTCGATTGTTGAGGTCGTCGTCGTCAATCGCCGTCGGTCGGGTCGTCGATCGGTGATGGTCGACGTTTGAAGATCCAAAGATGGAGAGAAATTGAGGTCTCCTCCGTCTCCAGAGGAGAAACTGAAAGAGAAAGTGAGGGGTGGAGAGGAGAGAGAAGAAATTAAAGGGCTTTATGTACAGCTGGCTACAAGTGTATATAATTTTCATAAATTGACTTTTTTTGTTATTAATTTTCAAAAATTGACTTTTTTTGTTATTGTATTTTAAATTTGTTGAGAGAATTGCAATTAATAATTTTCCCATAATAAATTTACAGAAATTTACATTTTAATTTTAGTAATGGACTTTTTAATATGAAATTTACTAATTTTTATCAATATGTTTTTATATGCCGAGTCCATATTCATATTTGGACCCTTCTAATCCGTGTCCCCGAGTCCGTAATTTTGAGATTTGAAGTATCCGACACTCGGATCCGTACCCGTGTCGGATACTTGTACCCGAGACCGAGCATCATAGTACTAAAACATGATGAAGAAACTATGAAATTCACCCTTATTAATGGTCACTTTCTCTTACATTACTCCCACTGTCCCAAAATGGATGTCCAATTTTAGTGTTGAGTCAAATTTAAGAAAGTTGTGATTTAAGAATTTTTAGAAGCATAAGTGCATTAAAACCTTTAATGATCTCACCATATTACATCACGAGTGTAAGTGTGAATTAGAACTTGTTGTTTGATGATGGATGATTTATTAAATTCCCAAAAAAAATATTAAATAGACATTCATTATGAATTTTTCTTAAAAAAAAATAAGACATTCATTTTCAGATAAAGATGAGTTCCAATGTAAGGGTAAAAGTAAATTTTGAATGCTTTAAACTTAAAAGAAAAATTATTTTAGACCGAACATTTGATCCAAAAGCGACAACTACTTTGGACAGGAGGGAGTACTAAAAAGCACTTAAAACTCAACTTTCTAACTTTCCCTTAAAGTAAAAATGGACATGAGTTTATGGGTGGAAGGAGTACTATTTAGAAGGTAAATAAAGATCAAAATTACCTCTTTGATCCTTTTCTTAGCATTGGAGAAACCTTCAGAAGTCATGCTACGAAATGTGCCTCCAAATTTGACAGATGCAGGTATAACATTTCCTGCTTGACCACCCTCTACGAATCCAAGTGAGACAACCTACATAAAGTTCGGAATATCACAACAATATGAATTAATCATATTCTACTAATACCACAGACATTAGATATGGAAATCTTTTCTAAGAAAACAACCTTGGCCTCCAGTGGATCAGTTTCTCGAGAGACAATTTGTTGCAGAGCAATAATAGCAAAAGATGCTGCAAGTATTGGATCTTTGGCTGTGTGTGGGCTTGCAGCATGTCCTCCTTTCCCTTGAATTGTAGCTACAAAGCTACATGAACCTGCCATAATTGGACCTGGTTTCGATGCAATTTTACCAGTTGGTAACCATGGTGCAACGTGTAGTCCAAAAATGCCTTGAAATCCATCAAGAGCGCCTTCTTTTAGCATATGATAAGCACCACCTCCACCCTCTTCTCCAGGTTGAAATACAAGCTTAACAGTTCCCTTAAAATAACAGATTTCAAGCCATGGTAAAAAATAAAAAATAATATTGGGTTTAAACAAACAGAAAATGTATTTCTGGTTTATTCAATGATTTAATATAGTAGAATTACCTTTAGTTTGTGCCTTTTGCTTTGAAGCAACTTAGCTGCTCCGAGTAACATTGTTGTGTGAGCATCGTGACCACAAGCATGCATCTTACCATCAATCTTGCTCTTGTGCTCCCACTCGACTGCTTCCTAGAAATATGTGAATAACCTTTAACACTCTGAATCCGGAAACAAAAAATTACTCCATGCATCTTCCCATACAAATTAAAAGGCAAACGCATACTAAAAATACTCCGCATTAGAATAAACTCTTCCACATTTTCAGAATGACAACACAATTTTATTGATCTTTGAAAAGTTAAGAGCATATAATGATCCATGCAATCCTGCTTATCGTTAAACAATTAGGATGGGCAGCTTTTTATAAATCTCTAGGACAAAAGAACTTACTGGCTAAACAGCCAGCACCTCTCTTTAGAATTCAAGGATGCTTTATAAAAAGAGGAAACTAGAATGGCACATGACTGACAATCTGGTTGTTCATCAGGTATAGTTCCTTATTGTATCTCAAAGGAAGCCCTTTCTCAATGCAACGATAAACCTTCTACACCAAAAGTTCCTTTGTGCTTGTGTGCAGTTTCACAATCAACATACGGAATTTGGAAGCTATCATAGGTTGGCCAAAAGGAACCTGAGTCGTTTGTAAGAACGACAACAGGAACGAAATATACTTACATTTACACCATATTCTTTGCAACGTATACCAAGAAGCCAATAAAAGTTGAAATGGAAACAATGCTAATAAATTCATTGTCTAAATATTATCTCCACTGAATGGTGTATTACTCAAATGATTAATGGATATATTAATCATTAATCATTATATAACAATATGATCAAAAAAACAACCAAGGTCAAACTACAACTCGAATCCCGGAGTTATTCACTCCTGACTGCACATTCTTATCCGTCTCAAATGATTAATGAATATATTAATCATTAATCATTATATAACAATATGATCAAAAAAACAACCAAGGTCAAACTACAACTTGAACCCCGGAGTTAAAGGTAAACATTTGGCTTATCAATAATTATAGTGTCTAAATGGAGATCCCTTCTTTGACCGTTGTTCATCAGGTACAATATTTTAAAAAGGGAGATTTAACATCAGTTATTGTGTTACACATATATACTTGTTAAGTAACCAAATCATCAACGAAGCTTAAACTGTTGAGAGAACACAGAGAAGCGAGAGTTGACCAGACCTCTAATAACATGTTAAGTGACTCAACACATCAAAAAGCTTAAACTGCTCGAGGGAGGCCGAAAAATGTATATCACACTTTAACACTCTTAACAATAATAATAACGGTTTTTCTAACGTGTGCCCTTAGGGCTTACGTTAAGCCCCATAATTAGAACACTCAGTTCATTTATTTAAACATTCATTCTACGCGGGATGCTATGGTGCAATAGGATGCCCTTTTTTTTTATATGTTTCCATAAATATTTGATTTTACATATAGACAAAATAATTTTTTTATATAATTATGGAAACAGGTTGTTTTAAGAAGTTTAATAAATGAATTGAGTGTTCTGATTATGAGGTTTGATGTGTGCCCGTAGGGCGCACGTTCGGAAAACCGCAATCATAATCACCAACAAGCGCCTAGATCACTTAGTAAGTGGGTGTTCTATCTTAACCAGAGGCCTCGGGTTCGAGCCATTGGAATGCAATAGTGTTTAAAACTTTGTTGGGATAGCTTTGACGCCCTTTTGATCTTACTCGGCTCGAACCATATTAGTCGGTATCCAATATGGTGTTTGAATACCGGTAGTTATGACAACAAACAATAATCATAATTAATCTTGTAGGTAAGTCGAGCCGGCTTGTAAGCTCAACTCATCTCATGTAAAGACTTGACTCATCTCATTTATAGACTCGACTCGTAAATATAAATGGGCAAGTGACCGAACCGATCATGAAATTTACCAAGCCGACTCAACTCATTTGCTCTTGAGCTAGCTCGACGACGCATCCTTCAAAAAACCCTAGATATTTAAACGTAATACATCTTTCAACTCTCTTATCCATGTCATAGTCACTCTCACCACTCACAGTCCACCAATGCTTTCCTATACTTTGTCGCCTACTCGCCTCTTTCTCTCTCCCAAGTTTCACCTCATAGCCTTAGATCTCACACGTCAACCGTCTCTTTTGTATGAAGACAATCTCAACTTAAAACTATGTCGCTCACCTAGTCACCTTAAATTGCTAACTCTCCACTTTGTTGCCCTTTTTATAGCAAACTCTCTCCTCATCTTACTTTTGTTTCCTGCCACTGCTAAGTGTCTCTCTCCCCCATGTTCTATACACTGCTCGTGAGCAGCTTGCAGCTTGAGACGAGCCATGTATTTTTATGCTTTCTCAAGCTTGGCTTAGCTTGGCTCGGCTTGGGTCGATATTGCTCAACTCGTTTACTGGCATAGTTATGATAATAGTGGCTAAGTCAAGATTTTGTTAGATAAATGGCAATAATTATATTTAAAATCGAAATCGTGGCATCTTATTATGCCTCAATTGGGGTTTAAACTAATAATGTGCGGTTTTCTTCCTAATTTAAATTGGTCAAAAAGGATGAATCAGTACCAAATACTTCTACGCCTGACAGTTAATTTCAACAAAAGGTAATTGAGCAATCAACAGACTGACTAAAAATTGATTACAACAACAAAGATCGTTTCGACTACTGAGTTTAACTCTCCGAGTTAAGCTTACTGAGTTGACCCTACCACACACACTGATTGATAGAAAGAGAGAGACCTGAAGAGGGAGGGCATCCATGTCAGCTCTAAGAGAAAACCATGGCTTCTCACCGGACCCAATAGTAGCCACCAACCCGGTTTTCGCGAACGGCCATGAGTACTCAACTCCGAGCGAGTCAAGCTCATTCCTAACGAGTTGACTCGTCTGGTGTTCCTCAAAGGCAAGTTCAGGGTATTCATGGAGTCTCCGGCGAACCCTTTTCATCCAATCAAAGAACTCCGACTCCCTCGCCGTCGTCAATAGCTCTCGAGTATCTGATTCCGATTGAATCGCCGCAAATGCGCATGTGGTTTGGATTTGATTCAAAGACAACAATGATAAGATCAATGATGAGAGATGAAAGTATATTGGAAACCATTTGAATGGGGATTCCAAAAATGAATGTGTTCCTCGCATAACAAAGGACATGCTCTTTTGCACTCTTAGGTCCACTCCCAAAGTTTTATTTAGGGTTAATTACAATTTAGGGCCTGAAGTCTTGTATTGTATGAGGTCCCCAAATGGGCCTGATTTTTTTTTTTTTAGCGATTTAGGGCCTGACATTACATTTTTTGATCAAATCAGGGCTTTTTGACGGATTTTGTTAGAAAAGTTAGTTAAGTGACGAATTTTGGACTAAATTGAAATGCAAATTAGTTATTAAGGACAGTAATGTAAATTTTTAAAAATTGATGACCGTTACAAAATATTTTTTAAAAATAATATTTTTTGAAAATATAATATATTGTGAAAAGCTGTAATTTTTTTTATAATTTTTAAAATATGTTAAAATAAATGTTATAAATATAAAAAAAAAATTATATTTTTAAAGAAAATAGTATCTTTTTTTTTAAAATAATTAATTATTAACGTAAATCTTGTAATATATTTTTTTTTAAATAAATACCTTGTCCACCTCAAAAACTAGGCCCCACTATGGTGTCCCACCGTCTCCGTTCAATCCACCCCCAAAACCAAATCTTCTCTCCAATTTAGAGTAAACAAATTAATTAATTGTAAAAATTTTATTTAAAAAAATTGTAAAATATCGTTTTTTACTAATTGTAAAAATTTTGGGGCCGTGGTGCGCGGAGGCGGTGGTGGAGAGGAGTGGTGGGTTGGATGCGGTGGTGTTTATGAGTACTGGGGAGGTGGAGGGAAAATTTTATTTAAAAAATTGTAAAATATCGTTTTTTACTAATTTTTAAAAATAAATTGTTTATGATTTATGTATTTTTAAAGACAATTTTATTTTTTTGAAAAAAAAAACTAAAATATTTTTTTAAAATAAATTAATTTTAAAATTTTAAAACATTAAAGGTTTTCTTATTTTTAAAATTATTTTTTAAAAATATTATTTTCCAATATACGAACATTAAAATTTTCTTATGTCAAAATCCCCCTGGGGAGGTTTTCTTATTTTTTAAAACATTAGTTAAGTGACGAATTACGAACATTAATTATTTGTATAATTAAACATTAGTTAGGTCAACTTGACCTAACTCTATTGTCAACTTACTTCTTTTGTTTAAAACATTAAAGGTATTTTAATACCAATATACGAACATTAATTATTTTTTAACATAAAAAAAATATTACAAGATTTACGTTAATAATTAATTAATTTTTTTAAGAAAATACTATTTTCTTTAAAAATGCAAATTTTTTTATATTTATAACATTTATTTTAACATATTTTAAAAATTATAAAAAAATTACATCTTTTCACAATATATTATATTTTCAAAAAATATTATTTTTAAAAAATATTTTGTAACGGTCATCAATTTTAAAAAATTTACATTACAGTCCTTAATAACTAATTTGCATTTCAATTTAGTCCAAAATTCGTCACTTAACTAACTTTTCTAACAAAACTGGCCAAAAAGCCCTGTTTTGATCAAAAAATGTAAAGTCAGGCCCTAAATCGCTAAAAAAAAAAAAGTCAGGCCCCTCTTGGGGACTTCATATGAAAAGTCAGGCCCTAATTTGTAATTAATCCTTTTATTTACTGAGGGGAGGGAAGGAAATAGAGGTATCATTTCCCTCTTTCCGATTTCGCTATATTTTGGAGGATCGGAGGGAAAGGATATGAGGCCTCCATTTTCCTAATTTTTTTTCTTTTCTTCCTGAATAAAAAATTCAAGAACACACCAAAAAGGGAAATGATTTCATTTTCTCCTATTTTTTTTTCTTTTCTTCATAAACAAAACTTGGGAGCGGACCCTTAAGGGGCGTTTGGTTGGGGTAAAGTGGGAGAATGGAATGTCTAATTCCATTCCCCCAATTCCTTTGCCTTGTTTAATTGAAGCTTTTTAAATTTTTTTCATTTCGTTAAAATGGTCAATTCCTTGGCTTGATGGAATTTGCCATTTCCTCCATATATGGAAGGAATGGTCAATTCCATTGGCAATGAAATACAAAAAAAAAAAAAATTATGACCAAAATACCCCCACCTACCCCTCACCCCTGCCTATCCCCCACCCCACCCACTCCACCCACCCCCCACAATTTTTTTTGCATACCCCCTGCCCTATTCCCCATCCAGCCCCCCCTCCCCCCCGAATTTTTTTTTTGCATACCCCCTGCCCTACCCCCCGTCCAGCCCCCACCCCCCTCCCACCCACGAATTTTTTATTTTTTTGCATACCCCTGCCCTACCCCCATCCAGCCCCACCCCCCCCACGATTTTTTTTTCATACCCCCTGCCCTACCCCCCACATCCAGCCCCCCCACCCCCCACGAATTTTTTTTTCCATCGAATAGTAAATTGGACATTTTACATGATTTCATTTCATTCCATTCCTATAATTTATATTTTCAAATCAAACATGATTTGCCAAGGAATTGAATGACAATTTCTTTCCATTCCGTGCCAACCAAACGGAGGGGTTTGACCAGTTTTTTTCCATTCCAATTTCTTCAGGAATTCAATTCCAATAACCATTCCATTCCTTCACTTTTTTTCCACCGAACCAAACGGCCCCTTACAATTTTGGTAATTCTATCCAAAAAGAGTAAATGCTTTTACCAGTTCCCAATATCAATTTGATATTCAAAATTTGATATTCAAACTGCTGAAACAACTAACAATGCAAACTATAATTTAATTAGATAAAAATACTCGTTATTTTTTTTAGAGAATTGTTATTTACCCCCGCAAGTTTACTTAATACCCCCGCATTATTATTTTTAAAAAAATGTCATTAATTGAAATGACTCAATTACCCTTTAAATAAAGTTGTTGTACACCTGCACCTCCCTCCTTTGTCGCCACCGACCGCCACACTCCTTTGCCTACCACACCCCCAAGCCGCCATCCATTATGCAATTCACCCTTCCCTATTTCGACAAACTCCATTTGTTCCGATGAGCTTGAACGGCTCACAAGTCTTCTTCGGTGTGGGAAAGTTTGGAAAGATCATAAACGAGCTGGGATCGTTGACCCAACTGCGAAAGCTAGGGATTGTGCAATTGAAGGAAGAGTACGGAAAGGATTTGTGCGTTTCCATTGGAAAGATGAAAAAACTTACAACGTTGGATGTATCTTCAACGAGCAAAGAACATTATCTTAAGCTGGAAAAATTGCACGACCCTCGTTGTCTGCAACGCGTATATTTAAAAGGGCGCCTACAGAAGCTTCTAGATTTGATTCTGATAATTTCCAATCAGTTCAGAGTTCGGCTAATGTGGTCAAAGCTACAAGTCAGCCCAGTCAAGTCCCTTCAGTTTTTATCAAATTTGATTGAGCTTCAGATGGTTGATGCTTACAGTGGGACCGAGTTGGTGTTTAAAACCGGGATTTTCTGGAAGCTAAAGACTTTAATCATTGAGCAATTTGATGAGCTTCAGATGATTGTAATCCAGGAAGGAGCAATGCCGGAGCTTCAAAACCGGGAGTTTCGACCCCCACTTTCCCACGTGCGGAGAAGACTTGTGAGCCGTTCAAGCTCATCGGAACAAATGGAGTTTGTCGAAATAGGGAAGGGTGAATTGCAGAATGGATGGCGGCTTGGGGGTGGGGTAGGCAAAGGAGGGTGGCGGTCGGTGGCGACAAAGGAGGGTGGTGCGGGTGTACAACAACTTTACTTAAAGAGTAATCGAGTCATTTTAATTAATGGCATTTTTTGAAAATAATAATGCGGGGGTATTAAGTAAACTTGTGGGGGTGAATACAGTTCTCTTTTTTTAATGAGCACTAATAACTTAATAAAAAGTTGGATTTAATTTACAAATTTAATCTTATGTTTAATGTGACAATTATACCCTTATACTCCGTATTCAACATTTTATCATGTCCATAAAAAAAATCAAAGATTTTGAGGAAAAAATCTTTCATCCTATAATCCAAACCCTCAACTCCTTCCGATGTTCCCAACCACCTCTTCCACCAAGTCCACACCATCTGCGCCACCATCAACTACCTCACGCACCTTCAACCCACCCATAAAATCCCCTCGCTCTTCTTCCTAAGCTTTTGCCACCATTGCCGCCCCATCTAACCTCCTCCTCTACACACGCATTTACATAGTCATCTCCTCCTACCACCACAATCTTGACCTCCTCCACAACTCCACAAGTACATGAACTACATTTAGACCATCTCCCCCAAAATGTCATATTATGGAACAATTACAAATGAAAGAACTTCTCCTGCCTCAATTTCGACATGAAAAGCGAGAAATCTAAGTTATTGAGGTACAAATCAAATTTAATCTCCCAATTTCCCTACCTACCCGGATAGCTAAATCATCACACAAAATTCCATGAAGAAAAATCAAAATTAACTCCTCAATTTGTTTTCTTTTTGTTAGCGAGTTAAAGTTTGAATTTTGGCCAATGAATAGTGATTTGATGAATTACATTTTGCAAGTCAAAATTAAGGATGGGAAAAGGAGTTAGGAAAAATATTAAAGGGTGGTTATTTAGATGGTGGTGGTTGTTAGATGCGAGGAAGATGGTGGTGGTGGTGATTGGGTATAGTGGTTTGTGACGGTGGTGAAGCGGTGGTGGTTATGGCAATGAGTAGAGAAAATGGATGGTGGATTGGGAAGAGAGACGATATGTTGGGGGATATATAAAGGAAATTAATGGGTTGGAGAGCATCTAAATGTTAAATATTTGATGGGGTTAATTATTTAAATATTAAGGTTATATTTGAAAATTTTAATTTAACTTTATGTTAAGTTATTAACACTTGTTAGAAAAAATTAACCGGTGAACAACATTTTGTTTAATTTTGCTAATAAAACTAAAGTACGTACTACGCATCATGCATTTGTTATTTCAGCAATACAGATGTCAAAGTGATGTTGGAGACATCGTACGAGGAGTAGAAAAGCACTTTGCTCAAAAAATTATGCACTCAACACTAGACACACCACCACTATTTCTATTTTATCCATTTGAAACACTAAATATACACCCACCTAAATTTTCAAAATGCATACACACACCTAGAACCACTCACACGCACAAACACACTCAAAATCAGTCATTCACTCTTTCACGACATAACGAAAAAACAACACTTCTTCCTTCTCTCCTACCTATTTCAACCTATTCATTCCTCTTTATGAAAATCATATGTTAAGTGATTTACATGTTGTTTGGCTAGAGACAATTAAACATCATGCAAATGTTTGGTCATCATCAGTAGCCAAACTAATAATTCTTTTGGTTGATGCGGGCCAAACATTTTTATTTTGTTCGGTCGATGTTAGCCGAACATTTTTATTTTGTTCGAGCGATAGTGACCAAATAAGGTGACATTGTTTGGCAACTAACAACCGAACCGAAGCTACAAGGATTTAAAAGAAAAAAAACTCGAAAAAAAAGAAAGTAAATGAGTTAAAGTGATCGAAAATCATACATTTACGCCTAAGTGGGATGCTCTTTTATCCATGCTTCACCTTAATACACAATATAATAAGCTTAAATTTTTCTAAGAATTTTATTTCACTTAATATGTGTATATACACACACACACACACACACACACATACACATATATATACATATACACTCTCCGTCTCATATTGATATGCAGAAGACACCTTTGGTCGTCCCAAAGTAAGTCCCAAAATAGAAATGGGACCTACTTGTCATACTCAATACAATTACCTACTTACTTTATTTTTTTGTGCTATCCAACTATCTACACTCACAACCAGAGGCGGACGCACGAGGGGCGAGCAGGGGCCACGGCCCTCTTAAGTTTTTTCTTTTAAATTATTAGTAGCAAAACGACGTCGTTTTGATATAATATAAGTACAAAACTTAGCCAATAGATTCAGAGTAATAAACGAGAAAGAATTTGACGGCACTTTGACTTCTCCTGCGATCAGCAAATGTAAGATCTTTCACGGCGACTCAATTAGTCGATTATACTGATTCCAAACAAAAAAATTCTTTGACTCTTTCCTATTCAAACATCTAGGTAAGAACTTCATCTTTGTCGATTTCTACATTCTATTTTGATTTCTCATTAAGGTTAGGGTTTTATTTTAGTTTTGATTTGAATTTTGTGATTCTCAACTCAAAATTGAATTTTGGGATTCTTCCCTATTCAAAAAATAAAATTATATTTGACATGTTTTTTATTAAACGAGATTTGGGAGGAACTGACTCATATATTTCCTTATGGTTGAATATCATGTTCATGTTATGCCCAATCACAAACTCTAGTCTACTTAAATCAAGCTATAACGAAATGAGCTCAAGTTAAACTTCGCCCAGTCACCTATATTTACTCCCTCCGTTCCAAAATGAATGTACAAAAAAAATTTCAAATGTACTATTCAAGAGCAAATTTGAAATTTTTTGGGACATTCATTTTGGGACAAAGGTAGTACAACCCTACTGATGTTTAAGTTATCGGGGAAGTTAGCAAAAGTGTAGAGAACCATCAAGTCAACCACCCAAATCATAGTAGAATGAAAACAATTTACTATTAACCGAAAATATAAGGAAACATTTAGTTACTGTTTTGATTTCTCATTAGGGTTAGTGTGTTTATTTTGATTTTGATTTGAATTTTGGGATTCTCAACTCAATCTGGTTCTTTAATCAGTGTTGGGGATTCTCAAAGTTGAGTTTTGAATTTTGGGATTCTTTCCTATTCAAAAATAAAATTGTTTACATTATGAAATATTATCTAAAATCTTTTTTTTTGTTAGAAAATGGATAGATATTACAAAAGAGCTTTGTCTGAATTTTCTCCACCATTGGTTGAGAGTGAACGGTTGAAAACAAAGTCATGGAGAATTCAATTTTAGTGACCTTCCTCATGATCCCGAACTAAGGAAAAAAATAGCAAATTATCATCCAGATTTGAAGGATCAAGTTCGACGCGAGTACTTACAAAGAGGCCCATGTCAGCCTAAAGAGCATGCATTTGTGTAAACAAAAAGGGGCAAAGAACAAGAAGGTTCGTAGCTACTTGGTTTGGTGAATATCCGTTGTGATTAGAGTATAGTATATCCAAGGATGCAACCTTTTGTTTGTTTTGCTATCTATTTAAACCAAATAATAGTGCAAAAGGAGGAGCGGATTGTTTCAGTGATGTTGGTTTCAGAAATTACAAGAAATTGGGCGAACACGTAGGGAAGCACAACAGCTTTCACAACCAAACACGTCAAAATTTTGACATTTTGAAGAATGAGAATCAACATATCTAAAACATTATCAAGCCTTTTGTAGAGCATTCTAAAGAAGATTATCAGGTTCGATTGGGGGCATCAGTTGATTGTATTCGATTTCTCCTAAGACAAGGTCTTGCCTTTCGCAGTCATGACGAGTTAGAGAACTCAAGCAATAAAGGTAATTTTCTTGAGCTATTGCAATTTCATGTTGATCACAACAATGAAGTGAGAGATGTTTCATTGAAACTTGCTCCAGATAATCATAAATTGACTTTACCACGAATTCAAAAGGACATAATAAATGATATGCTACAGAAACCACAAGCGCTATTCTTCGAGATATGGGTGATGCATTTTTTTCCATTCTTGTTGATGAATCTAGAGATGTCTCGATGAAGGAGCAAATGGCTATTGATTTTTGTTATGTAGACAAAAATGGGTGTGTCATCGAATCTTTTGTAGGTATCAAACATTTGTTGAGCACAACTACTATGTCACTTAAGCAATCTATTGATGTGTTACTTTCTAAACATGGGTTAAGCATCTCTAGGATACGTGGTCAAGGTTATGAAGGGGCAAGTAATATGAGTGGAGAATCCAATGGTTTGAAGACGCTTATCTAAAGGAGAAACCAATTGCTTTCTATGTTCATTGTTTTGCTCATCAACTTCAACTAGCTCTTGTTGGTGTCTCTAAAAAACATGAAGTGATCGGAGCATTTTTTCACATCCGTTACTAGTGTTGTAAGCATTGTTAGAGCATCTTCTAAACGGCGGGATATTCTTCGAGAAAAACAAGCTATCAAAGTTGTCGAGGCACTTAAAAGTGGAGAACTTATAAGTGGAAAAGGTATCAATCAAGAAATAGAAATCAAATGCACTTGTGACACACTTTGGAGCTCACATTACGGTACTCTTATAAATTTTATGATCATGTTTTCTTCCATTATTGAAGTGTTGGATGAGATAGCATATGATAAAGTGAGTTCTGACAAAAAATACGAAGCATATATCTCTTTGAGGTTGTTGCAATCATTTGATTTTATATTCAAAGGGATTCATGAGCTTACAAATATGTTGGTCAACACTAGAAAGCACCAAACATATCCTTATGTTTATTTGTTGATCACTTTGGCATTAGTACTTCCAATTGCAACAACTTCACTGGAAAGAGCTTTCTATTCAATGAATGTTATAAAGAACCATATACACAAAAGTATGGGAGAACAATGGGTATATGATTGTTTAGTTGTGTATCTTGAGCATGACATGTTTAATACAGTGACAATGAGTCTATTTTTCAAAGGTTTCAAAAGATGGCACCTCGTCGAGGAGAATTGCAAATGTTAAAGTAAAATGTTTTATATTTATGATTTTCTTTTGTTAGGTGTAAGAATTAGATGTTGAAAGACTATATGTTAGAACCTTTTGATACATGTTCTTATGTAATGGATGTCTTATTATCACCATCAAAGCAAGTATTTAACTATGTCTATGTCTAAAGTTGTATTGATTTATTTGATAGTTGCCTTTTTGTAGATGTTGTATTTTTTGGCTTTTGGGACATGATGTTACTACAGATGATGTTGCTGAGGAATGGATCATGAAAGAATGTCGATATCGATTTGGTTACTAAGGTTTTGAAATTAAAGAAATCAATAACTCAGTAGGTGAACTAATTCCAATGAATTGACTTCTTTATCCTTGATTGATAAGGTACTCCTCTTGTTTGCTTTCTTTGCTCAAAAAATTATTGCCCCCCTTTCTTATATTT
Source organism: Adenophora triphylla var. japonica (assembly GCA_022495995.1). NCBI lineage: Eukaryota > Viridiplantae > Streptophyta > Magnoliopsida > Asterales > Campanulaceae > Adenophora > Adenophora triphylla. Next base: position 16,483 of record JAFEMH010002818.1, on the reverse strand, counting down.
CTGTTTTCGCCACTGCTCACAACACATCACCTTTTTCACATTTTCATTAATTCTTTTGCCAAGCCCATTTGTGCATATAATTAGGGGACGGATGTAGTATATATTTTATTGATGGAGGTAACAAAATGGGGGATAAGAATGGTTGGAGGGTTTAGGGAGGTGAAAATTTAATGGGTGAAAGGTGAAAAAATAGGTAGAAGGAAAAGGGAGTTAAGGCTACATGTGTATTTAGTAAATAGATAAGTAAATGTTGAGTACTTGGCTTGAATTTGGGTAATAATGGAAAATCTTGTCTTGCTATGGTGGTCACATTCGAAAGTTCATTGATGATGTTGGTGCCTAACAGCTATAGGCGGATGGTTATCAATCACAATTAAAAGTCAAACCTTTTCGATGTGGAAGGAGAGATATCACATATTCTAAGTTAGAAGGTTTGGGCCCCTTAAGTAGTGGATATTAAAGTGGAGAAGAGGAACAAGAATCGAAGCATACACAATTCGACAACAAATAGTCAGATAGCCTATTATAAAATACAATTCATCCATTATAATATGAAACTGACCACTATTCCATCGGCCCCTGAATAAAAGTCTATCATCAAGAAATTTGTTTCAAAATAAATGTCGTTTTTGTTAAAAAAAAATAAAAAAATATTAACCCTATATGTTTTTTACCAATTTTTTTCCACTAGTCATTTTATACTTACAAAACTAATTTTTTAGGAAATGGATCAAAAATATTTATGTATAATTACGATTTAATTGCATTAAAACATAAACATTTTCATAATGTACCATTGTTTGGTATGCATACTTTAACCCTCCTTAGCTTTAATTTGATTGATACTATAACCTCATTTATATTTTCTGAACTTTAGGTCCATATGTAATGAAGCTTAACTTCAATTTTTTTAGCATAGTCTAGCTTATTAAATAGGTTTTTTTTAGACTTGAAGACTGACTCGGCCGCATTTTACATGAGATTTAAAGACAAGAAGTTTCTAGTTTCATGCAAAACCGCAGTGTTTGGTTCAAACCACACGTGCAGAACTCTGTCAACCAAACCACACTCAACAATGCAAACCGCATTGCTCTACATAACCTCTTGAAGATCTACCAACCTCACCAACATTTTCCAATGATTTAAGACTTGAAAACTTGTACTCTTTCCAAAAGATTGATCCACGTCAGTAATATTGAGTTAACTACGAGTTTAATCAATGTGTCTAACGGTCACTCAGAGTTCAAAAGAATTTGAAAAGGTGATAGATGTCCTTTATTCCAGAAAGTTGTAAGAGGTCCGTACAACCTTATCAACAACTTCTGCAAAACATGACAAATTTTGACGTGTGGACCAACCAAACCACTCCAACACTGTCCTTGCAACAACTGTCCCAAATAGCTACTTTTGGAGCTTGTGTATAAATACTCCTAATCTTCGAAAATTGAAGATGGCTTGAGAAATTCATTTGAGAGAGACCTTGAAGATTTGAAGTTGATTTCGAGATGTCTAGAATCCTTAGCATCTTCATATTCAAACCTTCATACCTTCAAGAACATCATTTCAAGCCCAGAAATCAAGCCTTTTTAACCACACATCAGATTCATTGTGCTATAAATCATTTAGATCTAAAGAGCCTTAGATCTTGATATCACACAGACACACCCCTCAATTGATTGATCATATAGATTAATTCATTTTAGGAATGCCGATTCTATTCTAGGATTTACTTTAAATCTTAGATTTTAAATTTGAGTTTTGATTCTTGTAATCTTGTAAAAGCTCCTCAATATCTAATACAAATATAATAGTTAGAAAATCCAAGACTAACCATCTTGGTAGTGGACGCAGATCATTTACGATTGAGCCACTCCAAATCTTGTGTTCGTTGATTTTTGCATTCTTCACTTTGTTCATTGTTTGATCTAATTTGTTTTATCTGTTTGATCTGTTCATGTTTACCAGAATTGTGAATTGTGTGTTTGTGATAATCATTATCAAACCGTATTATAAAACCATACCAACTGTGGTTTTTCAAACCTCACTTTATATCCTTATAACTTCCACTGTGCATTTTACAAACCTCGCTTGCGATTTAATCCATTGCAAATCAAATTTTGTAAGCAAAAAGTTGATTTTGCAAAAAGGGTTTAAAAACATATAAAAACTATTCAACCACCCCCCTTCTCTAGTTTTTTTATACCCTTGTTGTCCCTTTGGGACAAACATGTGCTATCAAAGCAAACACGTCTATAAAACTATCTTCTGTTTTTCAAGCTTAACTAGGGGTGGCTTGGTAGGTATACCAATTGTATTTTGCTTATACCATGTACCTACCAAGTTTAACTTGGTACATAAAAATCTATACCATTATCAACTGACTAAGTCGGTATACTAACTATGTTGGTACGGTAGGTACTCGATTGGTACGGTTGATACTAGGCTCTGCCGAATGTATATATAAAAATAACACTTTTTTCCATTGAAACCAAATAAATTCATTATAAAATTCAAAAGAGATTATAACATAATAATAGATCCCAAAGTGCTTGTATCTACAAGATAATAACATTAAAATAGTGCTAAATGACATTGTTCAAAAGCAAATAAGAGATACACTATTGCATACGAGTTGTTTTCCTTGCAACACCAGTGGCCCAAAAATTATGTAGCACAAACCAAGTGAGTAGTGACCATCAAACCCCAAGTGTTTGGACTTTTTCTCTATGATCTGTTAACAAAAATTCAGAGGAATAAAGAAAATCAAATTGAAATCAAATGGGTTCTTTACATCTACATAATAAATACAATGAGGCTTCCCTTACAAGATCATCAAAATGACCGTTAAATTCAAAATGTTAATCTATTTTGGGACAAAAATTCAAAATGATGATTCATTTTGGAACATAAACGGAATATTCTTGTGAGGGAGTACAATATCGTATACTGCAGTATTAAAATGTACACTTTAAATGGTATAAGAATGATTTACAATGTGTGCAGTACATAGATATATCTGTAGCACTTGATCCTAATATAAAATAAAAATCATGTGGTTAGATCATAATCATAATTTGAATGGGTGTAATCATGAAAAATAAGTGTTAATACAATACCACATGCTAATATATATAATATTAAAAACAACATGCATACAGTCACTGAACCAAAGGCTTGTTCTTTCTTTTTAGGCTATCTCCAACTTTGATAGGACCACCATATCCCATAATTTTGTTTTTCTCAATGGCTGTTTATAATTAGTACGGTTGGTACACATGTTGGTTGGTATGGATTTAAAAATTTTGCCAGCCCTAAGCTTAACAACTTGGGTGCCAATTCGTTATGCCAACATAAAAATCTATGACAACAATTAACTACTCACACATTCCTATATTGAATAATGACCCATTCATTCCAATGAAGGCCAATACCAACGCAGAAACCAACACCGCCATACCAGAAGTCAATAAGTCAAAGGCTGAATGGACTGATAAAGATAAAAGACTTGTTGTATTAGATCGAAAAGCTAGACACATCATTTCTGGAACTTTGACCGTATCCATCTATCAGAAGGTCATGAAGTGCAAAACCTCAAAGCAAATGTGGGATGCCATTGAAAACTATATTGAAGGTGATGCATTATGCAAGGAAAACAAGAAATTTACTGTTGAAAGAAGATACAACAGCTTCAATAGGCTACCAAACGAAACTCTACGTCAAACCTATGATCGCTATGTTGAGGTAGTAAATGCTTGTTTATCTCTTGGTAAAGTTTGACTGATAAAGAAATTAATATGACCTTCCTTGCTGCTTTGAGATCCAAATGGGTGCACAAAGCTAATTCCCTCGAAGATTCTAAATATATGAATACTTGGACTCTTAATAACTTGTATGCAAATCTTAAAGTGCATGAACTAAAGTAAGATCATATTGAAGAGGTTGAAGGGAAAGACAAATCACTTTTTATGTTTCTTGTTGACCATGTGAAGAAATCTTCTTTTAAGCCTACCTTGGATTCTACCATTTCAACTTCTTCTCTCATCGATATGGATGATGAGGATTTTACCATGTTTGTAAAACTGTTTCTAAAACTTCACAAAAATTTAAAACCATTTCAAAAGGTAAACCTCCATCAACATTTTCTAGGTAGAGTGACACAAAGAAAAAGTGTGACTTCGTTTGCTACAATTGTAAAAACCCGGTCGTTTTCTTCTGAATTCCTTCTGTTGGAACATAATGATCTATAAACCAAAGGCCGTCTCATAACTAGATTAAGAAGAGAGAAGAAAGAGGAGCGGAAGCATGTACCTGATGATTCCATTATGTTGTTCTTCAAACAAAGACCAGAGAAATGGATGAAGATGGTGTAGATCTTCTAAGTAATAAGTGCCATTAATTCTCTTGTCTTCGATATACTTTAGGAAGAGTTTTACTAAATGAGAATGTGAAAATCAATCAAAATTAATTGGATTCATAGGCTGATGGAAAGGCCTTTATAAAGAAATCCAAGAGGCACCTTACTTAGGGACTACACCTATTGATAAATAAGGAATTACCATTATGCCCATCATTTAATGGTAGTCTTATTCTATGGAATTCTACACATTATGTTATACCCTATACTTTATACCAAATATTATAATATTGATTACTATTTTATTAAGTACTTTCACTAATAATACATGTCTTGTAATCCATATTCTAACAATCTCCCACTTGGATTATAATAACATATATTCATACTTAATAAAATCCTTCAATCATATTTATAACACAAATGACAACCCTTATGTGCACTTTGTTGTCATTCGAAACCAATCCCGTCCATTTAGTCATATAAGTATAAGGACTAATGGGAAAGTCATTGTAATTAATTCGCAACTCATCCCACAATAATCACATATATATATCTGACTAAACGACATAGATCAAAGTATAGATGTGTAACATAGATTACTAATTGAATGTGTATCTACATACATATTCCACCAACTAGTCCTCCTTAACCAAATGAGATCAATGTGAATAAAACAAATAACAAATAAAGTACAACACAAACTCCCATTATATTTTGCATTATCAAAAGTCATTTCACCCATATGAGCAGTATGCTCGCGAAACATCAAAAGAGATAACGCTTTATAAAACGGATCCGCTAACATGGAGTTTTTTTCCTATAATTTGTATATCTATTTGTTCATTTTATACTTATTTCTCTTCAACAAGCGATATAAACATACGATGTCTTTCGACATCTTTGCATCCAGTAAAAACAGAATCGGAATACCTAATGATCTCAAAATGATCCGATTTTTGTATACATAAGCATGTAGTTTAATATTTTATATGTACTTCATCATTCTTTTGGATGCGACTTAATGTTCTTCTTTTCGAATTAGTTTGGTAACGACCAAGCATCCCAACAATAAATGCAAGGTCTGGACGAGTACAGACTTGCGCATATATTAAGCTTCCTGCTGCCGGTGCATAAGGGATATTTTTCCTATACTTGGATTCAAAATAATTTCAGGACATTGCTTTAAACTGAATTTATCTCCTTTAGAGACAGGGGTGTCATGTGGTTTTACAATTTTCATGCTAAACCTTTTAATTCCTTCTTTATATAGCTCTTTTGTGATAATTCCAAAATACCTCGTGAACGATCACGGTGAATTTGGATTCCCAATACAAAAGATGTTTCACCAAGATCTTTCATCTCAAATTTGTTTGAGAGAAATTTCTCAGTTTCCTTTAGAAGGTCATTATCATTACTAGCAAGTAAAATGTCATCCACATATAAGACCAAAATATAAATTTACTCCCACTAAACTTATGGTATACACAATCCTCGGCAAGATTCGTTTCAAAACCAAATGAAAGAATTACTTGATTGAATTTGAGGTACCATTGACGAGAGGCTTGTTTGAGGCCATAAATGGATTTCTTTAATTTACAAACTAATTGATTAGTTTCACCATTTCTGGTTTCCTCATATAGATGGTTTCCTCAATGTCTCCATTGAGAAAAGCCATCTTAACATCTATTTGATGAAGCTCAAGATCATAACGTGCCACTAATGCCATAATAATCCTAAAAGAGTTTTTAGAAGATACCAGAGAAAATGTTTCTTTATAATCAATGCCTTCCTTTTGAGTAAATCCCTTAGCAACAAGACGTGCCTTATATCTTTCCACATTACCTTGCGAATCCCTTTTGGTTTTAAATATCCATTTACAACCAATAGGTTTTACACCTTCAGGTAATGGGACAAGATCTCAAACGTCATTGTCTTTCATTGATTTTAACTTCTCATTAATGGCATTGATCCACTTATGAGAATTAGGACTATTAATGGCTTCATGGAAAGTGATTGGTTCATCTCCCACTAAACCTAAGGTGTCCTCATTTTCCGCAAGATTCACATCATAAATATCCAGAATAGCACTTCTTCTTTCTCTAATAGATCTCCTTAAAGGCACCAGTTCATCCGCATTTTGAGGTTGTTGAATTTCCTCATGTCCAACATTTTGATGTTGTCCATTATTTACGAGAATCTCTATATCATTTTGAATTGTATGTTCTTGTTGAATTTCAAGTACAATTACTTGATTTCCAACATGAACTAAAGTTGGAGGAATATGGAGTGGTTCCTTTAACTCTTCAAATTCAAAATCATTACCTTTTCTCTCACTAAATTCAACATCCTCAAAGAACCTAGCATTGCCAATCTCGAAAAAGGTTCTAGTTTTTGGGTCATAAAATTTATATCCCCTAGATCTTTGAGAGTTTCCTACAAAGTAACTACTAACAGTCTTAGAGTCCAACTTTCCTTCGTTAGGACTATAAGGCCTAGCTTCGGCTGGACAACCCCAAACATGAAGATGATTTAAGGACGGTTTCTTGACTATCCATAACTCATAAGGGATTTTGTCAGTAGCTTTTGTAGGAGCTCTATTAAGTAGTTAAATTGCGGTTTTCAGTGCATTGCCCCATAATGAGTGAGGTAAAAAAGTACAAGAAATCATACTTCTTACCATATTCTTAAGGGTTCTATTCCGTCTCTCAGCTACACCATTCATATTGGGTTTCCCCGGCATGGTGTAGTGAGGGACAATTCCACACTCTTCCAAATAGCGAGCAAAAAGGACCTGGACGTTGTTCACCTGAACCGTCATTCCGACCATAATATTCACCACCACGATCGGATCTAACGTTCTTAATAGTCTTCCCAAGTTTTTTCAACTTCGGTCTTATAAGACTTGGAAACTTCCAGTGATTGAGATTTCTCATGAAGCAGGTAGATGTATCCATAATGAGAGTAATCATCTATGAACGTTATGAAGTATGTTTGATCATTCCATGAAGGGGTAGTGAATGGTCCACATATATCTGTATGGATAAGTTTTAATAGATTGTTTGCTCTCAATGATTCTGTACCTTTTGTGTTTGTAAATTCGCCTTTAATGCACTCAATGCAAAAGTCCCTTTCCGGAGTATCAAGTTTGTTAAGTATTCCCTCGGACACAAACTTGTCAACTCTCCTTTTGAAGATATGACCCAAATGCTTATGCCACAAGGTATAAGAATTTAGACTTGAAAACTTTCACTTAGTACCTCTGGTTTCATTATGGGACTCATTAATAGTATTTACTGTTTGAAGTAAATATAAATTGTCATTGTAAGATAAAGTACTAATATCGACAACTTTGGAATTAAAAATAAGATCACATTTATTATTACCCAATGAACATGAATAACCTTCCCGATCTAATACTGTGATTGATATCAAATTCAGCCTAAAGGGCGATACAATAAATGTATTATTTAATACAAAATAATAGTCAGTACTTAACAACAACCTAAATGTCACAATACCTATAACTTCCACCGGATTCCCAGCTCCCATATAGATAAATCTTTCATCTTCGCTAGGGCTTCGGCAGTTCAGGCAACCCTGCACAGACATACTAATGTGAGTTGTTGCACCAGAGTCCAACCACCACATATATGCGGGAATTGAAACCAAATATGCCTTAGTACAAACAAAACCAAATGACATACCATTCTGAATTCGCCATTCGCGATACTTATGATAGTCTTTCTTCATGCGAGTAAGGTCCTTGCAAAAGAAGCATTTTTTGACTTTATGATCATTAAATGATCCCTTATGCTTCTTACTTGCAACCACAATTTCCTTCCCTCTTCTCTTAATCCCACAAGAAGAAGTAAATGCTAAGTGAGTACTTTCTAATTTAAGATATTTCATTCTATCTTCCTCTTGTGTCATATGTGAAAGTAATCTATTAATATTCCAATTGTACTTTTGACAATTATAGGTCACCTCAAAAGGACCAAGTTGAGGAGGAAGATAGATCAAAACTAAGTGCACGAGCAAATCTTCCGAAATCTCTAACTTAAGTTTCTTTAGTTTGATTGAAAGATGAAATAATTCAATAATGTACTCCCGAAGATTTTCGTTACCCTTGTACCGTATGGAAACAAGTTTCCATAAGAATTCAAGAAAAAACTCAGCATTTTCGATCTCAAGGACATTGTCCAAAAATGTCTTCGAAACTGCATTTTCCATGATCATTAGACTCACACGGTTGGACCGTTCTCATTGCTCAATATTTTTCCGTTCTATAACGGTATTTCCTTTAGTGAGAGCAGCGGGATTTGGTTCCCCTAATGCGTGATAGATGTCCATACAACATAAGATCATCGTTATATTATTTTTCCAAGTTTTAAAGTTAGTCCCATTAAGCATCGGAACATTGTTCATAGCACTAGTAATAGATGAAGCGTTTATTAAATCTGTTGGGAATAAGAATGAAGAATGAATGCAAAACCTGTATAAGAAACTACATAATGAATAATGTGATTAACTATATCAATGAATCCCATAAAAAAAAGATAATTAACATGACATCAAAACTAATCTTTGGATTATGAATTGACTCATAAATGATTATCTTAAGGAAATAAATGACTTTAAGCAACACATTTCAAATACTTGCCTTTCTTTGGGCCGGTTCAAGTATAAAAAATGTCCTAACGTTTAATGTATTTGTTACCCGGCAATTCAGAATATAAACAACTCATTTTAAATACCCGCCTTCCTTAGGGATGGTTCAAAATATCAAAATGACTAAACGTGTTATTCAATTATTACCCCATGAATGCAAATATGTAGTCAATAACAAGATTTCCTTTGGAAATTCATGTTACCACATATTAATATAAACATTCATCACTTTACAATTTCGTATCTAAACAACATAAATCACGTTGGCGACAATATTGTTTAGAAATGAATGAAATTTGTTAAGCATATAATTAATAACACTTTACTTTACTCAAATAATGAAGGAAAATTGACCAAAATAGCAAAATATTGAAAAATTTGAAAATCTGGCCAAAATAAGTCGTGCTCGACCGAGTCAAGGAAAGTGCTCGGCCGAGCAAAAGACTCCAGAGAACACCCCTTTTCGGCTTCCTTGAGCTCGGCCGAGTCTTTTGGGGTGCTCGACCGAGCATCATGGCCGTTGGATGAGCCTTTTCAATTAATTTCAAACCTTGTGCTGTTACAAATGGGGTGCTCGGCCGAGTGAAGGGGTGTGCTCGGCCAAGCAGCCCCTGAACGTCAATTTTTCTAGATTTTGACTATCAATCCTTAACTTAATGGTGAATCAATTTTCAACCAAAGCAAGTAGATCCGCATACTGACAACACATTTTTAAATGCGTGGCTATGCATTTGAACAAACTCACAACGCATCCAATGATGGTGGCTATGTTCAAAATGGGATAATCTTACATTAAGAATTGTAAGCCCTTTGAGTAAAACCAAAAATTTATAATCAGAATTTAACACAATACTATAGAATCCGAATTAGAGTAACATAACAAATTCAAGAACACATGGTAAACATGGAATCTTTTCAAGAATTAAAAGCCTAATAAAACATGAAGGCTTTTCATAATACTCAAACTTGATCTAGAATATGAGTAGGCTCTGATACTGTAATACGCCAATCCAATTCGCAACCTTTTAGATGCATTTTAATATAATAAAATTGCATTTAGGGGCGTTTTGGTAAATTCCCGGCCTATCCCGAGACTTCCGGAAACGTTCCATGAGTTTCCCGCGAAAGAAGTACCTTTCGGTACATTATTCATGCCAAAGGACCCCTTGGGAATAAAACCTGTTGGACCTTTTGGGTATTTTCCCGGAATGTTCTAGAAACTGGTTTTTGGCGCCAAAAGCGGTTGAGCCACCTTGTGTCACGCGACAGCTTGAGGCATGGAAAGAGGACGCGTAAGGTCGTGCGACACACTAAGGCAGCCAACTGCAGCCTATAAATAAGACCCTCCCCCTCTCATAAATGGATCCCAACTTTAGCCTACTGTTACTCTGCAGGATTTGCAGCGTAACGAGCCTCTCCAAACACAAACCTCTCTCTCTCCTACCTTCAACCTACCCAATTCCTCCCTTCCAAACCCAATTCTCAAGCCACACCAATTGAGCCCCTTGCCTTAATCCTTCCAGATCAGAGGTGAAGAATTGAAGGGTTCTATATCTAACTAGATATAGAATTCGTGGAAGCAACAAGGGTAACGATTCCCTAAACTCAATTTCTCTCTCTCTCTTGCTTAATTTCTATTAATTCTAGCATTTAATTTTGTTTGGATTCAGTAATCAGATCCTAGCTATCTGGATTACTGAATCCCAATCGCAATCTCTCTGTTTAATTTGAGTAATTCGTGCAATTGAGCCTATATTGTTGATTATTTGATTGAACTTGGTGTTTGAACCCCAAGGGGGTGTAGATCTACCCATATCCACACTCCCTGGGTTGATTTAGTTTTGTTTCTATATTTCGTTCGTAATCTAGCTAATTGATTAGATCTGTATAGCTTTCTGTTGATTCTGTGTTCATCTTGTTAAGTTTCTGCAGATGGCTCATATGTGTCACGCGACACCTTCATCTCCAAGTGATCCTGTGTCACGCGACACATGTGGTCACTGGTGCGATGTGTCATGCGACATACATGACCCATCTGCAGAGACCCTTTTTCCTTTGTAATCTGTTTTAGATTGTTTGTATCAGGGATGTGGCCTCCCTAAATAATGGGCTCACAATATGTAATTCTCGTTCCATAATTAATAAGATGCATTTTATCACACTTTGTTTATTATCAATATTTGCACACACTTTGGATTTACTTGGATGTTTCTGATTGAAAGACTCGTCTATGGACGAGGCGTGTTGGGTGAACTCTCGGTTCTTCCCAACACGTAACCTGACCTCCGAACTCATGTTTTCTCTCTAAACAAAAGGTTTTCAATGTTTCCTCTTAAAACGGCGTGGCGACTCCTTCTTTTCATTTAAACCGGAAACCAATTTCGGGCGAGCGCACATTCAGTGGCGACTCCGCTGGGGAATGTCACTTGAAAACTGTTTTTCAAGTGTTCGAGCTGGTCAAGCTTTTGTTTAGTCAAAACATCCAATACATCCATTTTGTGTGCATTATTTGATAATCATTTGTGATTCATACATCTTGTTGATTATGGAACTTGTGAGCCCTTTGTGCTTGTGGCCATTCTTTCTTGTGCATTAGTACTTGTGTGTTGCTCGGCTATGGTAAAACGGGGGCTGATTTGATGATTGAAGAGCTGCTGGTTCAGTGACCATCCAGGTCGTGTGACACCTTTGTCTCTGGTTGTCCCGTGTCACGCGACAAAGGGTGGCCACTGAACATAACTTCAGAAGACTGGTTTGAGGGCAGTCCCTTGGATCAAGCAGGACTCATTTGATTGTTGTTCCCTCGTATATCTTGTGTGAGGGTGTGTGTTGTTGTTTTCTTTTTCAAAAATATAAAAAATAAAAAAATCTTGTTTTTTGTAAATAAAGGAATATAGTCATCCGCACACTACACCACTTAGATTTAGAACCCTCGGGTGCGATTGACGGCATCGCGGACGGCCATAAAATTCGCCTACGCTTGAGCGCCTGAAATCAAACCTAAACCCCTAGTGCATTATAGGTGGCACCACACTAAACCTTACCCACAGTTGGTTTTCGATACAATGTTTTAATTACAACAAAATGAATTGTTTTTGAAAAATAGTATAGGTCCTTATACCTTCTTCCAAAACCTCACACCTTGTGGGCATGTTGCCAAATGCAACATGATTTCACGTGGGGACATGTCACTCCCGTGGCGTGTTCTAAACGAGAGATCATGCCGCATTGCCAACATGTACCGACGAGAGGTCATGCCGGATTTTTCTTCGAAATTCTTCGAAAAGACCCGTTATGCTGCCCAAATTTCTTTAGAAATTTGGACAAACCTTTTCGTTCCATAAAGATGTTAGGGTTTTGTTAGGTATCATTACCTATTATATGTTTCTAAAACAAAGCATTTGGTGTAATTCGAACGTTGCGTCATTAGGTTTCCCCGAGGTATAGTTAGCATGAATAAAGGCTTATCCTTTCCCAACTGTATTTAGGATTTAAAAGACTAATTTATACTTGAACATAAATAAATTTGTGTTTGTGCGAGTCTGTCCCGTTTCTTTCCCTCTCCCGTTACTCAAAAATTCCCCTTCCAAAACCTTATAAACCCCTCTCTACACCTGCAGCTACGGCGAGTTGGATCCGCTCTTCCACTTCAGGAGGTCGTTTGGTCCGTGTGCAAGCAGTGTCAGTTGGTTTGGAATCAGAAATGGCCGGCAATGGAGATGTTTTTTACGCTCGATCTGGAGGCTCGGTGTGATGGGTCAGACGGGTTTGAATGAGATGACTACGGAAGAATTGAGGGTGATGCTGGAAGCCGCTCTAGCTCGGGAGCGTGAGGCTTGTCTCTTAGTTCAAAATGCCAAGGCTCATGAAGAATAAGCTCACAACCGCTTCGTGGAAGCTATGAGAGCCAAAGGGATTGCGGTACTTCGTCGGGAGGATGGTTCCTACGAAGAAATTACGGAAGATAGCCATAATGAAATCGGATCCGCTTCACCTGCTCAGCCAACCCAGCCTAGCTACAATACGATGCCTCCCCAGTGAGCTATGTTCCGCGATGCCGATCAAGTAGCTTCTCCGGGGGTGGTGGCAAGTGACCAAGGAAGACTCATTCCCCCATCTTCTCAAGGGTATAGCCAGGTCATCCAGCAAGGTGTCGGCGTAAATGACGGTCGGCTACGAATTTCTTTGATCTCACCGCTTCTCCAACTCCTAATGCTCCAATGCCACGGTTTCGGCATGGACCTCGGTTTCGAACCGGCTTTTCCCGGCCTCAAGATACGGTGTGTATCCGAGATGGTTATCGGGGTGTTGATATGGTGTTGAGCGAGAATGGTTAGTACCGGCTCTCGGGAAATCGAGATAGTTCGGGAGACGGTGTCTCAAGGTACCGGCGGTTCCGAGACTCAAGACAGCTTTTCTCAAATCAAATAAGGCCAGTGGTTCCACCCTTACTCGACATATTTATGGTTCTACCCCATACTCGGCTCCGTGTGTCGGCTCGGGATTATCTTCTCTTGAGTCGATACGAGAGGTCGATCGGCCTGTCTGGCTCCCGAGAACCCGGTGGGAAATTCAACGGTTATGATATGTATGGAAACAAGATTCCTAGCCCGATTAGCTTGTTGGACAGAATATTGGGAATTCCTAGTACTTTTGGTCTCCCACCAACCGCTTTGCCCGTGGGACCTAATTCTGATTTCCCAATACCGTCGTCAACGGTGGCTCCCGCAATTCCTCGAGACTTCAAGTTTGGCACCGGAAGTGGCTTTCTTTGTCAAACAGATGCGGCAACAGATTGACAGATTAACCGTGGGTTCTAGTGGTCTTAAAGTCGTGGATCCCGCCCAAGTGACACCTTTGCCGCACAAGTTTAAGATGCCCAAGCTAGATTTTTGATGGTACCTTTGTCCAAAGACGCATATAGACACTTATGTGATGACAATGGGGGCAATGGGCCGCACTCCCGAATTCATGGCTTCCCACTTCCACCTAACCTTGAAAGGATCGGCACTTACATGGTTTTTAGCTCTGAAGCAAGAATGCCGTACTACTTGGAGCCGTATAACGTAAGCCTTCCCCGGAAAAGTACAAGGGTAATTTGGAATGGCGCACTACCCAGGATGATTTGGTAGGAACTATCCGTAAGCTCGGATGAGTCAATCACGGAATTCCTACAAACGTTGGAATGCTAAGCTCAACGAGTTATCAGAGCCAATCCCCCTTCAAGACCAAAAGGACATCTTTCTATCATGTGTTAAGCCAGCGCTTAGGGAAGCCATTGGGAAAGGATGGTACCCAGATCTGCGAGAGATGGTGGGAATGGGAGCAAGGAGTGAGAATAGATTGTTCAACCAAACTCCAAGTGTAAACACCAGTAACAACAGCAGTGGTGGAGGTTACCGATATCGTGCATCCAACCCTGTCTCAGCGATGGCGCCAAGAGGAAGAGAGCCGGCCAAAGACAATAGTATCAACAATCTTCAAAAGGGAGGTAACAATATGCGAGAATGTGATGAGGCTTCCACCTAGGCCACAACCGCGGTTTGATGATTTGGGTATGTCAACGAGAGGAAGTTTTCAACGGTTTGTTACGGCCGGCATGATCAAGCCATTGGAGAACTACAGTCCTGCTCGCCCTAATCCTCATATGGATGCTAGCAAGTATTGCCGTTTTCACCAATTTCCGGGGCACACTACGAACTCCTGCGTAACTCTCAAGAAGATAATCCAGGGCTTAGTGGATGATAAGAAAATAGAAAAATCTCCTCGCCCGAATATTGTCAACAATCCTCTGCCAAACAACAATGTGAACCTTATTGACTTTGAGAATGATTATTTTGTTAATGTATTAGAATTTGGGGAACCCGTAGTTGGGAATGATAGCAATGGTTGTAATGAGGTCGAAACTGATGTAATCTCCTTTTCTGATGAAATGAAAGATAACTTCTGTTATGTTCTGTATCTCGATGATTTACATGATGTGAATAATATTGTTGAACTTGATGATTACGAAGAACGCTTGATCGTTAATGCTATATCTTCAATGACTCCTAGAGAATCCCCAATTTCCTTGGAAGAACTTAGAATAGCAGCTAGTTGGGAAGCACCCTTGACCATCAATGAGATACGACAAGCAACTTGGCCATACAGCAATCACCCTGTCCCGCTCACGTTAGCAGAACTCAAGGAAGCTAGCAAAGAGTTCGTGGTTGATGAACCAAGAAGTTAATATGTTGACTCGCTCGGGAAGAATGTTGGGAGTAAATAATCCAGATCCATCCGGGAAAGGAAAGCGGTTTGCGGGCTCTAACCCTCAGTCCTCTCGGAATCCTCACAGGCTAGACGAAGAAGTTCGGGAAGACCCGATGCGACACGGTTGAAAGAACGCAAGCCGATATTTCTTTGTGGTCCCTACTTACATCCTCCTACCCTCACAAGTTAAAATTGGAAGAAGCTTTGTCCAAGACGAAGGTATCCGTCAACGCTACCCTGCACGAAGCATGTCGGTTGATTGGAACGGCTCGAGTATGGGAATATCATTACTTTCACAGATCTTGACTTGCACCTTACGGTGCGAAACATAACGAATCCTTACACATTACGGTGCTCTCGGAGGGACGGCGGATTCCCCATGTGTTGATAGATAATGGGTCGGCTATGAATGTGCTCCCGCCAAAATGATGAGTATGTTGGACATCAACGCGCGTAACCTTAAACCATCTAACCGGACCATAAAGGCTTATGATTTGACATCCCGGGCAGTGTTGGGGATAGTCTCCCTTAATCGATGTTTGGAGGTAAAGAGATGATGGTAGAGTTTCGGGTTATAGACATTCTGTTACATTCTCGGCATTATTGGGTAGACCTCGGATCCACGAGATTGGAGCCGTAGCTTCCACGCTTCACCAATGTTTAAAGTTTGTGCGGGGAAGGGGTGCGACAACCATCTATGGTGATAGTGTTAGGATCGGAGAAACCAGCGCAAATACCTTACCAGTAATGGAGATCAAACTCGACCAAGAAAATCCAATGCTCAGCGGATTCACAATTGAGAAGCCTAAGGGGCAAGTCTGTACCATAGATCTGACGACATCTTCAGACAAGATTCCTCCTGTGTTGAAAATGCTAAGAGGTATGAGCTATATCCCTGGTCTGGGGCTGGGAAAATGCCAACTGTTAGTACCCGATCCGAAAAAAGGGACTGAAGTACAATTCGGGAAAATCTGGGACTAAACTGGCATTTGGAAGCTTTTGGACCAAGTTGGAATTTATTGAAAATTCAGGGACTAAAATGGAAATATGGAAATTTGGGACGAAATTGATATATAAAAATTCCTGGAATTAAATGAAAGATAAAATCCCAAAGAGCGAAGTGCAAAAGAATTCATTAAAGTGGTCAAAGTGGACTTGGCAAAAACGGAGACGAAACGAATAACAATTATACAAATCAAGGCAAGC